>CM035808.1:58512959-58914778 GCA_020466095.1 Chlorops oryzae | reverse complement strand
ATTATTTTGGCCTTGGGAGTTGTTCGAATTTGAAATCATGCGAGCATTGTTGTTATTGTGTCTTTGATTTTGGAAATTGTTGTTGTTGTATTCTGCACTTTGCTGATATGCGAGACGATCGTTCGTGCCTTGTCGGTTTCCGTTGCTGTTGTTTTTATTGTAGCTATTCGTGTAACGATTGGTGAAGCGAATGTTGTAATTTTTATTGTTGTTGTTTCCTCTGCGATCGTATTGCTGCTGTCTGTTATGTGTTTAGTTTTTTAGACGATTTGAGTTTTGCGAATGATGTTCTTGTGTCTGTCTGTTGTTATCGTGTCTCCTATTAGCATTTTGCCTCTGCTGGTTTCTACCGTTGCGCTGTCTATACGTCATGATACGAGCTTCTTTCATGTGATATGATTCTTGCGCTATTTGGAGAGCCTCATTAAAAGTAGTGACTCTACTTTCTGCAATTGCTTGTGCTACGTTAGCATTTGTTATGCCTCGCTTTAGCACATTAAGGGCTTTTACATCGTTTGACTTGATTATTGCTGCCTTTTCTGCGGGTGTCCGCAAAGAGGAAATTTTTATCGAATTTAATTCCGAAATAAAACTGTCGATGGTTTTATTGAATTAAGATATTGGTTTTTGGCCTTGTGCTGCTCCGGATAATTCATCTAATACAGTGCTTGTAGTTTTTATGGGCTGGAATAATGCCTTTCAATTTTATATTAGATTTGTTATGCCAGTTGTGCCAAGTAATTCGATTTATTTTTTTAGTTTATCTGGTATTTTGGTGTTGAAGACTAATGCAAAATAAGTGGGTTTTTTACTATCCGGAACTTCTGCGTTAAATAATTCGATTAAGTTGATAAATTTTGGAAACTAAACAATGATGAACCAGTCTACAGAAAAAATTATCGCATACCGCATGCAAATCAGATTGATAAACTTATAAAAGATTAAATAATAAAACCATCAACATCTGAATATAATAGTCTAATTTTATTTGTACCGAAAAAATATCTTCGCGGAAGCAATACTAAAAGGTGGAGGCTAGTCATTGACTTCAGAGAAGATAATAAAATATTAACAGCTGACAAATTCCCACTACCAAGAATACATGATATTCTTGATCAACTAGGCAGAGCTTAATTTTTTTCATGTTTAGATCTTACATGCGGGTTTCACCAAATTAAACTCGATAGCGCGTCAAGAAACACAACATAATTTTCAACAGATAATGGAAGTTACCAGTTCAAGCGGTTGCCTTACGGCCTCAAAATTGTGCCAAACTCATTCCAAAGAATGATGAATTTGGCATTTGCGGGCTTATCACCCGCACAAGCATTCCTTTATATGGACGATTTGGTGGTGTTAGGATGTTCGGAAAAGCATATGCTCAGGAATTTACCTGACGTTGTTGAAATTATTTTCGATCATACATATATGGCAAGACGTTTTTTATAAAAACAGACCATCGCCCTCTTACATATTTATTTTCGATGAAGAACCCGTCCTCAAAATTAACACGCATTCAATTAAATTTAGAGGAGTATGAATTTGTGGTGTAGTATATAGCAGGAAAATAAAACTATGTAGCGGATGCGCTATCCCCCATAGATATCAACGAATTTTAGAAAATGACAGAAAATAATGAGACAAAAATCTCAGTCAAATCTCAAACATAACTCGATCAAAACTCAAAAAATTTACTTAAAAAGAAAACGAAAATTAGATTGCTAAAGAAAAAAAAACCCAAAATCTATGAAACGCTGTACAAATATGAAGTAAGAAGACATGTCCAGCTTTTCTTTGCTCCACCAAACCTAGTTTTAAAGAAAGGAAAGAAGATTTGTAGCTTTATTTATATTGATGACCGTTTTTTTAATGAAAAAGTTGACCTAGGCCAATTCTTTTCTAGGCTTAACGTAAAAGCCGACAGAGTAGGCATCAACAAGTTACAAATTTCCATGAAAGATAAAATATTTCAATATATAAACATAGATAAATTTAAATAGAATGGCAATAATACACTTAAGCAACTGATCAATGCAATAACTCCCAGAATTTATCATATAACTGACAAAGAATTCAAACAAAAGATACTTAGACAATTCCACGATGATCCTGTTAATGGAAGCCATCCAGGAATCAATCGATTCAGTTATAACATTAAATAATATTACCAAAAGAAAAACAAGTCACGCGACATTGAAAAATACGCTAAACAATGTATAAACTGTAATAAAAACAACATAGTGAAGCATAAAAGAGATCCCATGACAATAACTGATACTCCTATTAAACCTTTCCAAATAGTACAAATTGACACAATGGACCATTACCAAAATCATAAAATGGTAATGAATACGCTATTGCAATTTTATGCAACTTATCAAAAAATCTGGTTACAATTCCAGTAGCCAGCAAACATGCTAAAACAATAGCGAAGCGAATTTTCGATAATTTCATACTCACTTTTGGTCCAGTTAAATCAATTATTACCGACATGGGAACGGAATTTAAAAATTTTGTACTTGAAGAATTATGCAAACAATTTTTTTTTTTTTTATTTTTTTTTATTAAGCCGTAAAAACATACTTAGAGTTAAAATAGAAAAAAAATAATATACAAGAATATGGCAAAGCCTTAATTCTATAACTTAGGATGTTAGCAAAGCATTGAAAGTAGAGTCGAAATTTTAATGTATCGAAGGAAAGGCTACATAAAACCTTCGCATAGGGAATATGGTTTTAGAATCAACCGAGAAAAGAAGGGATGGAAGGAATAAATGTTAAGTAAGTATAATAAACAGTAAAGAGATAATCTGAAATAGTTAAATCCATGGGAATTATAAGTTGGTTACTAGTGCGTTGGTTGAACTTCTGCATTGAGTTTGAAATCTGCCAACAATAATGTTAATGCGCTCTACAATCGTTGAAATATTTGTCTCAAAGTGTAGTCTGTCAGTGGGATAATGCCAAGGGCGATTAAGGATCATTTTTAATATTTTATTTTGTGATATCTGGAGAGATTTTGTATGCATTTTTGCACACGAATATGCAAACTATTGAATATCGAATATCGAACGTCGACACCCCAGTGGCGTAGGTAGGATTTTGAAAAGGGGGGGGAGGGGCTTTAAAATAGTAATTAGTTTTGAAAAACTCAATAAAAACTCAAACTAATATAAGATACATTATTTCAAATTTCATTGTATTCAATGATCTTAGCATTTCATACCGGTTGAACCACATTTTAAATCGTAAATTGAACTTTAATGAATAGACCGCTTCTTAAATTAGTCTTAGGTTTGTGACTATGTAAATGCACTAGGGATGATCAAAAGCTATCGATGTTCATTTAACGTTGCCACATTTGTTCTATTTAGCTGAAATCGGCTATTTTTATAGAAATGGTTTTAGATATTTTCGCAGCATTTATACTGATTTGAAACCAAACATAAATAAATTCATCCAAAACTAGACCTAGACTGATGTTGAGGTTTGTTTATCGTCTGGCAGCAGGTTTAATTGAAAACGAACTGAAGTTTTTAATCATTTTTGATTCAGTTCATTATATTGCACGTTTCATATGTAGTTTCTTGAGAAGCGTACTAAGGGGTGATTTAGTAAGAAAAACTTTTTTATGATTTTAAAATACATAAATGTAAAAATATTTGATAAGAGGTTGGTTTTTTTGCTATTTTAGCTTTTTCGTTTTTGATATTTTCCGATTTAAAAAAAAAACTCATGGCAGCGCTGTGTTGGCTTAAATGTAATGCTCGAACTCGTCATCGATTATTCGCAAGCATAGACCTTAAAGGGCACCCTTATGCAGGGTACACATGGGCACATGGGGACGCAAACATATATGATTCTAAACAACTCACACTCAACAATCGTGGTTTTTACTTCGTGCATATATACCGAAATTAAAACACATTCATTCCTTCACATTTTATGTGGCAAAGGGGGGATATATCCCCTTTATGCACCCCCTTATCTACGCCACTGCGACACCCCATCATCATCGAACGTCAGGCTCAGTAGAACGAGTACATCGAACATTTAACGAATACGTGCGTACTTATTTATATTAGCACTGACAGACATAGGTATTTTACACCATGATGGTGTGAAGTCTAGGTGACACACATAGGTATTTCTCAAAAGTCTACCTTAGCCAACATAGACTTTTTATAGACATTCACACTTCATTGAAAGGGAGGATTTATTGTGGACTTCTTAGATTGATACGGCAACGCCGCACCAAATTAAACGAAATATCGATTATTTTATCGGAAACCAGATGTTTAAATTTCTAGTTTCAAGTAATTTATGCGAAATGCATGAAATTAATTCCATCGTTTGGATTTATATAACAAACAAACGATATTTTCATGGATTCTTTTGAGATAAAATCGAGGCTAAATGCTACCAAAGTGTGTTTATTGTTTTTGTTGTTGTTTTAATTTTCAAATATCAGCTGTTTTAAAGAAGTCCACAATAGAAATCCACAATCAATTGTAGTGTGTCACCCCAACATAGACTTCTTTCATTGTAGTGTGAAGTCTATAGACTTTACACCATATGTCTGTCAATGCTATATATCAATAAAAAAAGTTTATTGGGATGAGTGGTTAAAATACTTAGAATAGGTCCGTGTTTTAAATGTCCGTTTAATGTCTAGAATAACTAACCGGCAGTTAAACTAATCGAATGCTTAATTTGGTTAAGCAGTTTCGTTTTCTCAAAGTATTATTGATTTTTTCTGGTCAATAAGTGAGAAGCTGGCAACGCGTTCACAAAACATATGTTTCTAAATGTCAAAAAGACTGAGCATTTTTATTTTCTAATAAACGAATGCTAAATGTTCTATAATAAAGCTACTAGATCTAAACACCAGCTGTTTCTTACAAATAAATTTAATCGGCAGATGAGCGTCGGTTCAGGTTTGTGCCTTAATCGTATTTTGAAAAAAAGAAACTTGATTATTTTGTTAAAATAACTGCCGAATACGGTTAAACCCGACATCGAGAAAACGGTACTTATTGTTATAACACAACCCCATCCACAACACATGGCTACTGCCCAAATTAGTTGTCGGTAAAAAAAAACAGCCCAAGTATGAATTTCTAGCACATACAACAATTGAGCCAATCTACAATCATGAGACATATAATAAGGAAGTTAAGGTTAGACTCCAAATATCCCAAAAAAGAGCTCACAGAATATTGCAAAAAAGCAAGCTAAATACAAAAAAATTTTATGATAAAAACGTAAATAATACAAACCAGGGCGTGCAACCGGAACCGAAACCGTAACCGTTACCAATTTAAACCGGTTTATTTTCCTAACCGAAATAAAACCGAAACCGATATTTTGTCATGAACGGTGTGAAACGGTATGGGTTCCATGTCCGTAAAATGATACTCGCCTTCCTTTTTCCCAGCGATCGGTTTATTATACGCGCATTCTAGACAATTTCGAATGAAAGATTTGACGTAATTGCGAATTCGGGGAAACCAGGCGAACTGTAGTAGCCTTTCGATTGTCCGATCAACATTGATATGTCCAAATTTCTCATGAATGTCGTTAACTACCTTAAAGCGCATACATTTTGGGACTAGGAAAAGTTTCCGGTCGTTGTTCTTACGGTATACTCTGCCTAAATGAATTTCGTATTCAGCCATGGTTGCCTTGTCCTTATCACGTAGCTTCCCGGCGATTATCTTTATTCGTTCATCTTGTAGTTGCATACTGATCAGCCAGTCATCGCGATTGATGTTGATTTTTGCCAATTCTATCGAAGCGGTTTCTATTTCGCTACAGGGTCCACTCGGAGAACGACTTAAAGCGTCGACGTGTCTCATTCGTTGCTCTGATCGGTGTTCAATAGTTACCTCATAATCTTGTATGCGAAGCCACCACCGTGCGACTCTTGGGATGAGGTCCTTCTTACTCATCATCGGTTTCAGTGCATTACAGTCCGTAATGACCTTGATGCGTTTACCGTATACATAATACCTAAACCGCTCTAGGGATTCTACCACAGCCAGTGTCTCCAGCTAAAAACTGTGGAAGCTCCTTTCGGCTGCACTCGTCGATCGGCTGAAATAAGCCACCGGTTTACAGTCGTCATCTAACTGTAGGAGAACGCCGGCGAGACCAACTGAGCTAGCGTCAGTGTGAATTTCGTGCTCAGCATTAACCCTATACGCAGTAATTACAGGATGCGTTACTAAAGCCTTTTTTAATTTCTGAAACGCAGTCTCTTGTGACTGACCCCATTTGAAAGCTTGGCCTTTTCGAAGCAATAAACGTAATGGCTCAGAAATTATGGCATAACCGGGAACAAATTTTCGAAAATACCAGCTCAATCCTAAAAATCTGCGCACTCCAGTAACGTTAATTGGCTTCTCGAACTTCGTTATAGCCTCGGTTTTCGCTATTCCTGGACTGATGCCATCGGGTGTTAGCATATGGCCCAGAAACTGTATTGACTCTTTGAAAAAGGTGCACTTCTTAGTATTTAAAGTTAAGTTTGCCTTTCGCAGGACGTCAAAAACTCGTTGGAGTTTGTCACACATCTCTTCGATCGTGTTGCTTCCTATAAGTATATCATCCATGTAGTACAGGATGTCGTTTTCTTTTGTCTGTGCGTTAATTTTTGCCATTAACCGTTGGAAAAATGTGGGTGCCGTTTTGATCCCAAAAGGCATACGTTTAAACTGGTATAGGCCATCGGTGGTAATGAAAGCTGTGTACTTGCGACTCGCCTGTTCTACCGGCATTTGATAGGGCATATCTTGAGTTTATGTGGCCGTTCGAGTACGCTCATAAAAATTGGTACACACACGTAAATTGATCCGTCGATTTCAAATATGAAGTCAGAATTTGTCGGTCGCACTTACTTTTCCAATAATCGCGATTTAAAGTTTGTATGAAAAAGTATGAAAATTGTAAACAAGCAATTTGACATTCCAAAACCAATGTTGCCAGACTGTGTTTTACATATAAATCGGACAATCGGTAGATTTTTACCTATAAATCGGACAATTGGTAGATTTTGTAAGAATTGAAAATTGAACTTTTCAATTTAAATTGCAAAAATAAACACATACTTACACACACACACACACACACACACACAATTACATACACACACACTTACATACATGCATACACACACACACACACACACTTACATACATACATACATACATACATACATACATACATACATACATACATACATACATACATACATACATACATACATACATACATACATACATACATACATACATACATACATACATACATACATGCATACATACATACAAACATACATACATACATACAAACAAACATACATACATACATACGCATTTTCATACGCTTTGGTAATTCCCTCAAAATGACAAAAAAAATTAAACATTTTTCTCAAAAAATCGCGCTATTCTCTCCACAACACAAATCACGATTTCTCAACTTTCTCTTTTACAACGTTTGGTGGTCCTGAAAAGGACCGATTGGTGGTCCTGAAAAGGACCGATTGGTGGCTCCGCTCCTCCTACTCCTCCAAGTCAAAACTGCCGTCCGTCTCGCTCTCCACATCCTCAGTACGCAACGGATCATATAGCTCCACAGCAAATTTAAAAAACTCACTGAGGAGATCAACTTTCCGCCACTTGCAGTCTTGCAAAAGCATAAACTTTGCCAAGTAACCCCGAAAATAGGATTTTCTCCGAAAATATCTTGGCAAAGACTCCTTTGCATGACGCCACATACCTTCTTTAAAGTGAATGGAGTTATTCACTTTTAAATGCCGAAATCCTTCGTGCTCCAAGCAGTCGTACGCCTTCCAAAAATCCGAGATTATTGTGGTGCCGGGCTCAATCCACTCATTTATGATAGGGACGAGTGTTCCGGAATCTCGTTTTTCCACCGGCACAAAGAACGACCGACCACTCTCTCTCTCGACTCCACCAAAAACCCACTGTCCTTCTACTCGATGGCCCCGGTGGTACTTTCGGCGACCAAATTTGGACTCATCGATCTCCACAGTTTTGCCTTCACCTCCTTAAAGGTATTACGAGTACATTCCATAAAAACAACAAAAACAAAAATGTAAATTTCATACCGATTTTGCTGTGGTTCCCATACACTTTTGCGATAACAACTTCCAAGTGGAAAGAGTTCCAATCGGCAACAGTTCTATCGCTTAGCTTCAACGAAGTCTTGAGGTGACTGAGCGGAAGGTTCTCTACCCATAAACGAGAGAACAGCACAACTTGGCGTAACGACAAGTGCGACCGCTCAAAAAAAGTTTTTCAGCGGATCGACTGTCTAGCGTTACATTCCTGCTGTTTCTTCTTGTTTGTAGTGGGATGTTTTTTGCGACACCTCCACTCGTAACCGTCACCACAATCCTTCCTTCGGCTTAATTTCATAGGAGTGTTCCCCACTGGACAGCGAACTTGTTCTTCTCCGGCAATCAATCCCCAGGCTTGCAGTTGTTGTATGGCCGTCAAAGGCACACACTCAGCCTCTTCACCTCCAAAAAGCGCGTTGATTTCAAAAATTGTCAGCATTTCTTTACTATTTTGCGTAATAGCTTCCACGAAATGAATAAATTCAACGAATAATGGTAAACAGAGTTTCCCATGATGCCACTTTTACTAAACTTTATTCCGGCCGCATTTTCAAAACTATTTGCATCATTTTGTTGTATATAAAGTAAAAACTCTTGAATTTTGGTGTGTTAAATATATATTTTTGCTTTTATTTTATTATTATAAACTACATTAGTACAATCTTAAAATGTTTTTTCCTCTTATCATTACTATGTGGCAGCACAGCCCAAAAATAATTTCAACAGCCAAAACTTTACCATATGGCAACTGCATTAGTGTCAAATTTTCTTAAAAGTAAAGAAAAAAAACAGTGGAAAAGTGCAAATTTCAAATTAATTTTACGGAAAACCTAAGGCTCGCCGACAAAAACCGATTTCAAATTTGAAATCAGCGCAAAATTCTCTATATATGGGGAAAAACGCAAAAAAAAAAAATTCGAACGGCCACATAAAGTCTAGGAGCGCCTTTGATAGTAGCCATGATTCAAATCTAAAGCGCTGAAATATTTGTATCGCTTAGCGGCTTGGAGATGCTCCTCAATGTTCGGCATCGGGTGGATTTCATTCTTGATATACGTGGTTATTTGCCTGTAGTCCACACATAACCGTTCGAAACCGTCCTTCTTCTTCACGAGTACTATTGGACTCGCATATTCAGACTCGGAATGTTCGATTATGTCGTTCTTTGGTTCCGGAATCCTGTAAGGCGACCGCGAAATCGGTTTATCCGTTTCCAGTTCAATTTTAAAATTCACTAGTTCTGTCCGCCCGATGTCACCTAGTCCTGCCGCGAATACATCTTTATTGTCATTTACCCACGAATCGAACTTTTGTTTATCCTCAAGACTTAGTTTACCGCACTGTGAGTTTTCCATAACAACGTTGCATTGCTTACTCCCAATGGTTAACTGTTTATGCTCTTTAAATCGGAACGTAACTTTCCCATCGATAATCGTTAATATGACATTATTCTTCAAAATCGCGTCTTGTCCCAAAAGGATATGTGTCGACAAATATTCATGATTTATTACATAAAGATTTACGTTGAAGTTGATATTGTCGATCGCTATCATCGCACTAAACATTTCGGTTAAAACTTGTTCGCCCTTACAAACACCATTTATTTTGACTTGACACGGTGTCAGTTTGTAAGATGTATTTTTAACCCACGATTTCCGGATAAGGCTACATTCACTGCCGGTGTCAACAAGTATTTTTAATTTATTTCCAGCCATCAGAGCTGTCGTTTCAAAATTTTGTAGCTCCCGTTGCTGCATTCGCACGGAACGAGTATTTCGACTTTTAGTACCACATATTTGGGGACAACTAAAATTATGGACTTAACCGCAATCTTCGCATCTTTTGCGCCTTTGAGGCTTTTCGCATTTGATCGATATGTGCCCGAATTCGCCACAATTATAGCACTTAACCTTCGGTTGTGGCTTTACGTTTGTATAATTTTTAGCTTCTTCATTGGGTTTCTTGAGATCACGTTTGTGACCATTGTTACAGAAAAAATTTTCGAAACACTCACGCAGTTCCTTTGTAGTCTGGAATTTCATCGCGGCTGTTGCTCGTTGTAGCTCGTAGTTTTAAACACCATCGCGAATGTATTTTATAATTGCGTGTTCACTCAATCCGTACCGGCGTCCAACTGCACTGGCGCGGAAACAATAATCGCTAACGGTTTCACCTTGTCCTCGCACCAATCGACTCATATGACTATGTACTTCAGCTTCATCAAATGATCGGCCGAATTCATACAGCAGATCGCGCGAAAAGTCGGATAAATTTGAATAGGTCATTGGCATTGCATCTAACCAAAGCCTTGCCACACCTTGTAAACGGCTAAACACAGTCAACATCAGACAACGGCTATCCCAGTTATAAGCTCTGTTCGCTTCTTCGATTCAATTGATGAACTGTTCGGCCGAAATTGAAAGTTCGTTAGAGGGGTTGAACTCCGGAATTGTTTCAGCTATTTCTTTTACGGAGAAATTTCCACACATTGGTTCTTGATTTCTGACTTCGACTCTATTTCCAATACGTTCCCGTGCTTCGTTTCGTTGAACATTTTTATATCGCTCCTCGTTAGGTTAATTTCGCAATGTTTGCAACACGTTTTGCATCATTTCGCGTAATTCGTTCACTTGGTCCTGAAGGTGATTCGACTCGTTAGTCCCTGCACTTAAGGACTCATCATCCACTTCGTCGGTACCAAGCGTTTCAGTTAACCGCACTATTAATTTTTATTATTACCAGATGTTGGTAAATGGTTCTCACGCAATAAGGTTTTAAGCTGTTCAACCCTTAATTGGCACATTCTTACCATTTTAATTAATCCAAAACTATTGTAATTGGAACGGTACTTCTCGTGTTGTTAAATTTCGCTTTCGTTATCGTTTAACGGTTCTCGCATTTCGTTTGGTTTATCAACAGCTCCCAAGCTATATTGTCCTTCGCCACCGGATTTGGGTTATTACGAGCCCAAAGTTCGTAGGTCCTTTTCGTTTTAACGACGACCTTCTTCGCACAATTCAAAAGTCTTCCTAAGGAAATTCGATCCTTCAGGATTTTATATGTTCTTATACCCGTTATGTCGAACTTACAACGCGCCGAAGGAAAAGGAAACAAGTGAATGGACTATTTACTGTTTCGCGAGTCCATCCCACTTCTGACCTAAAAATGCACAGAACAAGACGAGAGGATCTTCAAAGCACAATTCTTTTATTCAAAGAAAATTAACTTTCAGGCTAAAAATGGAATACAGTCCTTTTCCTTCTTGATATATAAAATACTTCGAATATTCCGTAAAACACAACGAACTCTCATTTTGATTAATTTTCTTCAGGCCAAGTTGATTCAGCTTTCAGTATTTTCAGATTGCTGCGTTTATTCTTAATTTTAGATCTGCTAACATGATAAAGACCATCCTGCATAATTTCTGTGCGCAAACATCGTTCAGCATGGTTGAGGGTTAGATATTCGTGTAAGACTTCGAAACATTTGGGTTTTAAATCGGGTTTTTCTCGAATGTTGGCTCAATACGTTCAAATTGTTTGTAAGCAATGTAGCGTGAGGGTCCTAAAGATATTTCATTTGGAAATTCATCTTTGAAAGGTAATCGAACTAAATATTTTCAATCAGAGAATTGATTTGTAGTTGTTTTATATAAGTCTTCGCAAAACTGATCTGAGGCTGAAAGGGGTTGTTTTTCTGGAACTGCTTCTAGCTCCCAAAATTGTTGGATTTGATTACTCAAATCGGGAATTTCCTGAACCTGTACTCCAGTTGAAAAACTTGAAGTATTTGGAGTGACTGTACCATTCAAAAACTAGCCAAAAACGGTGTTTTGTGCTAATAATGTACCGTTTGAATTTTTGCTGACTCCTTCCAGCATAATGAAGGGAATAACGTCACTTCCTTTCACCATGTCAATTAGCGCCGGCCTATTAAAATTAGGGTCGGCAAGGGTTAAGCCGTAAAATGCAGATAGGTCAGGCATTGCGAATGAGCATGATGGTAAGAAGTTCGTTAGTTTTGGGAGCATAATTGCTTTTACAAAATTTCGAGACAGTGTGAGGGTGATGCAAGGGTTAAAACACACGTTTGTGTGACATTCTGAAACGAGTTTCCTCCCATAACCGAAATCTTTGCATTTATGGGTTCGCATGGCAACATTAAACGTTTCTGAATGCGCTTAGAAATGAAAGTGCGTTGTGAACCTTGGTCGATTAAGGCACGCACTGTGAATAATTCTCCAGACTGAAGAATGGAAACCAGTGCTATTTGGAGTATAATGTTATCTTGGCTTAACGTGTGCAAACTGTTTACATTTTGGGTTCTTGGTACATTGGTGGAGGAACTTGGAGCTTCATTGGCTGAAACTGTAGGGATTTGAGTGTGGAGTAATGAAGTAGTTCCAGGGGTTTGAGCAAGGGGTACTTGTTGCAAATGGAGCATCGTGTGATTCTGCTTTTTGCAATGTAAGCATTCAAAAGTGCTTTTGCAGTTCTTTTTTGTATGTGAAATCGCTTAACAATTTGAACATAATTAATGTGCTGTTAAGACTTTGATTTGTGTCTTGAACGGACATATTCTTAAATGTAGCGCACAATTTTATTGGGTGCGATTCTTTGCATATAGGGCAATTCGTTTTTTGGTATTTTTTTTTTGTCTTCTGCATGGAAGAACTGAGTCATGACATTGGGTCTACTATTAGGGCTTGATTGCGGTTTGCCTTGCTGACGCAGTGAAGTATTCGGATAATAAGATTGGAAATGGTTATTTAAAGTGGGTGGTTTAAAGTTGTTCACTCGTTCAACAACTTCTGACTTGGAAATTAAAAATCTTTCCATATCCTTCTATGAGGGCAAATCTTTATGGGAATTTTTTGACTGCTCCCATAACGAGAGACTCATCTTAGGAAGTTTACTTGCACACAAGTAAACTAAAATGGGGCCCCAATTTTGTGTGCTTATACCTTGTGACTCCAGCGTGGCAAGGCAGTCACTGATAGTGACTTCAACTTTCTGAATCGACTCACCACTTTCAGTGGTGGATGTGGGTATATTCAATAGAGTTTTCATTTGATTATCAATTAGCACTCGTTTGTTATCCTAACGAGCACGTAATGCCTCCCATGCAACCAAAAATTCTCACCTGACAGCGGGTAGAGCTGAACGATTTTTACTGCACTGCCTTTTGTAATTTGCCATAAATAGTACAATTTCTGTACAGGATTGAGGCGGGTATTATTTATGTAAATGGCCGTAAAAAGATCTCTAAATGCAGGTCAGGTTTCGTAGGTGCCTTCTAAAGCCTCCGTGTCGTCGTAGACAACAGCGTTTGCAGTTTTTCTGGGCTCGAATATTGCCTTTTAATTTTGTATAAGATATGTTATGCCAGTTGTGGTAAGTAATTCGAGTTTTGTTTTTAGTTTATCTGGTATTTTGGTGTTGAAGACTAATCCAAAATAAGTGGGTGTTTGGGCCCGTAAAGAATTATTGGTCTTGCGACCGAAATGGGGCAAAAGGAAATCGTATGTAGATGAAATAAAAGCTCGTACCTTTGACTGGTGGCGTCGGACGAATTGGTGTCGTGGTTCTGTCGTGACGGTTGCTGCTGCTGAGGCTGTTGTTGGATTTCCGATGCTGGTGGTGCTGGCGTTGTTTATGCGTTGATTGCTGTTGGTTTCGCAGGTTTTAAAAGAGTCCCGTAGCAAATTTACCGACTATTATTGGAGAAAAAAAAGGTGTCGCGAACGCGGCCCGCACTTCACAATACACTTCACTGACTCGTCTTTTAAATCGGAACGTGGTAGAAAATCGCGGACGTGTTTCACTTGCAACTGTTCTTTTGGAATCTTATTTAAAACCCACCGGTGTTGCCAGTCAAGCCCGGTGGGAAAAAGTGGCGAGCAGCTGGGCTCGAAGTGCTGCCCTCCTTTTTCCCGTTTTTTCGCCGCTGGTGGGATTTAGCTGCGTAGCGACAGCGGGAAAAACGGACATACTGCCCGCCTTGTGTTACGCAAAGAAACTTGAAAGGGCGTGGCTGGTAACGTACAGATTCAAGGGGGCGAGGCGATGGTGAGTGACGACGGTAAGTAGGTAACACGCGTCGACGCTCCTTTGGTGATACGCGGAGCGTATCGTGTTGCCAAAGTGTAATACTTTGGCTCTTTTATCACTAATTGAAAGCTCCTCCTGGGTCGAACGGCAGGATAATGTTTGCGCAGCTGGCATACGGTTCACAGGATTCGCTGGCTATGGGACCACTCAAGCACCACCCGAAGACTGAACTTTGTGCTAGTAGACTGCCACCGACGTTGAATCGAATTCCTGATAGCATTACTCGCGGGAGGATGTCGGAGCCCATAACTAAATCGATACGTCCTGGTTCCATGAAGTGCGGATCTGCAAGCTCCAGGGAAGGTAGCTCTTTCGCAATGGGATTTGTTGTTCTCAATGATGGAAGCCAATTTGTTAATTTTGGCAGGACGACAGCAGCCACCTCCTCTTGAAACTCAGAATGTGGAGAGGCCAAGGTGGAAACGCATTCCTTTTCCGCTGTTGATTTCTGCCCGCCAATGCCAGAGAATTTGCGAAATTTTTGCAGTGTGGAAAGATTGAGCAGTTTCTGTTTGCTGTCGTCGAGGAATGTGCCCTGAGAGCCTTGATCCAGGAGCGCTCTCACAGTAAATCGCTCGCCCTGATGAAAAGTATGCGCGAGGGTGGTAGGTAGAAGTATTTTAGTACGGCCTTCAGCCATATGCGTGTTTGCCTTTCGTGTGGTCGTACGTGCCGAAGGAGAATGCATCATCGAATGTTGTGCGGAGTTGCTCGTCGTCAACGAGCCTAGCGTCTGGAATGACGGAGAGAGAGATGAACCATTCGTTGATGCCGCAGGGCCGTGTCCATGCGAGGGGGCGTTGGGCCGTATAACTTGGTTGTCGCTGTCGGTCACATGCGCGAGTTCTGGCTGCGTGGAGACGATCGTCCCAGGAGGAGAGCTAGATATTGGCGATTGTTTGGTAAGCTGAGATCCTTGACCCAGGAGCGCTCGCACGGTGAATCGCTCGCCCTGATGGAGAATGTGCGCGAGGGCAGTAGGCAATAGGACCTGAGTGTGGCTGTCAGCCACATGTGCGTTGGTTTGATGGGAGGAAATCGAGGCTCCAATTGGGGACGGTGACGTCGCCGATGATGCAACAGTGGAGCTCGTCGTCGACGAGCCGGGGGTCTGGGAGGACGGAGGAGAAGCATCTTTCGGTGAGACCGCGGGAGCATGTCCATGAAGCAGCGTGTGGTGCCGCTTGTTACACTTCGTACATCGATAGGGCTGGTACATTTTGCCGAGCGATGGGAGGCAGTCAAACAATTATAACATCTGTTATTTTGCGTGATAAATCTATGACGATCGTCGACCGTCATTTCCAAAAATTGTGGGCACTGTCGCAGTGCGTGATCATCTCCACACAGGTGGCACACGTTCGCCTGCTGCTCGCGACCGAGAAATATGTTCGTAGGTGGTGAAGAAATTTTCACATTAGAGGTGTGGTATTGCATGCTAGACGTTGAATCCACTGAGTTTTTAAGGAGATCCAGTAGCTCAAGAAGATGGGCTTTGGCGTCGTAATAAATCCCTCTACACGCCTCTAGAGTATCCGACAGATTTTTCACTTCGTCCGAATTGACAGCATCGGAAAGACAGGCGTCGTCGTAAGCCGTTCGAAACCTTCTCCACACTGAGTCGAGGTCCGTCTCGCGTCGTCCGGCAGAAATCTCGGTGAATTTTCATCATACCTCTTACTTAATCTGCACGAATCCATGAATCCATTGAAAGCGTCGTTGAAATTTCCAATCGAAATCATGTCCATCGAACGATTGAAACAACGACCGAAAAAAACCAAAGTAGCAGCGCTGCGATAAAGCTGGCCAACGTTCTTTCGTCTAATTTGCTTGATCTGGGAACTCAAATCGTTTATAAATTGTTCAGGCTTTATTTAAATTGGTTAGCTAGTACACCAATCAATTTAGCAAATACGCAAATAAAATAAATAGTCGAAATGGAATTGTCAATACTTTATTTCTCAACAGGCTAGGCAGTGCAGCCTACTAATAATTTTGGTCTGGTGTATGCAATAATTCAAATTCTTCTGAGTGAAGAAATCGCATGCGAAAAAAATCCGCCTTGCTTCGTACGCCAACTGCGAATTCAAATCGAAAGATCGAAACAGCGATCGAACAGACAAACGGTAGCAGCGCTGCGATATAGCTGACCAACGAGCTTGTCGTCTAATTTGCTTTGTCTTCTCTTTGCTTACGTGCAAAAGCCGTTAGGCCTATCAATTGAAGACAGAGCAGCGCAAATATACGCACTGGTCACCCCGCTGCCGCTCACCTTTTGGTTTCCCCTTGCCACGAGAGCGAGACAGGCACTTTAGTTCGAATGAGAAAAAAACCTTCCAAGCACTGCACTTCCACTGTCCGTTAGAATTTGAAGGGCACTGGAAGGCTCACACCGCGTGCACTGGAATGGGCTATGGATGGATTTTTTCTCCCAGAAGCCAGGACTCCTGGCAGGATCGCCAATGTTTGGGCCCGTAAAGAATTATTGGTCTTGCGACCGAAATGGGGCAAAGGGAAATCGTATGTAGATGAAATAGATGAAATAAAAGCTCGTACCTTTGACTGGTGTCGTGGTTCTGTCGTGACGGTTGCTACTGCTGAGGCTGTTGTTGTTTCTGCTGCTGTTGTTGTTGGCGTTGTTTCTGCGTTGATTGCTGTTGGTTTCGTGGGTTTTAAAAGAGTCCCGTGGCAAATTTACCGACTATTATTGGAGAAAAAAAAGGTGTCGCGAACGCGGCCCGCACTTCACAATACACTTCACTGACTCGTCTTTTAAATCGGAACGTGGTAGAAAATCGCGGACGTGTTTCTCTTGCAACTGTTCTTTTGAAATCTTATTTAAAACCCACCGGTGTTGCCAGTCAAGCCCGGCGGGAAAAAGTGGCGAGCAGCTGGGCTCGAAGTGCTGCCCTCCTTTTTCCCATTTTTTTCGCCGCTGGTGGGATTTAGCTGCGTAGCGACAGCGGGAAAAACGGACAGTGGGTTTTTTACTTTCTGTAATATCTGCGTTAAATAATTCGATTAAGTTGATAAATTTTGGAAACTAAACAATGATGAACCAGTCTACAGAAAAAAATATCGCATACCGCATGCACATAAAGAAGAAATTGTAAATCAGATTGATAAACTTATAAAAGATTAAATAATAAAATTATCAACATCTGAATATAATAGTCTAATTTTATTTGTACCGAAAAAATATCTTCGCGGAAGCAATACTAAAAGGTGGAGGCTAGTCATTGACTTCAGAGAAGATAATAAAATATTAACAGCTGACAAATTCCCACTACCAAGAATACATGATATTCTTGATCAACTAGGCAAAGCTTTATTTTTTTCATGTTTAGATCTTACATGCGGGTTTCACCAAATTAAACTCGATAGCGCGTCAAGCAACACAACATAATTTTCAACAGATAATGGAAGTTACCAGTTCAAGCGGTTGCCTTACGGCCTCAAAATTGTGCCAAACTCATTCCAAAGAATGATGAATTTGGCATTTGCGGGCTTATCACCCGCACAAGCATTCCTTTATATGGACGATTTGGTGGTGTTAGGATGTTCGGAAAAGCATATGCTCAGGAATTTACCTGACGTTGTTGAAATTATTTTCGATCATACATATATGGCAAGACGTTTTTTACAAAAACAGACCACCGCCCTCTTACATATTTATTTTCGATGAGAACCCGTCCTCAAAATTAACACGCATTCAATTAAATTTAGAGGAGTATGACTTTGTGGTGGAGTATATAGCAGGAAAAGAAAACTTAGTAGCGGATGTGCTATCCCCCATAGATATCAACGATTTTTGGAAAAATAATGAGACAAAAATCTCAGTCAAATCTCAATCATAACTAGATCAAAAAGCAAAATATTGACTTAAAAAGAAAACGAAAATTCAATTGTTAAAGAAGAAAAGCCCCAAATATATACAGCGCTATACAATTATAAAGTAAAAAGACATGTCCAGGTTATTTTTGCTCCACCAAACCTCGTTTTAAAGAAAGGAAAGAAGATTTGTAGCTTTTATATTGATGACCGTTTTGTTAATGAAAAAGTTGAGTTAGGCCAATTCTTTTCTGGGCTTTACGTAAAAGCCGACAGTTTAGGCATCAACAAATTACAAATTTCCATGAAAGATAAATTATTGTAGTATGTAAACACACACGAATTTAAAGAAAATGGCAAAAATACACTTAAGCAACTGATCATTGCAATAACACCCAGAATTTTTCATATAACTGACAAAGAATTCATACAAAAGATACTTAGACAATTCCACGATGATCCTGGTAATGGTAGCCACCTAGGAATCAATCAAATGAGTAATAAAATAAAACAATATTACCAATAGAAAAACAAGTCACGCGACATAAAAAAATACGCTTAACAATGCATAAACTGCAATAAAAACAAAATAGTGACACATAAAAGAGATCCCTTAAAAATTACTGACACTCCTATTTAACCCTTCCAAATAGTGCAAATTGACACAATAGGACTATTGAAATGTCCTCAGTAGGACATTGGTGTGGATTTCAATCTCGGAATGATTCTTGAAATGAAATGAAATGAACAGAACTAAGTTTTGCGTTAAAAGGATTAGACCGGTATACAGCATGAGCCAGTATCCGACAGCCAACCTTTACTTTATTGTAGTAAATCTGTTACTCTTAGGGACAATAAGTGCAAACGTACCTGGTTGTTATAACGGCGAAGCGATGCAACTTCTCTGGTTTTGCGGTGGATTTACTGGCGTTTGCGCGACGCGGATTTGGATTTAAGTTTGCTTAAATTATAATTGAAAATAAGCGCCTTCTTGGCGGTTTCCTCTTATGAAGAAATTTGGATCACGAAATATAATTTTCAGCCTTCGTGGCGAATGATATTAAATGCAAAAAAAATTGATTGTACGTTCAAACTTAAATTTGCCTTCGTGGCGACTTATGCATAAGAAATTTTAGTTCACTTTTTAGTGCACCTTTTAGTTCACTTGAGTCTTACTTCTTATTGTGTCGTATGTAAAATTATTAGTTTGCGATGTTGTTTTTGGTTTATCTTTTTTTTAATTTGCGATTTTTATGAATTTTTACGATTGGCTTTTTTCACTACTGCGGACCACGACGCGCACTCCGTTTCTATTCATCGAAGACTGTGCCGTCGTCGCTGGAGGTCGAGCTGTCGAGCGTGAGAGCAGAAAAGTTTCGTTAAAAAGTGATTCGGCTAAAGGCTCGCTTTCAAAGCCGCTGCGGCGAAAAACGGACATACTGCCTGCCTTGCGCTACGCAATAGATATTTTTTGCTTCCCTGCGCCGGCTGAGCAGGAACTCTCTGACTTCCACTACCTCCCGGATGAGGGCCCTGTCGGCGGCGGTGGAATTCGGTCGTTCCCATTCCGGTGGTGGAGAGAGGGGCGCGAGGTTGAAGCGGATGGGCAAGGGGGAAAAACGGACACTCGCAGCATTTCTCCCAGCGCGACTTCCTTGGCCTTCAGGTCTGGTTGGCGAAGGACGACGATCAGTGGCGGCGACGAGCTAGCAACGTGGCGAATTCTTCAAACGAGAACCTGTGAGGCCCAGCCACTTTGACAAAATGAGTCTTGAAGCTTTTGACCGCCGCCTCTCATAGTCCACCCATGTGAGGTGCGTGGGGCGGGATCAGATGCCATTCGAACCCTTGCAGGGCGTGTCTCCGTTGGAGGTCATCAGCGGCGTTTGAAAGAAAGCTGGTGAATTCCGTATCTAAAAGGTTTTTGGCGCCTTTGAAATTACGACCGTTGTCGGGGAATACTCGCCTGGGCAGGCCGCGCCGCCCCA
Organism: Chlorops oryzae; assembly: GCA_020466095.1. NCBI lineage: Eukaryota > Metazoa > Arthropoda > Insecta > Diptera > Chloropidae > Chlorops > Chlorops oryzae. The sequence continues at coordinate 58,894,707 of CM035808.1, read as the reverse complement.
CGAAATGATCAAATGCCGCTCGGAAGGATGCCGTGGATAACTCAGTTCCAGATGAACGGCCTTGGTGGCGAAACAAACAAAAACGCTGACATAGCCCTTAAGATATGGTGCGGTTCGAAAAGAGGACGCCTTGATGTCGAATGGTGCGGCAAAATCGACGCCTGTATGGGTGAATGGTAGAGACAACGGCGATCTTTCCGCTGACAACGCGGCCATCATTTGCGTCTTCACTCGTTGCTTATAGATGGTTCACGTATGACAGCGAGTGATGCAGCTCTTGATTTTCCGTTTCAATCGTGCGATGTAGAAATTCTGTCGCACCATTCGAAGCATAAGTTGAGCGCCGCCATGTAAAAGCGCTTTGTGTACAAATTTCAAATACAAGCGGCAAAACGTAGAGGCGGCAGGTATGATGATCGGATATCTTTCGTCTACCGTAAGACCTGCATGAATCAGTCGTCCATTGACACGCACGAGACCGTCTTCATCAAGCATGGGATTTAGGGGTAATAACGCACTTTTTCTCCCGAAGGCTGTGCCGTCGTCGCTGGATGTCGAGCTGTCGATTGTGAGAGAAGAAAAGTTGCGTTTAAAAGTGATTCGGCTAAAGGCTCGCCTCCAAAGCCGCTGCTGCGAAAAACGGACAAAATCTTAGTCTCTGTTTTCCTTTAAAAATGTTCTAGCTTATATACTAAATTTCTCCGAGTGAAAGTGCTGTGACAACATCTGTGCTTATTATTTTGTTTTGGGTTTCTTAGCATGTTTGGTTATTCTTATCCAAAACAAAATCCATGCATAATTGCATCTTATGAACGTGCCGCTTGCTTTGGTAAAAAACGAAAAGGGCACGAGAAAGCCGTTGGCCTTGGAGTGTATAAATGCAGTGTATGCACTAATGCCTTAACCATTCGTTCGATGTGTTTATGGTAGCGGCAATTGCTACCTAGGGCATTGGCCGTATTAAATGTGTTGAACATGCATTGAACAATCTTGTTGAACGTATTGCCCGGCACTGCTGTGTTCAATTCTTTTCTATTATATTGTTTCACAACACCTTCCCTCTTTTGTGAAAAATCTTTAATTTGGAGATTTTTCATATATTTTAATTAGCATAAAAAAATTATTTTTTTTATATATATATAAAGAGGTCATTATTTTGTGTTTTATTTCAAATGATATTTTATTTTTAACAATTTATTTTCTAACGCTTCCTTATTTTTAATAATTTATTTTCTAACAGTATGTTGTCTAACGCGCGCTAGTAAAGTAGTTCAAATTAATAATTTTAATTATTTATTAAGATAGTTTCAATCTGTTTTTGTGTACGTTTCAGATTTTGTTTCTAAAATTTATTTTACAATTTCCTAAGTAATCAATATCTATTACTGTACAGTTCCCTTATAGATGGGTTCTTGCTTATGGTTCGTTTCGTCTTTTAGATAAACAGTATCGTTAGGCTGTATTGTAACAGGGTTTGCCTTTTTGTCATATTGAATCTTTGTATTTATTTTTGCTTTTGCATAGCAATCATGCGCTCTTTTTTGTGCTTCTTGTAATTTGAATTTTATTTCTTTGTCATATGCGTCAAAATTGTAAACAGGATCAGTTTTTTTATTTTCCATAAAAATTGGAATAACATATGTAATCTTTTTCCAAAGACTAGTTCGAAAGGCGTGTAACCATGAATTATCGATGGGGTTGTATTATAGCAAAATAAAAAGTACTTAAGCCATTTGTCCCAATCGGATTTTTCTATGTCTATGTATAAACGAATATATTCATTGAAAATTCTGTGATTTCTTTCGACTTTCCCTAGTGTTTGGTGGTGATATGCGGTAGATGTGTTATGTTAAATTTTGAAAAGCTTTTCTTGAAGTAGCTGATTTTTATATTCAGTCGCCATGTCGGTAATTAATTCCTTAAATGGGCCAAATGTTAGAATGCAATTATCTTCGATTGTTTTGGCAACTGACTTGGGTGATTTGTCGGGGATTAATATAGCTATCAGATATTTCGTTAAGTCGCAAATCATGGTGACGGCATATTCATTTCCTGGTTCTGATCTAGGCAATGTACCTATTGTGTCTATTTGTAATCTTTGGAAAGCAGTCATTGGGGATTCTGTTTTAACTAGTGTTTCTACGGTATGTTTTTCTTATTTGTTCGTTTTTAATTTTTCGCATTTCTTTACAAAGTCTCTCACGTCTTTTGTCATATTCTTCCATATGTAATACTTTCTTATTTTTGAGAGCAGTCCTGTGATGCCTGGGTGGCCACCTAATACAGGGTCGGTCATCATGGAACTTTCTTAAAAGTGACTGAATTTCTGCTTTGGAAGTAATCTCCTTTATTTCAGGTGAAATGACAATTTCTACCTTTTTTAATATTTCGTTGTCTATTGATTTAAATTCATTTATGTCGACATATTTAAATCATTTCTTAATAGTCGCGATTTTTATCTTTTTATAGCCTATACTGCCAACTATGTTCTCAAGTTTCGGAAAGAATTGCACTAATGCAAGTTTTCCGTAAGCAATAAGGTTTTTCAATTTTAGCTCATGAACTTTTAATTTTCCTTTAAATAACATAATGGTGTACCTTTCGTTATCAAATTTTAGGCAAGGTAGCTTTTTGACGTCGTGGGTCACTAATGACTCATAAACATTGAGAGGTAATACTTTTTGATTGTTGTTTGATTTTCCGTTTTGTGTTCCTATTCATTGTTTTGCTTGGGCTCTTGTTGTTATTTTGAAGACTGCTGCATTGCTATGCGTTATTTCTTAGATTTGCCCAAAATCAATTTGAGATAATGCGTCAGCTCCACACTTGTCTTTTCCTTTAATATATTCTATTACAAAGTCGTATTCTTCTAAATCTAGTCTTATGCGTGTTAGCTTTGATGAAGGATTTTTCATAGAGAACAGATTAAGGTTTATGATCGCTTTTTATTAAAAATTTTGTTCCATATATATACGGCTTGAAAAAATTGATTGCCCAATGGATAGCTGTTAGTTCTTGTTCGATTACTGACTTATTACTTTCGCTTTTGTTAAATGATCTTGAAGCAAATGCTATGGGTAATTGTACACCGTTGTGATTTTGAGATAGTACTTCGACGCAGGCTATTTTGCTTGCATCTGTTGTTATGCAAAATTCTTTATTTAAATCGGAGTATTTCAGTATTTTAGGGGACAGAAGTGCTTGTTTTAGGTAATTGAAGGCTTTTTCGCATTCATCTGTCCATGAAAATATTGAAATTTTCTAGTGAGCATAGTGAGATGTATGCGTGATGTAAAAAGTTTGGGACAAAACGTCTATAATAATTCATAAAAGCAACAAAACGTCGAGTTTCATCAGCGTTTGTTGGTTTTTGATAGTTTAAAATTTTGTCATATTTTGAGTCGTCAAGTAATATTCCGTTGTCTGACAAATTTCAAAAATGCTTTTAAGGTTATCTTACATGTGTTTTTCAGAACATAATGTTATAAATTTTGATTGGTTTTGTAGTGGACAGTGTTTCAGGAGCCTTTCTAGGATGATATTTTTCCTATTTGGTAGGTCTTGTTTGTCTTCTATGTTAACGATGTGGTAACATGATAGGCTTTCCGTGATTATTTTTTGTTTATTAATTGTTACGTTTTGATCTAAAGTGTTTAATATTTTGACGTAAGGTCTATTTTTCTTGATTATTGTATTAGCTATGTAAAAACCACTTGCTATTGATTGTGTGGGTATAAGGATCTTATCTTCATCGGTTTCTATATTGATTTTTCTTATGACTTCCGATCGGGCTGGAAGTGTGAGATGCTGTGGGGTTAGTGAATCAAGAATTTGTAATTTAATAGTGTTAAAGGCGTTTGGGCGTACGATCAACAAATTTTTGGTTTCATTGTTGTAGTCTATGGCGCAAATAAATTTTTTAAGGAAATCTAATCCAATGATGCCATCGCATGGGATAGGAAACTTTTTATTTACTATTTGGAAATTATGACTGAGACAGTGATTTTTTGTGAAAATTTTTGCTGTAATTTCTCCTTTTGTTGGTATGATACCTTCACCGATGCCGGTTAATTTAAATTTTATATCATGGCTTATGTTAATAGAGTGAATAAGACTATTCTCTTTGAAGATATATATATCGGAGCCTGTGTCTATTAGAAAACTATTTGGTGAATCATTTAAAGATGATTCGAGATTGACGTAATTATTTAAATTTAGATTCACGTTTAAAATTCGGAATTTTTTTGTGGATTCGATACGTTGCCCAGATGGGCAGGCTGAAGAGCAGCACCGTTTTCCGGATTCGTTTCTACGTAATGGGTGTTTCGATAATTGAATCCTCCCCTATTTTGGTTGTTAGATTGGTAACCTCGATGGTAGTTATTTCTATTCGCATAGTTGTGGTTAGGGTTCTAATATCGATTGTTAGTATTTGGAGGGTTGGGCGTCCTATTGTTGTAATAGTTTCTTCTACCTCGGCCCCTAAAATATCCGTTTGCTCGACCTCTTGCATTACGAATATGATTAATATTGCGGGTTGGGTCATCTGTTGTCGAACTAATTGAGACTAGTTTTGTAAGGGCGTCATTCATTGAGCCAAATTGTCCCGCTTCCATAATTGTTTTGGTTTTTTCAGTTTTTGCATTGTTTGCGATTGAATCGATTGTCATTTCGACGGTGAGCTTTTGTGCCATATTAGATGACAACCCGTCCGCTATATAGGCATTGTGAAGTAAGTTGGTGATTTCTTCAAGCTCTTTTGCATAGTCGTTACTGTTCTTATTCCCTTGCTTGAGCTTGCTGAGTTGCGCTCTTAATGACTTCGATGAATCACCTTTAACCTGTGCTGTTAGGGTGTTTAAAATTTCATTAATTGAGGTTTCTGTTGTAATGATATTTCTAGAGAACTTCGTTAGTTGGTTTTAATAATAGAGAGAACCAAACCTTCATTTGATTCTTTAATGGAATCTAATATTTTTAGCGCGTCTATGAAGCGCTGTAAATTTTCGAATTTACCATCAAATTCAGGTATTAGTTTTGTAGCTGTATTTAGGAATTCTATAGGCGTCATTTTTGGTGATGGGTTCAAAAGGGGCTTGCTTTTTAGACAGTCTTCGTCAATTGACTCGTAGTCAAGTTCCGTATCGAGTATTGGATCGTTATCTGATACGTCTTCTTATTGGTCTTCGATAGTGGCTGAATCCAATGTTGGTTCTACAGTAGTGACTGTGCTTAGATCAATGCTAATGAAATCTACTAGTCCTGAGGGAATGTCTATGTTATATCCAAGTTTGGTAAAAAGTCTGTCTTGTCTAAATTTGAACATTTTGAAAAGGTACTGATAATTCGTTTATAATTTTGATGCAATGACGCACAGTGGATTGTGATTAGACTAGCTAATAAATTATGCTGTTTTACAAGCACGCTTAAATGCTTGAGCTTAGTTTCTCTGGATGGGATTGCTGTTTTGTTTAGACATATGTTAATTTTATCAAAAATTTGTTTTATCTCTTTTAATTGAGTACGGACGATTTCCCATTCCATGTTAAAGTTGATCTAGGTCGCGTGCTCGACTCAGATGCTTTTTCTTTATCTTATTATGCATTTGGTATAGTTGCAGGGCTAATTTTATGCTTGCTATAATCGCTATTAAAAGTAGGAGAAGCTCGATTTTGGTGGCACCAAAACTCTGGACGGTAGTGTCAATTGTATTTATTACGTTAGCCTTGGGGTCAGATATTTTGGATTTCTGGCCTCCCATATTGAAATGATTTTAGACAATGATTGTTATTGATATTTATAATAAAAAAAAAAACATATTTTTTTTTGTTAAACGAAAATATTGCAAAACTTTGGCATTAAATGGGTTAACGACGTATTTTGGATCTGTATTAAGTCCTAATTTGTATTCTAGGTAGGGCACATTTTCTTCAGATACCCGAGTGAATTTAATAAGGTATTGTGCGTCTGTAGGGAAATTAGTGGGTTTCCAGTACCAAGTACCATTAACTTCTCTTATCACTGTGGCCTATGTCGTTAGTACCAAAATCAAACCTCTTTTACTAAAGTTTCTTTTACTACTCATTTCTGCATTTTTTTCTTTATTTTTATTGAGTTAAAGGAAGAATCTTTTTTATTGATGTTATACAAAGCAAAGTGTAAAAAAAATTTTCACTTCCGAAATCGCAATAATGATTGTTGTGTTCTAATATAAATGTTTGAAATAAGGGACACATAAAACGCTTTCTTTTTGATTTATAATGGTCTTTAATTTTCCGGTTTTTCAAAGTTCTTATGGTGTCGGTTATATTACAACTCGACTATCTCTAAAAATTCAAAAATACATTTCAACTTAAAAATATGCTTAAAAGTACTTAAACTAGGTTCGCTGACGCGCACTCTGCTGCAGTCGCATTCCCCCGCTGCCGTCTTCTCTCTTCAGTTTCTGCTGACGTCTTCGTCTTTCGCAACTTTCTTCTACTTGCTTTGGGGTTGCATTCCAGTTCTTCATTATTTTGCTGGAATGCATTATGTGTCTTGCACTCAACTGCTCCAATTTAGACTTTTTAGGCCATTGGTGCTTATTGTTGTTTTTATTTTTTTCACCCAGCAGAGTGCGTTCACGATATGTGTGACACGATCACAACAGTTGATTGGAACTTGCAAAATCGCAATAGTTCGAATGCTGGATTCTTTTCGTCTTCCAACCGTTCGTCGTTCAGGGTGTTTTGTGGGGTTAGCCTCTTCGTCTTCTTTAGATGTCGCCTTTGTAGCTAGCTGGTATCATTTTCTTCAGTATTTTGAGGTGGTCTTCAATATTTTTCACCTCCGTTGTTGCTGCTTCCAGTTTCCATGGGGCTCGGTATGGATTTGTTAATTCATATTTTAAAAATTCTCGGCGGCGGATGGCTTTAGCTATTTTTTCTCCCCTTCGTTTTGGTGGGCGTACTTCCGGTATTATAGGTCCAAGACTTTTCCGAGGACGCGTTTTGGTGTTTTTCCTTTTGATTTTTTCAATACTAAGTTGTCTTGGGCCGGCTGCTGGGTCCTTGAGGGCTTCTTGAAGAGATACTGCCGGCTTCAGAAGTTATTTTGTTTCGCTCAGATCTCCATTTGGTTTTGATACGGCCAGGATGACTTCGAATAGAGTACCTTCTTAGTCCAGTCTGGCAAGGATCGCCATGAAATGTCCTCAGTAGGACATTGGTGTGGATTTCAATCTCGGAATGATTCTTGTGAATCAATCATGCTTTAAAAGAATAAGACCGGTATACAGCATGAGCCAGTATCCGACATCCAACCTTTACTTTACTGTAGTAAATCTTAGTCTCTGTTTTCCTTAAAAAATGTTCTAGCTTATATACTAAATTTCTCCGAGTGAAAGTGCTGTGACAACATCTGTGCTCATTATTTTGTTTTGGGTTTCTTAGCATATTTGTTTATTCTTATCCAAAACAAAATCCATGCATAATTGCATTTTATGAGCGTGCCGCTAGCTTTGGTGAAACAATGTTGAACATGCATTGAACATTCTTGTTGAACTTATTACCCGGCACTGCTGTGTTCAATTCTTTTCTATTATATTGTTTCACAACACCATTACCGAAATCATAAAATTGGAATGAATACGCTGTTGCAATTTTATGCGGCTTATCAAAATATCTAGTTACAATCCCAGTAGCCAGAGCTGTGAATGAATTAAATCACTTTGAAATGTCAGCCTTTTGAATTTCCTTTTAAAAATTTCATTCAAAAATTCGATAAAATGAATTATGAATGATAACTTTGAATTTATCATTCATCTGTCAAAAGTGATTTATGAATTCAATTTTATAGTTCCTATTTTTAAAGCTCCGAGTTAACTCATTTTGATTTAAGCTTAGAATATTTAGATCATTTTCCAGCCTTAATTGAAATCACAATTTCTAAAACAATGGCATTAATGGGAAGTGGTAACGAATTTTGAGAATTCCCTTTTGCTTTGAAAAATATTCGGACAAGTTTTGCAAATATTTGGCTATTGACAAAAATAAATGTCTCAAATTTTTAATGGATAGTTTATATATGCCAATAGAGGGGACATAGTTGACGTATTTTGCGAATTCCTGTTTCTTTGCTAAGGTAAAAAAAATAACTCCCAGATCTCAAAAATACAATATGGGGTTTTTCAAATGCAGGCATAGGTCGTTTTAGAAAGTGTGATTTCAATCCTAAGGCTGGGAAATGATTTAAAAATTCTAAGCTAAAATCAAAATGAGTTAACTCGGAGCTTTAAAAAAAGGAATCATAAAATTGAATTCATAAATCATTTTTGATTGATGAATGATGAATTCAAAGTTTTCATTCATTATTAGAATGTCGTAAATATGAATTCAATCAAAATTTGAAAATTTAAGCTGGGAATGAAAGTGATTGAAGCCTCAAATGATTGAATTTTTCGCATCTCTGCCAGTAGGCAGCAAACATGCTAAAACAAAAGCGAAGCGAATTTTCGATTATTTCGTACTCACTTTTGGTCCAGTTAAATCAATTGTTACCGACATGGGAACGGAATATTTGTATATGTTTTTGAAGAATTATGCAAACTATTGAATATATCGAATTTATGATATATATCGAATATCGAACGTCGACACCCCATCATCATCGAACGTTAGCTTCTGTAGAACGTGTACATCGAACATTTAACAAATACGTGCGTACTTATATAATAATAAAATAATTTTATTGGGATGAGTGGTTAAAATATTTCACATAGGCCCGTTTTCTGAATGAACGGTTAAAGTCTAGATTAACAAACCGACAGTTAAACTAATCGAATGATTAAAAGTGTCATTTATGCAATTTCGTTTTCTCTATGTATTATTGATTTTTTCTGTTTAATAAGTGAGTAGTTGGCAACGCGTTCACAAAACATATGTTTCTAAATGTCAAAAAAACTTAGAATTTTTATTTTCCAATAAACGAATGCTAAATGTTCTATAATAAAGCTACTAGATGTAAACACCAGCTCTTGCTTACAAATAAATTTAATCGACAGATGAGCGTCGGTTAAGGTTTGTGCCTGAATCGTATTTTGAGAAAACGAAACTTGATTTTTTGGTAAAATAACTGCCTGTTACTGTTTAACCGGACATTCAGAAAACGGGCCTTATTATTATAACACAACCCCACCCACAACACTAGCTACTGCCCAAATTAGTTTTCGGTAAAAATAACCCAAGTATGAACTTCTAGCACATACACTGCGCCGCCAAGAATAGTTTGGAGCTGTTGTTGGATCTCACGAGCTTCGACCAAACTATCAGAACCGCTTAATACATCATTTACGTAGAAATCCCTCTCAAGTGCTTTTTATCCAAGAGGACAATTTGAAGTTCTGAACTGTAAATAGCTTAAGACATCTTGTTGCAAGGTATGGTGCTGATCTTGTACCGTAAGTGACAGTATGAAGTCTGTAGTATTTAATATTTTGAGTGGGTTCATGCCGCCATACAATCAACAAGAGTTGCTGATCCTTTAGGTGGACTTGAATCTGGCGATACATTTTCTCTATATCCGTTGTGAATACAGAGCGCGGCATTCTAAATCGCAAAAGAATTGAGAACAGTGTGCTTTGTACCGTTGGTTCCTTTAACAAAATGTCATTCAATGAGATTTGTGATGATGTTTTTGCTGATGCGAACATCACTCGCAACTTGGTGGAACTGCTTTCCGGACGTAAAACACAGTGATGCGAAATAAAATTCCATCATGAAGTCAACGTATTCCTTCTGTACTTCTGGGTTTCTAGCTTACCTTCGTTCTAGGGTGAGAAATCGGTTTGTGACCATTTGTAGCTACTGCCTTAAGACTGTTGCTTCTTCCTGATATGGTAGTTGAACAATGGAACGTCCTTCTCCTGAGCGTTGTACTGTTTGACAAAATTGATTTTCACATTGTTGCTCCGCAACCGATAATGTTTGATTTTCCGAATCAAGTTCGTCCATTTTCCAGAGCCGTGTCAGAATGCCATCTATTGGCTGGTCCTCTTCAGTATAAACTCCACAAAATGCATTATTTTGTGGGACTGGTGCAATCTTGCCAGTAACAATCCATACCAGAACTGTGTATTGTAAAATTGGCAAATGAGGTGCCAATCTTCGTTGTTGGGGTTTTAGTAAGTGAACGAAAAATTCTGCACCGAGTAGAACATCTACATTACTGGCGCGACCAAATTGTGGGTCTGCAAGCTGAATATCAGATGGCAGCGACAATTTCGAAACGTCCATTGTTTGAGATGGCTGTTTTGATGTAATATGTGGTAGGACATACGCGGTAAGAGGCGCTGAAAAATCTGACAATTTTGACTGGAGCTGTGTTTGAATGAAAAATTATGAACCTCTGCCGCCTTTACCGATGCCCTTTATTTTGATTGATTCTGGTTGAAATTGAAATTGTAATTTTCCTGCAAGTCCTTCTGTTATTAATTTTATTTGTGATTCAGAGTCCAAAACCGCTCGGCATTCCACCCTCTTTCCCTTTTGATTCACAATGTTATTGACTGCTGTACCCAATAAAACAAATGCATTATTTGAGTTGCCTGTAGACATCAATGATACAGTATTAACCAACTGTTCCGATTGGGTCTTTGGTGGATTTTGTTGCGATGGAGGTTATGGCTGTTGCTTTAAACTTGTACTGTCCTTCTTAGAGTCCTTAGTGTTGGTGTGAAGCAACGTATTGTGCCTTTTTGAGCTCTCGTTGCAAATGCGCAAAGAACATGTGTAACCTTGAGTTCCTGATTAAAAGTAATTGATGCATATTCCATTTTTAATCACAAAACAAAATCACTCCTTCACTGGTGTTTGATTCAATTTTGAGCAAGAATACAAAGGATGGTTTGATTGTTTACAGCATTTGCATGTGTTCTTCACTGTTGTAGTAAGAGTCTTGCTTGAGTTGGATTTCTCCTTTGATCCAACAGCGTCCAGTGATTGGAATATGAATCTGTTTTGACGGTCCAATTTTCTGATCAAAATTGGTATCAGCAAAGCATCCCATGCGCTTATGTTGAGATCCAAATTTTTAAGTGCCTGCAAACACTCCTGAGTGGTATCATGAAATTCTTTCATTGCTGCTGATGCTGTTTGTGCTTGGTCTATCAATCGATGTACCAAGTTGTTATCACTCGCTTGTTTTCATACCGATTTTTAACAAATTCCGCGCCGTGTCATAATTGTTGTTTGACACTGCCAGATTAAAATAATTCTTTCTGCTTCGCTTTCCAGATTCGACTTCAAGTAACACATCTTCTGAGCGTTTGAAATGGGCTGATGATTTGACAAAATAAGTCGTGAAACTGATGCCATTTAGTATTATCTCCAGAAAATTTTGGAAGATTTACTTTGGGCAATGGTATGTCTGAGGTAGAAATGTTAGATCTAATTCCATTTGGAAGGATTGCTTCTTGTCGATGTGGTTCTAATTCAATAAGAACTTGTTGTATCCGTGTTTCAAGATCACTGTACCTTCCAAAATCGAACTTTGAATCAGCCGGATCATCCAGAACCTCCCATAAGGACAGACTGCTTGTTTCCAGGGTTTTCCATGCTTCATTTATTGTGTTGATTTTGACGGTAGCATATTGACGTGTTTTTGTCCTTGGTAGCTTTCAATGAATTTCAACTATCTGTTAAGTGCTTCCATTAAAGCTGCTACCTCTCGTACTGCTCCGATGTTGCTATCGGCGTTTGTTCTTAATGTTGGGTCAGGTTGGTTATTTTCGATTGTGACTGATAGTGCCACTGGCTGCTTTGTGGTACCCTCTCTATCATAATTGGGTAGTCCTGGAGTGTTTATCATGCCATCTTCAAAAATGGAGCGGTACTCGTTTGCTATCTCTTCAGTTTTTCCAAAATAATCTTCAGCCAAAAAATCGTGGTTGCGGCCTTCATCAACTGACTATCTAATCTGCAGATCGGTAGCTTCAAACTTGGTAAAAGCGTTGTTTAACTTTTCGAGTCTTTCCCGATAGTACGCAGCCGTCTTTCGATCCTTTGAATCCTTTTTGAAGTTTCGTTTGATTTGGTGCATTGCTCCTCCGACGTTGTTTTGCGATTTCACCAAATCCGCGAATGACTCCATCGTCCTTACTATTCGTCTTGTTTATTAAAGAATCACGTCAGGGTCACCAAAATATTTAGAACTGCGTGTGGTGTTTTGATTCGGTTTAGACCTGAATAAAACTTGCAGTATGCGTTGTACAAATTTCTAATATTATATCAAGAAATTCCGTGTGAAATGACTTAACAGTTTTGATTAAGAAAGCCCCTGAAATTCTTAATTAAAATTGATTTCTTATATACTGTTAAAATATGTTTCTAGCAATCGTTGAGTTTTTACAAATATTAGTTTTCTTTTCAATGTGAAGAGACTTGAATAATATAGAAAAACAATCTGAAATTGCTATTTAAAATATAAATTCTTTTATAAAAAACCATAAGGGTCTTTTAGGTTATGGGCGATATAAAAGATCCTTCAACTGGAATACCTCAATTTCGAGGAAAAGGATTCGATGAATGGCAATTTCGTGTAAGGATCCATATGGATTCTCTAAATCTTGGGGACGTTTTAACGGGCGATCCACCAACGGAAGAAGCAGCTAAAGATGAGTTCCTTAAAATGGACAAGAAGGCAATGGAACGACTAATAGCATTTGTTCATAATGACTGCCTCAGCTATATAAGGGACAAGAAGTCGGCCAAAGCCATGTGGACTAGCCTGAACGAGGCTTTTGCAAAAAAGTCTGTGGTGAATCAAATACTGATACGTAAGCAGCCAACAACGCTACGTATGGAAGATGACAAGTCCGTGACTTCACACCTGGCAATTTTTGAAGGACTGGTTCAACAGCTCAAATCAGCTGGAGCAGTCATGGAGGAAAGTGATATATTAGCGCAATTATTTCTTACCCTTCCAGTAAAGTTTGATCCTCTTTTTACTGCTCTCCAGAATCTTGAGAATAGTAAGTTAGACTACAACACTGCAAAGGTACGCCTTATTGCAGAAGAAATGAAGTTTTCTGACATGTGCAATGGAGAATCTCAGGAGAAGACTGCATTTTCTAGCAAGAAGAAATTTAAAAAACCGGTCAGGTTTCAAGGAAAATGTTACCAATGTCACAAATTCGGACACAAAGCCAAGGATTGTCGTCAAGGCAATGCACAGTTTGCAGGTTCAAATCACAAATATATTAACAATAACGTGTGCTTTATGGCCGATAGAAATACGGAAAAGGATTGCATGTCGAAATTAGTTTTCAAACTAGACTCTGGTGCAAGTGATCATTTGGTAAATACTAACCTGTTTTTCAGCAAATTATATCAGATGAGTCCGCCTACCATCATAAATGTGGCAAAAGAAAATGAAACTATTGTTGCAAACAACTATGGTGAAATCTGCGGTTCGAGTAACAAGGGCATCCATATTACACTGATGAATGTTTTATACATTCCGGAACTAAGTGACAATCTGTTATCGGTTCGAAAATTGACAAATGCTGGACTGTCCATACATTTTTCAAAGAATACAGCCTTTATTAAGAAGGATGGGCAAGTAATTGCAACAGCAAATCTTAAAGGAAACCTCTACGAGTTCAGGCTTAATGTGCAAAAGCCTTCAGCGCAAGCGTATTCGGCAACTGAGCTAGAGTTGTGGCATAAAAGACTAGGTCATATTGGGCAAGGAGCTTTAAATGATTTAATAAAGCATGACGTGGTGAAAGGTGTCAATGTAAGGTCCGGACATCTCAAGTTTTGTGATATCTGCGTGTTAATGTCAGGGACAATAAAGGCAAACGTACCTGTATATGATGCTGAGGACAGTGGATTGGTTCTCTCCTTGTTTTATGTTTGTCGGCGGTTGCGCGACGCGAATTTAAGGTTCTTAATGTTGATCGGTTTTCTGTTTGTTTTGTCTGTCGACGATTGCACGACCCGATGAAAAAGTTTGTTTGTTATAAAGTTACAAAATAATCGGCCTTCTCGGCGCTTATTGTTCTAAATTTCAGTTTTTTGTTTTGTTGGTCACTGCACTTGAATAACTTTGATTTTTTTTGATTGAATGCGGAACGGCGAGGCGCGTCTTAGCGGTTGCGATCAAAGACTCTACTAACTTCGCTCGAGCTCGAACTGTTGAACCCGAGAGCACAAAACGTTTCGTTGAAACGGTTCGATTAAGAGCTCGCGCCCATAGCGGCTACGGCTAAGTCGAAAAACGGACATACTGCTCGCCTTGCGCTACGCAATTAGTTTTTCCTGCTCCTAGCTGCGCACCTCCTGCACAAATTCTTGGTCGAGGAGCCAGCCCCGTTTGCTTGTTTGCGGCAGAAAAGACGTTGAAGTATACTAGTGAGCAGATGGTCAATAATAAACAAAGAAAAGGGGGAGGGGGGATGTTGCGAGAATGTTAGAGCGACGGTGAGCGGTGACGCTCTGATGATGATACGCAGAGCGTATCAAAAAGCGAAGGTGACGTCAGTGGCACCTCCGCTCCCGTAATGACAGCGGAGGGCCCTCCTCCTGAATCAAAAGGCTTGAGAACATTTGAAACAAGCTGATGTTTCGTAATCGAAGAAATTGCAGAATGAGCGTTCATGCTTTAAAGGATCCAGCCAGTAAAAGCGTTCCAATGAACGATAACATCTTGCCCCGAAATAGACTGAAGCAGCTCGTGGGGCGGATCTTGATTGATAGAGTCTTGGATGCGATACGTCGTTTGGTGATGAACTTCTTCGCCATAGAGATCCACCGTGCCAGCGGGTGGAGTATTGCGAAATTCCTCTTGTTCCCGGAATGATTTGAGAAACTCGTGAAGTAACTCGTGAATGCCTCCGGAGTAGACGTGCGTCGTAAACGCTTCGATGGTTTTGCTGGCGATGGGCCCACTCAAAAGCCATCCGATTAGAGAATATGGTGCAAGAAAACTGCCACCGAAATTTATTTTGACTCCAGAATATAAAGATGTAGGCACACTATAGGAGTCGATGATCGTGTCGATTCCGCCAGGATTCACGAAATGCGGATCGGCGAGCTCAATCGATGAAATGTGTCTAGGATCCCGATTGGAGTCCTTTTTGGCTGGAAGCCGGTTTGTCAAGTTTGGAAGTAGAACGGCGTCGATCTCATGCTTGCACGCGGAACGTGGCGAGGCGCGAGTGAGCCTGCACTTCCTTTTCGCTACTTGAATGCATATTTTCGGCGATGTTGGTGAATTCAACTGCTGTTGCAATTGCTCAGTAATAAATGTCCTTTGCGAGTCCTGATCCAAGGGTGAGATATGTGCGATGGCCGTGGGCAAAAGCACCTGAGTGCTTGTCGGAGACGTGTGCGTGTGCCAGTGACGTGGGGGGGGATGCTCCCGGAATTCGAAGTCTTCGGTTGCGCACAAATATCATTGATGGGCACTTTGCAGTATCAGTAAAATTGCATTAAAATTTTTTTTTTACTGATAATGCAACTGAAATTTCATTACCAGTGAAGCCTTACTGATTACTGCAAAAAAATTTCAGTAATCAGTAAAGCCTTACTGGTTACTGCAAATTATTTCAGTAATCAGTAAAGCCTTACTGGTTACTGCAAAAAATTTCAGTAATCAGTAAAGCCTTACTGGTTACTGCAAAATATTTCAGTAATCAGTAAAGCCTTACTGGTTACTGCAAAATATTTCAGTAATCAGTAAAGCCTTACTGATTACTGCAAAATATTTCAGTAATCAGTAAAGCTTTACTGGTTACTGCAAAATATTTCAGTAATCAGTAAAATTTACTGGTTACTAGTTACTGCACCATATTTCAGTAATCAGTAACTTATAGTGCAACATAATGCCAAAAGTTCTCAAAGCAATTCAATAGATGCATTAAAGTGTGTGTGTGCCGATCTGTCCCGATAAAAATCGGCGCAGATTGTGCTATTTGAGCAGATATAGAGTGGGATCCTAGCTTTAGGCTACTCAAATAAGGAATTAAAAAGCCATACGTAACGTACGTAAAACGTATATATTTATTATTTATTGTATTTTTTTTATTTTTTTGTTTCGTTTTTAATTTGTTTCAATTACCTAGAGAGTGTGTTGTATTGTCAAGCCTGCCTGACTATAACCCCCTTCTTGTTTAAAGAATCTCTAATGGTCGTACAGGCTGTTAGCTTTATTTAAGACAAGCATCTCAAAGTTCTTATCACTAAGCTTTTGCCTCCTTGAACGGTTAACAATCCCTGCGAAGGAAAATAGCCGTTCAACAGGAGCAGAGGAAGGTAATGGGGTGTTGTATTTGAAGAATACGTTTTTTATGGCCGAGTGATTCCTTAAAGAGTCTGTCGTTACATTTCGGTCGATAAAATATAAGACTGTTTCCTTTAGCAGACAATCCGACTCAGTAGAAACACATTCTACGCCATCATCTATTGAAGAAAAAGTAATATTTAAACGAGTGTTAGAGACAGAATGAAGTGTAAGCAATTTACCATTATTCTCTTCCCCAAAATCAAGGAATGATTTTTGCGGTGTTTGACGCACAGCACGAGTTTCCAAATCATTTATTTTGCCACATTTCATCACATAGGTGTTAAAAATTTTTTTAATGTTCTCTTCGGTATGTGCTATTGCCGTTTCTAGGAGAGCTTTGACGAATCTAAGTTTTATTTCTGGCATAGATATAGCCGCTACTACAGCATCCCAGGCTTCAGGCTCCACCAAGAAATAAGTCTCAAATCTTTTGAGCAAAGCTTCCTGCATTCTCATGTTAACCTCGCCTAGGTGCGTAAAGTTCGCATGATCCAAACGCCGCAATTTTATTCTTAAAGAAACTAAAGCAGGGACAAAATAGCCAAAATACATGGTTTTTTCGCCCTGCAAAAAATCAATTGCTTCAGCTATTGGTCCCATAAGCTTTAAATATTCTTCCAAATATTCAATCTCATCATTAAGAACTGTTTGAATTTCAAACCGATAGCACAATTCGGAAATCTTTTCTTTATGGCCCAGCAACTTTTTGACAGAAGTGTAAATGGAGTTCCACCTTGTTACGCAAGGGGTTGGCAGATTTGCGTTAATTACTGCCCTTATTATTTCAGCTGATTTGGGCCTGTTGCATTTGTTCCAAATCGTTGTGCACCTTATAAAATATCCAGAACAATTAGGAGAAAGAATGACGTTGGGGAAAAATATTTTTACCTATTGAAAGACCTTCTATTAATGTCTTTTACATCCAAACTGTTCACAATTTTGTTGAAGTCAGTTGTGGCCAGCAGGTTTAAAGTGTGGCTCGCGCAACGAAAATGCTTCGACAGACGTGGAGGCGTAACTGAACGAAATTCAAGGCTTGAAGCATTCATTGAGCCATCTGATTCAGAACCAGAGTCAGATTCCTCATCCATTTCATGATCCTTTAGAGAGTCTAAAGCAATGAATAAAAATCAACAAAGCATTTTTATGTTTGAAAGAAATAACCTCACTTACTCAATTCAACTCCGAATTCTTTAAATGCCTTCACGAAATTTGACCCATTGTCAGTGATCGTGTACACAATTTTTTCTAGAGGTATTTTATATTGTCTATTAATTTCAGAAATCATTTTTGTCACGCGGTCATACGAATGTGTCCCCTTAAACCGCCGGCAAGCCAATGCTGCAGATTTCCTTCCAAAATTATCATCCAGCCAATGGCAAGTGTAACCCAAAAATGACTTCTTCCCACTGGACCACACATCTGCAGTTACGCAAACGTAGTCAGTTCTGTCAATATCGGTTACAAGCTTGGCGACCTTCTCATTATAGCTCTCCAGAAGTAGTCTTGTAATAGATCGCCTACTTGGGACACTTCTGCCAGGGAAAAATTTTTTAAAGCTTTTCGCTTTAACAATTGAGAGTGGAGACGCAGTTTCGCAAATAAAATCTAAAATTTCTCTATTCAAAGCACATTTCCGGCTGGAATTACGCCTTTCTTCATCTTTTTTGAAGTTGAATTCGCCAAATTTTTGGGGATGCTCTTTTTTTAAGTGTTTTATAAAATTAGAGCTAACACGCAGCGATCCTCTCACTTTTTTCCCGCAAACTTGGCAAACGGCAATCAAGCCACACATTTTTTTTTGGTGGGGAGTTGCATTCATCTACATAATTTTAATATCAATTTTCAATAATTAATTTAAGGAATTGTCTTCGAAAATGTTTTAAAAAAAACTATAACAGTGATATTGTCACATTTTACCTTCTCGACTATTTTAAAAAAACAGTCGTTAAAAAGAACTTTATTCACACCAACCAGTTCGTCTGATGCATTGGTTTCGTTTGTCTGATTCAAAAAAGATGAACCCTGACTACTAGAACAACTTGGAGGATCTTGTTCTAAAACATAATCCGGATCCTTAATGGAATCGTCGCTTCCAAAATCATTGCCGCTCATTTTCATCAATAAAATATTTGCATAAACCAAACTCAAAACTTCACTTAAAATTCACCGCACGTGCAACGTTTGTAATCACTTTATCGCAACTGATAAAACATATCAAAGAGGTAAGGGTGTTATAGTCAGGCGTATTACCTAGCGTAGGTATGTATGCAGGTGCATTAGAACGGTGTGTTTCATATATATAAGACACTTTAACTTCTTCATATATTTTATTTTATATAAGTTAGTTGTGTAACTAACAAGATGTGACATACTTATTTCTTTTCTAATTTGTACCTAAAAATTAAAATGTAGGTATAACATGATTTATTTTTCTATTTACCTCTTTAACATAACTTTAAAATATTGAAATGTCTTATAGATATGAGATGCACCTTATTTGCGTTTTGATGTTTGCTTTGATTTCTTTTCACCTATTTCTTACCGTAGGTATGTATGTATGTGCATTACTATTTGCTATACTTATGTTTTGCATGTTTAATTAAGTGTTTAGAGCATTTTGTTATTTTTAATATATTGTCAACCGGGACACAACAGCAATTGTTGAACGGTTACACTAGCTTACACTAAAAATATCCACTTTTTGCATGATTTTGCATTACTGATTACTGAAATATGTTGCAGTAACTAGTAACCAGTAAAATTTACTGATTACTGAAATATTTTGCAGTAACCAGTAAAGCTTTACTGATTACTGAAATATTTTGCAGTAACCAGTAAAGCTTTACTGATTACTGAAATATTTTGCAGTAACCAGTAAGGCTTTACTGATTACTGAAATATTTTGCAGTAACCAGTAAGGCTTTACTGATTACTGAAATATTTTGCAGTAACCAGTAAACCTTTACTGATTACTGAAATATTTTGCAGTAACCAGTAAACCTTTACTGATTACTGAAACCCTTATTGCATTTCAAATATACTGCAGCATGCCCATGTATGACAAATATGCGCCGGTTGGCTCGTCGGCGACGGGCCCATCTCCGGGGGAGATGTCAATGGGGGTGAAGAAACTTGGCCATCCGGTGTTGCAGTAGCATTTGGAAAATGCAGCAAGGTATGATGTCGTTGTTGGCACTTCGCGCAGCGAAAGGTACTATTGCACTTTGCCTTTAGATGACCGGCCGAGAGACAGTTAATACATCGATTATGCTGCGAAAAAGCTTGAACACGTTCGTCGACCGACATCTGAAGAAATTGATCACATTGACGCAGAGGATGGTTGCCGCTACATAAAATACACGGTTTCGCAGTTCGATCATAAGTAAGAGACTCGTATTTTGAAGAATCCATTTGGTTGAAGGCTGCCGTTGGAGATTTTAATTGTGTGGATTTGGAATAGCCCTCAAGAACTTCACAGCGGCGTTTGATGACAGCATTAATTTTTTCCAGGCCGGAGACTCTTGATGTGAAGAACGCGATTGCGTTGGAGGAGCATGTCTTTTTTCGCATAGCATATTGCTGAGTTGTGCCCGGGCTATAACTTGCAGTTGTTGGCATTCGTCCAAAGCTATCCGAGCACGTGTGACGACTCCAACACCCCATTCACCTCTTTCACAAGATATACTGAAGGCATTGTGGACGCGTTGCCAAGCGGTTTTGATGTCATCCGTCACGAGCTCCAACAGCGACTCCGTTGAAGTCACTGGACCACAATCAGCTGCATAAAGGCACAGGCCTTTGAGATCCTTCAGCTCGAAATTGAAATTCCAATTGGATGCCATGGTGATCGTTAAAAATTTAGAATTGACTTTTCGCAATCGCTGTAATTTTTTCGACTCCGTAAAAGTCGAGGTTGAACAAATTTTCGGTCAATGCCTGTCGTAGCGCACTGCAAATATAGACCTTCACCTTCGCAACACCCCGCACTCCTCCTGCAACCCCAAACTGTCTGTATATGAGAAATCAAATCATTTCAATATGTTAAAGAAAATCGCAAAAAATTCCATTTTCGAGTATGTTTATTTGTCGCCAAAAATTTCTGTATATGAATTTCAAATTTAAATCATAACAATGTCATGCACAAACTGTTCGAAGAGCGCATCGCAGCATATTATTATGTAATGTTGTATGCTTATATGCACAGAGACGTTACAGACCATTACAACAACTGAGCCGACATACAAACACGCCTTGCAATTCTTATAGCCCTTGTCTCAAGAATGCACGCTCGATCGGTGATGTTCGATGTTCGATGTGTGCTCGCTACTGCTGAACACGAATGATAGCAAACGGCACACGATGAGAAAACTGACCTACGCAATAAGTATGGATGTTTGCATATACATATCTACACGATGAACACCGAGGGCGGTTGACATATGTACGAAGTTGTGTCTTCTTTGATTGAAGTTCGAACGAAATTCCAACGAAAAAGGAGTAAGCAAAGAAAGAAAACCGATTCGCGAAGACTTTCAGAGAACCGAAAAAGTAAAAACCCATTCGCTAGGCGGCCGACTCCCTCTCTTCGGTCTTAACTGAGGGGAACGAGGAAACGACAATTAGACTGGGAGTCGCCTGGATAACTTTTGTTCTTGTCACTCTATTTGCCTTGCACAAAAAACCACCGATCACACCGACTGGCAAACGGGTACGCTGCCAATTTGAAGTATTAAGTCAGAGATAGGCAGAGTCTGTCAACGATTTCAAGGCATATGCTTCACGTGTTCTGGAACTGTGATTTGATGCCCTTGAGAATGCAACAGGAGGGCGGTTGAAGGTCGTGGCACGTGATACGCGTGGACGGACTCTCTGCACTGAATGGTCCACCGGAGCTGATTCCAGGCTCCTGGCACGGGATCGCCAAATGTTAATGTCAGGGACAATAAAGGCAAACGTACCTGTATATGATGCTGAGGACGGTGGATTGGTTCTCTCCTTGTTTTATGTTTGTCGGTGGTTGCGCGACGCGAATTTAAGGTTCTTAATGTTGATCGGTTTTCTGTTTGTTTTGTCTGTCGACGATTGCACGACGCGATGAAAAAGTTTGTTTGTTATAAAGTTACAAAATAATCGGCCTTCTCGGCGCTTATTGTTCTAAATTTCAGTTTTTTGTTTTGTTGGTCACTGCACTAGAATAACTTTGATTTTTTTTTGATTGAATGCGGAACGGCGAGTCGCGTCTTAGCGGTTGCGATCAAAGACTCTACTAACTTCGCTCGAGCTCGAGCTGTTGAACCCGAGAGCACAAAACGTTTCATTGAAACGGTTCGATTAAGGGCTCGCGCCCATAGCGGCTACGGCTAAGTCGAAAAACGGACACTGCGTTTAAGGTTAACAATGCAGAGATCCTTTTAACGGAACATACGTAAAGTCAAAAAGGGTACTGGAGAGAATTCATTCCGATGTTTGTGGACCAATTGACCCAATTGGTTATGATGGGTCAAAATACTTCGTATCATTTATTGACGACTATTCCCACTTCAGCATGATTTACTTAATAAAGAAGAAATCTCAAGTTTTTGAAATTTTCAAGGAGTATGAAGGGATAGTTGCAGCACTGTTCAATGTCTCAATTTCAAAGCTGACTGTTGATCAGGGCCGTGAATACTGCTCATTAGAACAGCAAGGATGGTATAAAAAGAAAAGGATCCAGGTTGAAACTACAATGGCGTACTCTCCCCAACAAAACGGTGTAGCAGAATGGTTTAATAGGACACTAGTTGAAAAAGCTCGTACAATGCTAATTGAATCCGAACTACCCAAAAGCATGTGGGTTGAAGCAACTCTTGCAGCAGTGTATCTCATTAACCGAATTCCAATGAAGTCGTATTATTATATTATATTATAACGTAATTATGTAACTCCTGCTGAATTGTTCTATGGATCAAAACCTGACTTATCAAAAGTACGTGTTTTTGGCTGCTTGGCTATGGCATGGATACCAAATCAAAAGAGGAAGAAGTTTGATGCAAAAAGTCAAAGAGGTGTAATGATCGGCTACACTCCAAATGGATACAGACTTTGGAATATAGAAAAAAAGAAAATTTTTACGTCAAGAGATGTTAAATTTGATGAAACTTGCTTCCCTTACAAAGAGTTAAATAATACAGAAGACTCGGATTTCGTTATTACGGTTCACGAACAAGAAGGGGAAAAAGATGTGTTTGTTGTGCTCGAAAATGAAACTCCAAATCGTACAGGTGAACATGATGACAAAGATGACTTGTGTAGTCATACTATAAGAAGTGAAGAAGGTGAAGAAGAAAACAATTACTCTGAAGATAATGAAGAAAAGGCGCTCCCAGAATCAAATAAAAAACCTACATTGCGTCGGAGCAACAGGGAGCGCAACCTTCCCGGCAAGTTTTTTGATTACTTTACGAGTTATACTGCCGATACTGTCTCAAATGCTTTTTTAGACGTGCCTGAAAATTTTAAGGATATACATGGGAGAGCTGATGAAGATAAATGGCTTACAGCAGTAAAGAATGAACTTCAATCGATGATAGACAATAATGTTTGGAAAATTTGTGCTCCTCCCAAAGATGCAAAGTTGCTAAAATCTAAGTGGGTCTTTCGTGTCAAAGTTGATGAAAATGGAAATCTGGTGCGACATAAAGCACGATTGGTTGCAAAGGGGTTTCTTCAAAAACAAGGAATCGACTACAATGAGACGTATTCACCTGTTGCAAAGCTTACAACGATTCGAACTGTCCTAGCTGTCGGTCTTAAAAATTCTTTTCATTTTCATCAGCTTGATGTAAAAACCGCATTTCTGCATGGTTCCTTAAAGGAAGAAATATATATGTCTTTACCAGATGGGGTACCAGAAGAAGATAAAGGCAAAGCTTGCAAACTTCTCAAATCACTTTACGGTCTTAAGCAGGCACCTCGGTGTTGGAACCAAGAATTTAATAAGTTTATATTGCAACTGGGATTTACACGGTCCAAACATGATTCGTGCCTTTATACGAAAAAGAGTGAAAGCAATGATCTGACTATACTTGTGTTATATGTGGACGAACTTCTCATTGTTGGAAATGAATTTTCTACAATTGAATGTCTCAAGAAAAAATTGACAGAAAGCTTTGAAATGTCTGATTGTGGACAGCTCAAATGTTATTTAGGGATAAGAAGCAAGTATAGAAAGGATACTGGATAAATTTGGAATGTCTGAGTGTAACCCAGTGAAGACTCCAATGGAGAAGAGTATTCAATTAACTCCTAGAACAGAACCCGGCTCCTTGGAAAAACCATATCGAGAACTATTAGGAACGCTCATGTATATGATGCTTTGTGTACAACCTGACATATGCTTTGCTGTCGGATATATGGGTAGATTCCAACAGAACCCATCAGAACAACACTGGCAAGCTCTAAAAAGAATCGTGAGAAACTTAAAAAGTACTAAATCGCTAAAGCTTGAATTCAGAAATGAGAACCACTTGCCAATTGTTGGATACGCTGATGCTGACTGGGCTAGTGATCTGACTGATAGGAAATCAGTAAGCGGTTATGTGTTCAAAGTATTTGGATTTACCGTCTCATGGTCATCAAAGAAGCAAACGACAGTTTCTATTTCGTCCAGTGAAGCGGAATACGTGGCGCTAAGTGCAGCAGTTGCAGAAGGAATCTGGATAAGAGGACTTCTTGCTCACTTAAATCAAATTAAAGATGAACCAGTAATTATCTTTGAAGATAATAAAGGTTGTATAGGAATGGCAACGAACATTGAGTCAAAAAGGTCAAAACACATAGACATCAAACATCATTTTATAAGAGATAACGTCGAAAAGGGAATAATCAAGGTGAAATCAATTGGCACTAGAGATCAACTGGCTGATATCTTTACAAAGGCTTTGGATGTAACAAGAATTCAAGAAATGCGTATGAGTCTTGGACTAAACGATTGAGAAGGGGTGTTAAAATATGTTTCTAGCAATCGTTGAGTTTTTACAAATATTAGTTTTCTTTTCAATGTGAAAGACTTGAATAATATAGAAAAACAATCTGAAATTGTTATTTAAAATATAAATTCTCTTATAAAAAACCATAATGGTCTTTTATTTACTAATAATTTTTTTATTAATATTAAATTGGTTTAAACTAAAAGTGCCAGATCACAAAAATTTGGAAAATTAAATAACTGAAAAATTGACAAAACTAAATGAAAAGAAAGCATTTAAACAACTTCATCAGTTTCAGAAAATATAAGTAAAGTCAATAGCCCAACGTCATGACCATGACTTACTGCTTCATCGGCATATTTTATTCAGTAGCTTGGTTTTGTTTTCGTCGCCACTGGGCAGCGAGTTTGTTTTTGTCTTCATAACAGCATCAATAGAGTAGTTTGAGAGGAAATGTGATAATTCTAGATTACGCTGATTTATACCATTTGCGTTTCATGAGGATATAATAAGTTATTTCATTTTTGTGCAGTTAAAATTTGGAACAACTGGGTTTGTGCTCTTAGTAACTCCTGGAGTGTGTTTTGCATTTGCGACATAAATTGTGTCATAGACTGTGACAGACTGACCAACATGGATTCCAAGCTACCGTTCTGCTGTTGAGGGCAGAATGGGCTCTAATGGCAGAACTGGCAACATTTGCATAGGACATAATATTAGTTAGCGGAACCTTGAAGTTATTTGGTTGTGAGAAAATTGTAATTTGGAATGCCGTTTGATTCGACCTATTACGACTGGCCTGCTTTTGTTCTGACATACGATTTTTTAGTTCTTTATATACTGGAAATCCTCTATAATTTGCCGTGTGATCTCCACCACAGTTGATGCACTTTTTATCAGTTTCATTTTTATTACAAATTACAGAGCTGTGAAATTCTCCGCAATCGACGCAGACCATGCGTAGGGTGCAGTAGGATTTAGTATGACCATATTCCTGGCAATTAATACATTGGACAGGGCCAGTACGCTTAAAAGGTTCTTCTTTTACAATTCTACGGTGAAGAAAATATTGTAATCGGTAGATTGGATGAGTCTAATTTTTTTTAGCTTAAAGTTGGCCGGACTAAGTTCTACCTTAAACATCGGCTGTGGGGTTGAATTCCTATTGAAAATGTTCATTACGTTCCTTATTCTAAAGCCCTTTTTGTTTTAGGGCTTGTTTAATTTGTAGCTTTTTTTTATTGTCCACCATCCTTTGATGTATCAGAGGTCTCAGTGGGCTTTGTACTTAGAGCCGTAAATCTATTTCCACTTAACGCATTCGATGGGTTAGCGTCAGATTTAGTTTTGTTAATTTTCGCTTTACCCACGTTTGATTTCGGTGGGCTAAGTTTCCTTTTAATCTTAATGTATTGATTCATGCCTGTCTGCACTGCTGGATCACCTACGTTATTAGCTTTTGAACCGCTGTTAACAGAAAGCTCAACGTTTGTTGCTGATCTCGCATTCTTGTTGGTTCTTGCATTAGATAATTCCATGTTAGCAGTGGAATTGGCTCGCGAGGGCAGTACTTCAGGCGCTTTCACTATTAATAAGCATTTCTGGCATTAGAGCCACTAAAAGAATGAATTCTTTCAGCCTGAAGATTTAGGGTATCGCGTTGCACACGTTGTACTAGTATGCAAAATTTAAGTACTTTCCTGAGGCTAGCTTTGAGTCCAGCCTGTGATAGGCAGAGCTAAAAGCTTTCTTGTCATTTTGTTCAGGCTAAAGATTTATTCTGGACAACTTTGGTGAAGGAACAAACCTACAATAATAGAAATGACAAATGAAGAGAAAGAAAGAGTGGAGAAAGTCGAAGTTCGGAAAATGTATAGAGTTCGACTTGGAAATGTTACGTCTCACCCGACGAAGCTTGAATTCCTCAGTTCCTTAGGAAGATGGACTCGAGAAGAATCGCGCGAGATAGAGGAATGACTAGAAATTACTATTTATAACTTTTAATTTAAATTTTGATATTTTCGATTTGACGCGCGCGTAAACTTTCATGTTCCCGAAAAGGGTTGCCAACGCTAACTACATAATACATTTGAGTGTAAAATTATACGGACTGTTCGCAGAGTGATGAAACTAGAACTTCGTTGAAAAATGTTAATATATTTTATTCAGTACAGCCCAAGGGTCTTGCTGACTCCGGAAGACAATCGGCATAATGAAAGAGATTTTCAGGTTTTGTTGATTTTTGAATACGTAGTACCTTTACACACAGTAGGAACCGGGCACCGGGTCATCAGTAAGGTGGTTTCGTAAAGTTCCTCTTCGTTTTCGGTGCTACGCTCTCTTGCACCGGTTGAAAACAACGTTAGCAATTATACAAATTCAAAAAGCAACTCTGCCAACTCTAACGCAATGGGCAAAGAAACCCATCCAACCAACGAGTTGGCTGTATTGCCAACGACAGAAATTGTTCATTGGCAACTAATGTGTAAACAAGTGTAAAGGCTCTTTCAACGCAAGTTGAAAATTTTTCAACGACGTTGCCAGTGAGTTTTCCGTTGACTGCTCCTTCGTAAATTGAAATAAGTTGGTGATGTTGAAGAAATGGAAACTACCTCAGAACCAACTACACAATGTCAAAAAAACGAGGCCGTACAAGTAATTTAAATTTTACTGACGCGCAGTGCTATCGAATAATAGCAGATTTGGAAAAAACCCCTTGCCTGTGGAACATAACCTCTCCTTTATATAAAAATAGGAAAGTAAACCAACTTAAACTACCCATGCTCTCCACAGTTGCTAAATAACGCAATGTTACCACGAGCCGCTCTGCTGGTGATATTGCCTTCCGAAAATAAGTGTCTCTTTTCTGAATCAACGGGCGAACTCGCGCTAATAAAAAATATAAGTCCTCAGCATTCATGCGTACAAAATTTCGGATTAGTTCTGGGTTATTTGCTTCCAGCTTTCGTTGAAAATGCGTGAAAAATCCTGATGCTTCTCTTTCTAAAAAAAAAGCTCGCGAACCCGCACACTCCGCTTACGTTTTTGATCTGCCTCTTCCTCTTCGTGGCTCAAAAGCACATAGCAATAGCACATAACTGCAGCCAGTCGCAATTTTTTTTGTGCAGATATTTCCATGTTGTTATAATTTTAATTTTTTTTTTTTTTTAACTTTTAATTTATTTATTGTATCACTCATTTTATGTTACATTAGTCCATCAATAAGGAGGAAAATCTTATGTCTAGTTTGGAATTAATTACATGATATGTAGCATTATTATAATTAATATGCATATAAATGTAATTAGTATTTGCATAAGAGCCTCAGATAAGGAAACCTGGGCGTAAAACGACCAATTCACTGTCAGGTCCCTGAACGAACCCTTCAACTGTGCTAGTGAAAACTAAAGTCTATGTGCACACGGACTCTACCTTTCACCGACACATGTGACTAATTCGATCAAAGATCCGACCGTGAAATGGCCTGTTGAGTCTGAATAGACTTGGAGATTTTGCGTATTATTTTACCGGAAGAGTGCAAAGAAGCACAAACGTAGTTAGGAATCGCGTTCGTGCAATGGAATGCTTGAGTATTATTTTACCGAGGTGCAAGGAAGCACAAGCGTAGTGCAAGTAAGCACAATCGTAGTTAGGAATCGCGTTCGTGCAATGGAATGCTTGAGTATTATTTTACCGAGGTGCAAGGAAGCACAAGCGCAATCAGGAACCGCAGTCGTGCAGTGGAATGCAATATGTTTAAGTAAGTGGAATTCTAAGGATCGAATTGGATAGTCGGTCGGTCCTTTATTTTTAATCGCGAAAGAGAGGACGTAGTTGCGAGTTCTCTGGCAAGGAGATTTACATGAGATTGCAATTTTTGGCAATATTTTTGCTTGATCTTCATAAATTCTGATTTAACCGTCTCTACCTTTAGATCTCTATGGATGTGTTCATTTTTAATGAACCATGGAGCTCCTGTAATTGATCTTAGGATTTTGGACTGAGCTCCTTGCAGAATATCTATATTTGAAGCGCTTGCGTTTCCGTAGAGTTGTAAACCGTACGTCCATATCGGTTTTATAACTTGATTATATAACAGGATTTTATAATCAAGTTTTAGGGGGGAACGAGAATTCATTAGCCAGTGCAAGCTAATTGCTTTAAGTTTCATCTGAGTCCGCTTCGCTTCGATATGTTTGCGCCAGGTCAGCCTTCTATCTAAATGAACTCCGAGGTACGTTATTTCTTCAACTTGAGGGATTCGAATGTTATTTAGGAATGCGTCAGGAGAGACCCCTCTATTAAGTGTGAATATAGTGTGACGAGATTTTTGTTCGTTAACTTTAATACGCCAACGCGATAACCAGTTTTGGATATTATTTAAATGCGCTTGGAGCTCGTTGGTTGCCACCACCACGTTTTTGTGTCTACTTAGAAATGCTGTATCATCAGCAAACGTCGATGTGAAAATTTGACCACTAATAGGAATGTCAGCTGTAAATAAAAGGTATAAAAAAGGACCGGCAACGCTCCCTTGCGGAACTCCGGCATTAATTACAAAGTCTTTTGTTATAAATGAATTTTGTTTTACTTGGATTTTTCTATTACTCAGATAAGAATTTAAGACTGCATGAAAATTTTTAGGGAGTAATTGCCTGATTTTAAATTTCAGCCCATCATGCCAAACTTTGTCGAATGCTTGTTGAATATCTAAAAATACCGCCGAGCAGTATTCTTTTTTTCGTATGCGATTCTTATTTCGTTTGTAATTCGATTAACTTGCTCGATTGTACCGTGTTTTTCCCTAAATCCAAACTGATGAGAGGGAATAATGTTTCGTTCAAGTAAGAATGACGACAATTTCGGAATAAGTAGTTTTTCAAATAGTTTCGAGAGACAAGGAAGAAGACTAATCGGCCTGTAGGATGAGGCTTGAGAAGGATCTTTACCTGGTTTCCGTACCATAATTATGACCGATCTCTTCCAGTCATGTGGAAAATGACCATACTTTATTATTGCATTAAAAAGGTTTGTTATAAACACCACTGCAATAAGTGGTAAGTTTTTCAACATTTTCGGAGTAATCAAATCATACCCTGGAGCTTTTTTTGCAGACTAATTTATTCTTGATGACGTCAATGATTTCACTGGGAGTTATTTCGTAGTGCAAATGTTGAGTGTTTTCAGAACTTTGTGTAACAGGGTGAACAAAGCTACCTGGATTTGGTTGAAATACCTTACTAAGGTGCAAAGCAAACACGTTAGCCTTCTCTTCGTCGTTACGGGCCCACCCACCGTTAGGAACTCTAATAGGGAGTTCACTTTCGACCGGAGTCTTCACCCCACGTATTGATTGCCATAAGCATTTTTGATTTTTGCCTTTTGGAGTAAGGTTTTGCACAAATTTATGTTGTTCTAATCGTTTCTCCCTCGAAAGAGCTGCTCTGAGCTTATTTTCCGCTTCTTTCAATCTACATTTAGCTGCTGGTGATCGGGTTTGTTGCCATTCCCTCCTGCACCTTCTTTTACAGGCCACCAGATTTTCTATTTCAGTATTTGTAAAGAACACCTTTTCCGTTTTAATGTACTTAGGCGTAGAGTTCTCTGCTGCTGAAGTCAACATAGAAGTAAGAACTGTCACGGCGTCATCAATATGCTCTTTACTTTCGATTTTGTAATTGGTGTGTATATGTGAGCTTATATACTTTTTGTATTTAAGCCAATTGGTATTGAAATTTGTTAATCTGTGGGGAATATCAACTTGTTTTGGTCTTTCGTTCAATAGGAATAACACTGGAGAATGATCTGAAGACCGATCAAACGTTGTATATTATATGTTGATATGGATTCTCTTTTAATCCCTTTTATAATGCCAAAATCTATAAGATCTGGTAATTTATTTGGGTCCGCTGGCCAATAAGTTGGTTTCCTAGGAGAAACAAAGTCGAGACTGTTATTTTTATTCATAATTGCCCTATATAGTTGAGCACCTTTAGGATTACAAAGACGGGAACCCCAGAGGGTGTGCTTTGCATTATAATCTCCAGCTGCGATGAATTTATCACCGAGGGTTTTGAAGAAATCTATATACATTTTTTCTGGAATAGTGTGACGCGGTGGGCAGTATACCGCCGAGACGGACATTCTTTTGCTATTAGCCCAAATACTTATTGTTGTTGCTTGTATAAAAGTAGTTGCATACGATTCCATTAGGAAGTGCCTAATTCTCTTACGGATAAGAATTCTTGTACCACCGTGTGCTTTACCATCTGGATGATTGGTTTTGTAGAATATATATCCAGGAATTGCGAAGAAGCATTTATTAGTTAAGTGAGTTTCTGAGAGAAGCAATACATCAACGGATTCACGAATTAAAAAATTTTGGATTTCTAGCTTATGCCGGCTTAAGCCGTTTGAATTCCATGCACACATTTTTAAACTGCTCATATTTTGGAAAGAAGAGCTGTCATTAACTTAGTCTGCATTTCCACAATTGTGTCGACTGATTTTTGCATCGCCTGCATAAAGTTAGAAATACTTTGAGTAAGAGTTGATATGAATTCAAGATTGCTATTTGAGTTGGAAGGTGTGAACTGATTTGATGGAATGCCTGCCTTCAATGCATTTGCATAGGAAACACCTGGAGTAAAAGCAACACTAGCTATGTTCGAGGATGGCGCGGTTAAAGGAACAAATGTATTTTTAACTGGATTTCGAGACATTTGCTTTCGGATATCAAGACGCTGCTTAAGATTTTTGTAAACTATACAGCCTCGGTAATTTGCAGTATGATTACCTTGGCAGTTGCTACATTTTACTAAGTTGCGGTCGTTTTGCGATTTTTTACTAAACACGGAACTGTAATGAAGTTCACCACATATTACACACACTGAACGCAGAGTGCAGTAAGTTTTGGTATGACCAAACTCTTGGCAATTATTGCATTGTACTGGCCCATTTCGTTTGTGAGGCTCTTCCACGGTAATTTTACGATGCAATAAGTACATCAAGTTATAAATGGGATGGCTTTCATTTTTTTTAAGCTTTAAGTTGTCTGGAAGAAGGTCAACTCTAAACATTGGCTGCGGTATTTTTTCTTTGTTTATTATATTTATTACTGCTCTAGCATGAAAGCCCTGTTCGCCGAGAGCATTTTTTATATCGTTTGGATCAACGTCTCCTTCAATACCTTTAATCACGACTGAAATACCTTTGCTACTTTTAAGCTGGTATGTATAGAAATTCTTTTTTCCCTTCTAAAGTTGATTAACAACTTTGCGATAGCTAGCCTCAGAATCAGTTTGGATTTTAGTTTCGTGAATGTTTCCTCTAGTTAAGGGAACAACATGGAAGTTGCTATTGTTTAGGAGGCTTGCTAAACTGGCCACTAGTGCATTGGAGCTACGCTCCCGCAAATAAATTGGAGGCGGTTTAAATTCTTTACTTGGCTCATTTTTAGATGATTTATCATTTAGATTTTCTGATAAAAGAGCAAAGCGGTTACCCGATAGAGTACTAGGCGGAGTGGATACGGTTTCCGTTTTATTAAGTTTAGCCCTGTTGGCATTGTTTGCAGTTGGGCTTCTTTTTATTTTAATTATATTGACGTAGCGATGCATGCCAATAAGTACCGCTTGCTGTTCGCTTTGTTTTTTTACAATATTGTTCGACTTAATAACCGCATTACCTGAGTTCATTGCGTTTTTTGTTATTGTAGCGGTTGAAATAGGAGATGCTGTGGCCTCAGCTTGATATAATTTACTTGAGATGTTTTTCTCTGTTGAATTCGGATTTATTGCACTGGTGGAGTTGGAGCGTTGCCTTTGGAACTGGCTTCTCAGCATTGAAAACTGGCTGATCGATTCGGACTGGACGGAAGTTTCGTTTTCGTGAAGAAACTGCTTGCTGGGTAGTTGCACTACTTTTGGAACTTGATCTTCATCATCTTCGACAACTACCATACCATGGTTTGTGTCGACGCTACTAGAGCATTTAGCAGAGCTTTTCGAAGAGCTTTTTGGTGAATGGCCAATTGGCATCAGCTGACAGCTGAGTCAGCTGCGGCAAGCAGCTTTCTTTCTATAAAAGTGTTTTTGTATCAAATAGGAATGACTTGGAATATGAAATACTTATCTTAGAGGAAATTTCTTATTTGAACTCTTCAGATCACTGCCCACAAGTAGGTAACTGGCTGGATAACACCACTCAGCCACTCGCGAGGAAAAAACGACCTAGCGCGTAGGTTTTCTGTATAGTCGATTACTTGTAAATTTGAAGTTTAAAACTTTGAATTTGTGCGCTTGAAAAACACAGCTGAACGAGGCGAAGTGTTGCCAGCTTTTTTTTGTTGTTTTAATTAATTTATGTTTTTTAACAGGGCAAGAATTTCAGTTTTTGACCTTTGTTGCCTGCGTTGTTTTATTTTTGAATTTAAGTTCACATGTAAGGGGCCTTCAATTTATTTGCCAACACTTTTATGAACTGTGTTTACAAACGGGGGAAATGCATGCCCAATCAAAATTTTGATAAAGTCTACAAACTAGTGTAAGGGGCAGTTTTCGAATCGTTGCTGTTGATATGTGTTGCTAGTGATTTTGCTGCTACATTTGTCTACAGATGTAAAGGCGGCATTAGTAATTCACTATAGTTTAAGTTTAATTACAGGTAATTAATCTGTTAGTAAGTAGTCTATAAGAATATTAAATTTATAGACTGAAATTAAATAAATAAACAAATAAATAAATAAAATATATCAATAAGGTTTCTGGGCTGTAAAGTTTAAAAACGTAGAATTTCGATCATGCTGATTTGGGAAATCGTTTGCCACACCCTGAAACAAACCCGAATTCATAGTTAGTACCCATTTCGGAGAGACCTTAAAATTTCCCTCCAAAATCCACTTGGCCCAAGCAAAAAGGGCCTATATCATGGAAACTATCAAGAATAAACGAAATTCACCTACAAAAAAATCTTGTTTTTTTTTTAGCGTTTTCAGAGCCCGATGCCACCCCTTAAAAACACCTTGTTTTAGAAATCGTTTATACTGGGAATTTTGTCATAATATTTACTTTGAAAAAGCACTAGGCCCTCAAAAATTACTAAGCAAATTTGGCTGTACTGAAGTAAAATATGTTATATTTTTCAATGAATTTCATACAATCTTGCAATAAAATAACAAAAAATGTATAGTATACTTCTAGGGTAAAAATTTGTCATTTGAAAAATTCATACAAAACAAAAGTTTATACAAAATGAGTGCTATAACGAAATTAAATTTTTATAAAAACTTCAGAATGTTTTCCTTCCGTTAATTGTAAGCTCTATGCAAAATTTAAGGACAGTCTGACCAAAGGACAAAAATTGTACATTAAAAATTTATTTCAGTTATATGGGGGCGGGTTGTGGGCTCGACCGATTTTGATGAAACTTTATATTTTTCCTAATTTTATTGAGATAAGGTTCAGTGCCAAATTTCATTAATCTGCGAACACTCCGTACAGGTTTAACACTGAAATAAATTATGCGATCCCACTGTTTCATAGGAGGAAATTGGAAACGAAAACTTTTCGAGTTTTATCGCTTAAAAAAAGTTCCAAAACCAAAGTTTATACTAAATAAGAACTCATATTTTTATAATGGAATCATAAAAAAAAATTTTTTTTTTTTCCAAAACAGGATTTTTGATACCTTGCTACAAATAAACATAGCTCCATATTTTCTTATAAATATGGAAAAACATTTTTTTTTCAACTTGAAGACTGAAGATTTTTCTTTAAAAAAATGTGATTTTAGCAGGGACCGAAAATAATGATTTTTTTGTGTTTTTTTACCAAAAAAATCACACACAAAGAGTAATGCTACCAATATGAAAAATATGCCAAAATTATTCTCAAATGGCAGGCTTTCAGGAAATACCATGATTTAAATTTGCACAAATTTTCTTTAAAACTCAAAATTTAATGATTATTTTCGAGTTTTATTTAAAATTCAAAAAAATAAAACTAATTTTTGATTTTTATTTTTGAATTCAACAATAAAGATTTTTTAAATTTTCTTTTTTTTTACTCGAAAAATAAAACTTATTTTCTGAGTTTTATAATGTTCTTTAAAAATAAAACTCAACCGGCGTTTTCGCCGAGATGGATAAACCAATTTTTATAATATATATGTCCTTAAACAGCTTTTTAAATTTTCTATAATCCAAGCTTGAATTTTTAAATGTACGTGAATTTGTTTCGGAAATATTTGGGTTTAGGTGCTTGTACATTAGGTATGGCCTGAAAAACGTTTTTTTGACATTTCTTTGGTAGGGTTCCACAAAAACTTTTTCTTTGGGTTTCCTTTCCTCGTGTTAAATTTGTCGGCGGTTTGCGCGACGCGATGTATAATTAAAATTTGTTTTTTTTTTCTGGTTCGATTATGGTTGTCGGCGTTTGCGCGACGCGATGGTAAATTTAATAGCTTTTAAAGTAAAAAAATAATCGGCCTTCTTGGCGCTTATAGTTCAAAAAATAAATTTTTTTTCTTTTGTTTTTCACTGAACTTGAATAACTTTGGTGTTTGCGAGTGAATGCGTAACGGCGAGGCGCGTCTTAGCGGTTGCGATCTAGACTCTACCGTCGTCGCTGGAGGTCGAACTGTTGAACGTGAGAGAGCAAAGGGTTTCGTTAAATCGGTTCGATTAAGGACTCGCTCCCATATCGGCTACGGCGAAAAACGGACATACTGCCCGCATTGCGCTACGCAATAAGTATTTCCTGCTCCTGGCTGCGCACCTCCTGCACAAATTCGTGGACGAGGAGCCAGCCCTTGTTGCTTGGGGCAGAAAAGACGAAGTATATTAGCGAGCAGATGGTCAATAATAAACAAAGAAGAGGGTGGATGTTGCGAGAATGTTAGAGCGACGGCGAGCGGTAACGCTCCGATGATGATACGCGGAGCGTATCAGAAAGCGGTGGTTACGTCAGTAGCGCGTCCGCTCCCCTGATGACAGCGTAGGCCCCTCCTCCAGGATCAAATGGCTTGGGATTCATAACTCCTTGCCCTGAAATAGCCTCGAAAAGATCTTGGAGTGGCTGTTGATTGACAAATTCTAGGATGCGTTACTTCGTTTGGTGATGAACTTCTTCGCCGTAGAGATCCACCGTGGTAGAGGGTGGATAATTGGGAAACTCCTCTTGTTCCCGGAATGATTTGAGCAACTCGTGAAGTAACTCATAATTGCCTCCGGAGGAGACGTGCGTCGTAAACCCTTCGATGGTTTTCCTGGCGATGGGCCCACTCAAAAGCCATCCGATTAGAGAATATTGTGCAAGAAAACTGCCTCCGATATTTATTTTGACTCCAAAAGATAACGATATAGGCAGAACATAGCAGCTGATGATCGTGTCGATTCCGCCAGGATTCATAAAATGCGTATTGGTCAGCACAAGTGATGAAATGTGTCTAGGATTCCGATTGGAGTCCCTTTTGGCTACAAGCCGAATTGTCAGGTTTGGAAGTACAACGGCGTCGATCTCATGCTTGCACGCGGAGCGTGGCGAGGCGCGAGTGAGCGTGCGCTTCCTTTTCGCTACTTGAGTGCATATTTTTTGCGATGTTGGTAAATTCAACTGCTGTTGCAATTGCTCAGTAATAAATTTCCTTGGCGAGTCCTGATCCAAGAGTGAGATATGTGCGATGGCCGTGGGCAAAAGCACCTGAGTTTGGCTGTCGGAGACGTGTGCGTGTGCCAGTGGGGGATGCTTACGGAATTCGAAGTCTTCGGTTGCGCAAAAATATGCGCCGGTTGGCTCGTCGGCGACGGGCCCATCTCCGGGGGAGATGTCAATGGGGGTGAAGAAACTTGGCCATCCGGTATTGCAGTTGCATTTGCAAAATGCAGCAAGGTATAGTGTCGTTGTTGGCACTTCGCGCAGCGAAAATTCCTGTTGCATTTTGCCTTTAGATGGCCGGACGAGAGACAGTTACATCAATTATGCTGCGAAACAGCTTGAAGACGTTCGTCCACCTACATGTGGAGAAATTGATCACCTTGACGCAGAGGATGGTTGCCGCTACATAAAATACATGGTTCCGCAGTTCGATCTTGAGTAAGAGACTCGTGTTTTGAAGAATACATTTGGTTGAAGACTGCAGTTGGAGCTTTAAATTGTGTGAATTCGGAATGGCACTCAAGAGCTTTACAGCGGCGTCTGATGACAGCATTAATTTCTTCCCAGGACTGAGGCTCTTGATGTAAAGAACATGATTGGGTTGAGAGAGCATATCTTTTTTCCCATAGCAAATCGCGGAGTTGTGCTCTGGCTATAACTTGGAGTTGTTGACATTCGTCTAAAGCGGTCCGAGCACGTGCGACGTATCCAAAATTCCATTCACCTATTTCACAAGCTACTCTGAAGGCATTGTTGACGCGTTGCCAAGAGGTCTTGATGTCCTTCGCAACGATCTCCAGCAGCGACTCCGTCGAAGTCCCTGGATTACAATCAGCCGCATAAAGGCACAAATCCTTGAGATCCTCTAGCTGGAAGTTGAAATTCGAATTGGACGCCATGACGATCGCAGAAAATATTTGAGAAATTGAGATTGCAACAATGCGTCTTAATCCACTGCCGGTTGTAGAGCACTTGAGAATAAAGAATTTACTTTTCACAATCGATGTAATCTGATCGACTCTGTAAGAGTCGAGGTTGCACAATTTTTCGGTCAATGACTGTCGTAGCGCATTGGTTATGTACTTTCACCTTCGCAACACCCCAACTTCCTGCAACCCCAAATTCAATGAAAGAAATCAAATCGTTTGAACAGGTTAAAGAAAATCGCCAAAAATGCCAGATTCCAGTATGTTTATTTGTCGCCAAAAATTCGAATAAGAATTTCAAATTTCGATCATAACAATGTCATGCATAAACGTTAGCAGAGCGCAAGCATCGCAGCATATATTTATGTGATGTTGAATGCCTATGTGCACAGGGATCAAACAACGGAAACGACATACAAACACGCCTTGCAATTCATATTGCCCTTGTCTCGATAATGCACGCTCGATCGGTGTATGTTCGATGTGCGCTCGCTACTGCTTAACGAAAATTTCGGCACACGATGCCAAAACTGACCAAACCAATAAGTATGGTTGCATGCATATACATATATCTGCACTCATGAACGCCAATATGATATATGGACCAGCTCGTGTCTTCTTTGTTTGAAATTCTCACGAGATTCCAACAACGAAGAAGTAAGCGAAAAAAGGAAACCGATTCGCAAAAACTTTCAGAGAACCGAAAAAAACCAATTCGCTGGCCGGCCGACTCCCTCTTTTTGTTATCAACTGAAGGGAACGAGGAAACGACAATTAGACTGCCAGTCGCTAGGTCACTATGTTGTTGTTGCCACTCTTTTTACCTTGCACAAAAAACCACCGATCACACCGACTGGCAAACGGGTACGCTGCCAATTTGAAGTATAAAGTCAGAGAGAGACAGAGTCTGTCCACGATTTCAATGCATACGCTTCACGTGTTCTGGAACTGTGATTCGATGCCCTTGAGAATGCAACAGGAGGGCGGTTGAAGGTCGTAACACGTGGTACGCGTGGACGGACTCTCTGCAGTGAATGGACCACCAGAGCTGATTCCAGGCTCCTGGCACGGCATCGCCAAATGTTAATGTCAGGGACAATTAACGGCTAACGTACCTTGGTTTTCTGCAGATGGAGTGGAGAAGCCTTCTTTGGCTTTCCTTTCTTCGTGTTAAGTTTGTCGGCGGTTTGCGCGACGCGATGTATAATTAGAATTCGTTTTTTTCGGGTTCGATTAGGGTTGTCGGCGTTTGCGCGACGCGATGATAAATTTTATAGCTTTTAAAGTCAAAAAATAGTCGGCCTTCTTGGCGCTTATAGTTCAAAAATTAATTTTTTTTTTTTTGTTTTCCACTGCACTTGAATAATTTTGGTGTTTCTGATTGAATGCGTGACGGCAAGGCGCGTCTTAGCGGTTGCGATCATAGACTCTGCCGTCGTCGCTGGAGGTCGAACTGTTGAACGTGACAGAGCTAAGGGTTTCGTTAAATCGGTTCGATTAAGGGCTCGCCCCCATAGCGGCTACGGCTACCGCGAAAAACGGACACACAGTATGATTTCAGCGGAAAATACGATTTTTTTACTATCTCGTTCTTATGATTGAGCGACTTTGTTTAACACAGAAATATCTAAATAAAAAAATTCATTACTGATAAAAAAAATTAGATATTAAAAAAATTTTTCCTGCAAAAAATATTGTCAAATGTGTAAACATCTCAGTGTAGACCCCGCCTAACACATGTAGAGTGTAGCCATGGTATAAACATATCCAGCATTATTTTAAGAGATGTATTTAAGAAAAATATCCGAAGTGCAACCCTGTAAAAAATGTCATCCTCCGTTGACGTGACGACGTTACTTCCTCTTCCTGTAAACATTTCGTACGAAGAACGTCGTCCCGTCTCCGAAAATTAATTATCGGAAAACAAAAATAAATTTGGATTGGCCATCACATCTCAGAAGTGGTATATCCGCTAAATAGAGATCACGCCTTCGCGAAATACACGTTATTTTGCAAATTATAAAAGGAATAACGCAAATTGGTCTCGTAGCATCATTGTCCTAACCTCAATATGGTCCTACCGAGTCGAGAAGAAATGCTGACCATATTGGAACTAGCCAACGTGGATGTCCCAACTGATGCATCATTGTCCCAACTGAAGCGATTGTACAGTTTATAGACCAACAATGCCAGGGCCAATGACACTGAGGGAATAAGTCAACCATGTGAAGACGCTGCGGCTGACGGAACGAGTGCCTCTGCTGTTCGTCTATCCACACAAACTGCCGAACGCAATCCTACAATGGATGCTGCTGAAAATCAACCGAATGCTGCCACTGAAGTGCAACAAATTGACCAGCAATTACAAGTATTGCGGAAGAAACGGGAATTGCTGCAATTGCAAGCTGAAATCAACGCATTGTCGATACCCACTGATGTACCTGCCGTGAACAAACTTACTGATGTCAGTGTGATTGAATCAATGATCTCAAAATTTACGGCTGATGACCATTATGATGTTGACAAATGGATCAAAGATTTTGAGGATGCATGTGATATGCTGCAATTTGATGACCGCTTACGTTTTGTGGCCTGCCGACGAATGATGGAAGGAACGGCCAAGGTTATGTTGCGTACCATTTCCGTTTTCAGTTACAATGGACTGAAGGAAGCCCTGCTGTCAGAATTTGGTCGACAGTACACTTCACAGGAGGTACATCTACAACTGCGGAATCGACGACTGAAGCCTAGCGAGAGCGTGCGGCGCTATATCCTGGAGATGCAGGAAATTGCATCCCGAGCCGCAGTATCTGAAGAGGAACTAGTGGACATGATTATCGAAGGTCTAGGAGATACATCAAGCGCTGCGCGTATGTTATGGGGAGCCCGTACGGTTAGCGAACTGAAGGGGCTCTGCGAGCGATATGAACGGAAACGCTCTCGAGCCCAAGCTAGCGTTCGATCACAAGCAGCGGTGTCACGAGCTGCTGCATCCGCTGGCCAACGTGCGTCTACCTCGTCCATGGCTAGTGGCCATCTCACATCGAGGTCCACATCTGCTGTCGCCTCTACCGATCAGACTACAACCCGCTGCTATAACTGTCAGAATTTTGGCCATTATAAGAGCCAATGTCCGCAGCCGGAACGACCCGAAGGTTCATGTTTCAAGTGCGGAGCAACAACACACGTATATTGCAACTGCCCGAATAAAGCATCCGCTGTTGCCGCTGCCGTGTCAGGCGAGATGGCTGAAGTGACGGAGGCTATTGATTCAATACAATTGGTAAGTGTTGCATTTAAACTAAATGATTTACGGTACAGTGAGTTTAACCGGCATGTTTCGTTATTTGATTCTGGCAGCCCTTAAAGTTTTGTCCGATTGTCAATGGTCCCAAATTTCAAAATTGAATCTCTATCGGATACTGGATGTCGAGGAATCGGAAATATTAAACTGATGTCATATGGGCATATAATGGCTGTCATAAAACATTGTAAAGAGTCAATTAAACACAATTTTGTTGTTTTACCTGACGAATTGTTACCAATTCCTCTGCTGTTAGGTCGGGATTTTTTAAAAAAAGCAAACATTCAGTTGTGCAAATTAAGACGCACATACACTGCCGACCAATTAAAAAATTTACAGGGATCGTTGTGTAAATCGGATGAACAACGGAAACTTACTGCAGTCCTTGAGTCGTTTGGTTTATTAAAAAATAGCCTAGGTCACTCATCAAATGTAGATGGTTTGTATAATGGGAGGGAAATTAAAGCAACTGAAAGTCCAAATCGAAATGATTGCCAAATGTTTGATATCGATTGTGCTGGTGAACTGGTGCAGATTGGGCTTATCCATGAGTCACCTGATGTCCCTGATGTGGACCCGTCCCTTCCCCCTGAAGCTAGAATAGAAATTCTGCGGATCATTGAGGAAAGTTATGTCCGTCCGATATCTGAATGCGTTAAACCAATCGATTATAAAGGTGAGATTAATCTGAAACATGATATCCCGGTGTTCTGTAAGCCAAGACGATTGTCCTATTATGAACGAATGGAAGTTCGAAAAATTGTTGATAAACTGCTGTCTGAAGGCACCATACGAACAAGTCACTCTCTTTACGCTTCGGCAATTGTACCGGTTCGGAAAAAAAATGGCGAAATTAGGAAATGTGTCGATTATCGTCCTCTTAATCAAATCACTATACGTAAAAATTATCCAATCATACATATTGACGACTGTATTTCACATTTAGGAGGTAAGCGATATTTCTCGGTGCTTGATCTGAAAAATGGGTATCATCAAGTCCAAATGCATCCTGATTCCATTAAATACACGTCGTTCGTTACGCCCGACGGACAATATGAATATACTTTACATTACTTTAAGTATATTAGGGAAATTTCTCACGAATTGCCCGCCATACGACGCAGTTATTACGGAAGGGGGTTAGTTTTGATTTCACTGACGAGTGTAGAGAAGCTTTTGTTTTGTTAAAAAGGAAACTGATGGAATCACCCGTTTTAGCTATTTATGACCCACACAAAAATACTGAATTACATTGCGACGCCTGCGCTAAAGGGTTTGGCGCAGTGCTGATGCAACGACAAGATGACGGGAAGCTTCATCCAGTAGCTTACTTCTCAAAAACTACGTCAGCTGCCGAATCTAGGTTACACAGCTATGAACTAGAAACCCTAGCAATTGTTTATGCGCTGCGCCGATTTCATATTTATGTCCAGGGACTCCCGTTTAAAATAGTGACTGACTGCAATTCTTTGGCTATGACTTTGCAGAATAGAACAACTTCAGCGAAAATTTCACGATGGGC
This sequence comes from Chlorops oryzae, assembly GCA_020466095.1. Taxonomy (NCBI): domain Eukaryota; kingdom Metazoa; phylum Arthropoda; class Insecta; order Diptera; family Chloropidae; genus Chlorops; species Chlorops oryzae. The sequence continues at coordinate 58,853,008 of CM035808.1, read as the reverse complement.
TTTGCTGTTAGAAAACTACAATTATACGGTCGTTCATCGGCCAGGAATGTCGATTAGGCATGTGGATGCATTAAGTCGAAGTGAATTGGTTGCTCACATTAACGAAAGTGATCTAGATTTCCATTTGCAATTGGCGCAGGGCCGTGATAAAAATATTATAGAAATACGGAATAGGTTGGAACTATCCGAGGTGAAGGGTTTCGAAGTGCGCGATGGACTGGTATTTCATCAATCGAAAGCCGGTCGCTTACAACTATATGTCCCTTCCGAAATGATTAACAATGTCATTCGACTGATGCATGAGAAAGTGGGACATTTGTCGGTCGACAACTGTTGTTAACAAATTAAAAAATCTTACTGGTTTCCAGTCATGAGGTCTCGAGTCAACAATTTCATCAGCAATTGCATCAAATGTATCTACTACTCAGCATCAGCCCATGGGAATCATGCCACCGTGCATTCTATACCCAAGACACCAATCCCGTTCGACACCATTCACATCGACCATTTGGGCCCACTACCCTGTATTAAGTCTAATAAGAAACATCTGCTGGTAGTGACTGACGCTTTTACGAAATATGTCAAACTTTACCCCGCAACCACCACTAGCACACGTGAGATTCAAGCCGCATTGAGCGACTACTTCCGAAACTTCAGCCGCCCACGGCGATGTATTAGCGACAGGAGAACATGTTACACGTCGAATGACTTCACTGCCTTTTTAGAAAAGAATAATATACAGCATATCAAGATTGCTACTGGCACTCCACGTGCAAACGGACAGATCGAGAGGATCAATCGTGTTCTTGTACCAATGTTAGGTAAGCTGGCTGGACTACTTCATCATTCGGACTGGGTGGCTAAGATCCCTGAGGTTGAATACGCTCTGAACAATTCAACACATAAATCCAAAGGATTCCCTCCTGCAATGTTGTTGTTTGGTACGGAGCAGCGGGGAAAGATTGTCGACGAACTAACTGAATATTTGGATGAAAACGGGAAAGAGACGGACGAAAGCCTTGAAAACATTAGGAAACAAGCGGTTAATAATCTGCCCAATGATCGCTACGTCATTCGCGATATCGACGGATAAAGGATAACCCAGATGCCTTATGATGGCGTTCTCGACGCTTCCAAATTGAAGCTCTGGGTACAATCAGCATCTGATGAGTGACGTTGGTGTTTATGCAAAACTTTAACTTTAAGTAACAATAAGCTAATCATAAATCGAGTCGATTTAATGTCAGGGCTGGCCGAGATGTAAACATCTCAGTGTAGACCCCGCCTACAACATGTAGAGTGTAGCCACGGTATAAACATATCCAGCATTATTTTAAGAGATGTATTTAAGAAAAATATCCGAAGTGCAACCCTGTAAAAAATGTCATCCTCCGTTGACGTGACGACGTTACTTCCTCTTCCTGTAAACATTTCGTACGAAGAACGCCGTCCCGTCTCCGAAAATTAATTATCGGAAAACAAAAATAAATTTGGATTGGCCATCACAAATGGATTAGAATTTTTTTTCAAACTAAATCCAGCATCGTTACTTTAAATGTGATATTTTACTAAAACTAAGAGTGTGATTTTTAAAAAGAATTTTAGCATTTTATTGAATAACGAAGCGGAGGGAAGCTATCAAAAATATTACCTCGGTGACGTCTTTCTTACTTTAGGCTGGTCTCCAGTTCGGTAAGGAATGTCAGCAGAAATTTTCTATTTTTTTTCCGAGGGAAAAAGGTAGTACTACAGAACTTTTTAGTGCAACAGAGGCAATCTGTCATATGTCACATGTGTCAAAAAAGTGAAACGAAACACAGAAATTAAAAAGGCGCGATTATAAACGTTCAGAATAAAAAGCGCGCAAATTCTTCTACTCTCTTTAACAAGCGATATTAATTCGCGTTTATTCTCGTTTGAGAAATTTATTAAGGGTTTTTGGTTTTTTGGGGTTTTTCTCCATGTTTTTTTTTGAAAAAACCCGAAAAATGGATGCACTATTTCTATACAATCACAACTGACCTACCTCACTTGTCAAAATTTCTCCAAGAAACGAATCATTTGCAATTATTTCTGCTGATAGCCTGGGTTACCGTGCACATTTTATGTCAAAAAAACGTATTAAAATATGTACTACTTTTTTGCCGAACTGGGGACTGCATGCAGAAAATTTCTTCAAAAAATATTTCTTAAGCATTTCTTTGGCTTTTTTTTATATGGAGTTTTTCATTCCTTGGGGAACTGGAGACCAGCCTTTTCAATGGATAAAAAGCTTATATACTTTGTCGAACTTTGCCCTCTAGTTAATAAATAATGAATGGGTTGAGTTTCTCCTAACGATTCATGAAAAAAAGTTTTGCGTATACTTGCGTTGGTCTCGATAAAGTCCATTTTTATACCCAGCCTAAGCAGGGTATACTAGTTTTGTGCGAATCTTGTAACAGCTAGAATTAAGCTCCGTAGATAACGACATATCTATATATTTCACAGTTTTCGCGCATTCTTCAACATTATAAAATAAGCGCATATGAAGGTTATGGAATAAACACCGGATATCCTGATTACACTGCATATGAAGGTAACACAGAAGAAGATATGCCACTAAATTCTGTAGCTAACTTGCATTTTGATGATGACGATGATGGTGATTACGATGGTGATGATTTGCAACCACGCACGAAGAGAATAAAAGCATCAAATCCCCATGTGTGAACTTCTATTGGTATATGCATAGTATAAGTTATGTTCCACAAATGTTGAAGAATGGGCAAAAACTGTGAAAAATACACTTCCATTCTCTTATAAGCAGCCAATTTGAAAAAAACTTTGATGAAGAATTTAATTTTTTTCCAATTACTTTCATGATGCACTATCAAATCCCACTCCCCAAAATGTGTGTCGCACTGTGTTATTGATCAGGATCAAAAACTGAATCGATTAAGATATTTCTGTCCGTCTGTGCTCGGATCTCCTTTGAAACGGCTGAACCAATCACGACGTTACTTGGCACAAAGGTATATCGGCATCCGAGTATGATCCTAAGTTCAAATGAGAGTTATTCGCTTACTGCCACAAATTGAGATTTTTTACAACTTCCGAAGTAAAACGCGTAAGAAGCCAATAATGACAGGACGCTGGGTATATCGAAGTAAGGCTTGACCGACCTTAGCTTTCTTATTTGTAGTGTCAATAGTCGTCGCGAAAATTGTTTCAATATTTCGAGAAGAAAACACATTGCCTATTTTTAGGGTGTTGTAAGTTTTGGTCCTTATATAACCGGTTTTAATTAAATTGGCATTCGTTTAATACGAAATAAAAATGTATCAAATGGATGTTACTCATGTAAAATTACTTCGCTCTTGGCCATGAATATAGTGATTTTTGTTTTATTTTCCGGCACCGGGCATCTTTGCTCATGATCTGTCTGCTTTTTGTACAAATCTTTGTGTTGATTTCCTAAATGCCTTTTTAAATTCGCGATATAATTTCCAACGAATGTTTTACTGCATATTTTGCACCCTAAAATGTTTTTTTCAACGTGGTGATTGCAAAAATTTCGCGAAAAGCTATAACGTTTGCGGCCCATTTTTGTGCGTTTAGAAGTGAAGAATAAGTATATCAATAGATTTTTGACATATTGTACGGGCCGGAATATACAAAGTGCACACTCGACACAAACCAGTATGACATGAACATTGTTAAAGTAGTTTTAGCACTATTGATCTCGTTGAAATCGCCCAATGAGTTTTATTTTAAAGAATATTATAAAACTCAGAAAATAAGTTTTAGTTTTCGAATAAAAAAATCAAATTCAACAAATAATCTTTATTGTTGAATTCAAAAATAATAGTAGGGGAGCCCAAGAGGGGAGTTTTGCAGCAACTCGAGCATGTCAAAAAATAATATGGGGAGAATGCTTGCACCCTGTTATATGGCCCCACCATATATAATATAAGCGCTCAATGTTGGGATGTACGTTGAGGGCAGCCCGTCAGATTAGTAAAAAAATTGATCCTCTGAGAAACTCGAGCGCGTCAAATAAAGAGAAGGTAAGTTAAGTAGATGTTAAAAAGTGTATATTTCAATTCTCTGACAATTTGAGCGTGGCATAGGGAAATAGGTGAGTACCAAAGTTGCAAAAACAAAACCTCAACTCGAAATACTCGAGCGTGATTTGTTTTTCTTTTTGTTATTTGAAGGAAATCCTTTAAGGATCACAAAAAACATATAACCTGACGTTTTTCGTGGGGCAAAGTAGGATAAAATGGCACATTTAATTGCAAGCTTTGTAGTGTATTCAAATGATTTTGTGAAACTAAAAATTTATATTCCGTGTCAATAAAGAGCTTTTAAAACTGAAAAACTGTGAATCGCGAATCCTTTTCGTTTCCTTTTTGCTCTGTCTTTCTCTCTCTTTTATAAATAAATATATAAAGATTTTTTTTGTAACATCTTATTATAAAAAGAAACGAAAGAAAACTTTGGTCTTTTAAATTGTTAGATAACCAGTACGCCTCCATGTAATTGTCAGATTACACAGCTGCACAAAAAAAATTTGATGAAGAGTACTTTTGATGCGGGGTATCATTTTATATGTAATTTGGCATGGAGAATCCGAATCTGTAACCCGTTTAGTCAGATTGGCTCCAGTTTTTGAGAAAAATTAAAAAAACCGTTATTTGTGAGAGTAGCTACGAAAAAAAAATTTTTTTAAGTGGGAGGTAGGGCATCGGGGTAATATGTATGTCAGAAGAAGGGGAATTTAAACCTCTACCCAATAATTCTTACTATTTAATTTTCCAAGGTGTACTTTTTGAAAAATTCAAAAAAAATCGTTGCTTTTTTTGAAAAAAATCACAATTTTCAGTTTTCCGTACTTACTATTTCATATTAAAAGCTACAAAAATGTCATTAAATATAAATTTATATATTTTTTTATAAAAGCAAATTCTTTTCCCTTTAAAACGGTGTATTAAACAAACACATTCGTGTGCTCCCTCAATTCATATATGCTTTTCTATAACGAGCTCGTTTACACTCAAAGGCTCTGTGTATTGGCATTCTTTTACGTTCGTTTACTGTTTGGGGCATCTCTCTTTTGAGTGTCCAACAATAGTCGGCCATCATATTAACATCCCACCGACCCTGATAACGGCGTTCCATTTCTTTCAAATCCTGGTGAAAGCGCTCTCCCTGTTCGTCGCTAAAGTCCCCACAATTTTCAGGGAAAAAGTCTAAATGAGAGTCTAAAAAGTGCAATTTTGAACTCATGTTGCATTTCATTTTCTTATAGTTTACCACCATAGTAGATACCTTTTTCTTATAATCAACATTTTTATGGTTCCCCAGAAAGTTTTGAACTACGTCCTTAAAACTTAACCAACCTGTTTTTTCTTTATTTGTCATTTTCCGTACAAATTGACTGTCATTTAAAAGAGACCTTATTTGAGGACCATCTAAAATTCCTTCCTTCAGCTTAGCATCGAACAGATAGGAAAATGTTTGCGATATGTACTTAAAACATAAGCCGTTGTTATCTAAAGCTTTAATGAATTGCTTTGCTATACCTAGTTTTATATGCAATGGAGGAAGAAGAATTTTTGATGGTTCGATTAATGACTTTCTTATAACATTCTTATCTCCTGGCTGGAAAGACGTTCTCAGAGGCCAGTTTTTTCTTTTGTAATGGCTCTCCTGATCTCTGCTATTCCATTAACATAAAAAACACGGATGACGGGTATAACCGGATTGCTGTCCGAGAAGAATTGTTATAATTTTTAGATCTCCACAAAGTTGCCAGTTGTGATCCTTGTAATTAATTTTTTCCAATATGGTAGCAAGTTTATCATATTCTTCTTTGTTATTGATAGAATGAGCAATAGGCACCGATGCATACACGTTTGTATTGTGAAGTAAAACTGCCTTAAGGCTCCTTTTTGAAGCATCAATGAACAACCTCCATTCGTCACTTTTATAACAATTCGGCTTTAGGGCATCCATCAAACCTTGGACGTTGTGACAGTACACAAGTAAGCATTCATCGTCATATGAAAAGTACGGCCGAAATTCTTTTTCTATGTTACGATAAAAGGTTACTTTAGCTTTATTGTTGATAAATTCCTGTTTTTCATCCATGATGCTAAGAACTCGGCACTACTTTTAGAACACCCTATGTCTCGCACAAGATCATTCAGTTCTGCTTGGCTTACTTCTTTTGGAACTCTCTTGGCCTTGGATTTGCTTTGGGGGAAAAACTGATTCGATCGATTCGTCTGAAAAAACTGATTCAATCGATTCGTCTGCACTTGCCTCATCTGATTGGAATTTTTCCAGATCCACATCAATATTATTGATTGATCTAAGAGGTTTTTCTAAGGACGATTCATCAGCATAACGAATATTAGACTTTTTGTTTTAATTAATTCCGGTAAGGGTATTTTGACAGAAATAACAGTTCTTTTTATATCGCGGTTTCCTCCATATGGCGGGCTTCATTATTTCACTGGATTCCTTAGATTTTTTACGATTTAACATTTTATTGCAAATTCCACATATTATTTTTGGCTTCCAAGGAACGTTGAAATTCTTCATATCGAAACCAAAGAACGATTTGTATAGACCTTGTATATTTTTTGTTATATTTCTTCGGTTACTTACCTTTTCATATTTCGCTCAAATATAACAAAAATTAGAAGGATTTTTGTCACATATATGATATGAAGAATCAGTTTTAGCATTTGTTCTTGTTTTATTCCTTGTAACTCTAAACCTTTTTTCAGCCAAGGAGGCTACTAATGGAGGGCTGCCGTCGCATGATTCCGTTTCCCTGCATCGTAAATTTCTTTCCCTTTTTTCCCATGCATATATATAGTATGTATGTAGTATGAAAAGCAAGTAAAGTATCTGTTATAAAGTTAACAGTACATATACGTTATTTATTACGTGTACGATATCTTGGGTATTTAAAAAAAAAATATATCAATTGAAGGAGCACACGAATGTGTTTGTTTAATAAACCGTTTTAAAGGGAAAAGAATTTGCTTTCATAAAAAAATATATAAATTTATATTTAATAACATTTTTGTAGCTTTTAATATGAAATAGTAAGTACGGAAAACTGAAAATTGTGATTTTTTTCAAAAAAAGCAACGATATTTTTTGAATTTTTTAAAAAGGACACCTTGGAAAATTAAATAGTAATAGGTATTGGGTAGAGGTTTAAATTCCCCTTCTTTTGACATACATCTTACCCCGATCCCCTACCTCCCCCTTAAAAAAATTTTTTTTTCGTAGCTACTCTCACAAATTACGGTTTTTTTAATTTTTCTCGAAAACTGGAGCCAATCTGACTAAACGGGTTACAGATTCGGATTCTCCATGCCAAATTACATATAATATAGAATGATACCCCGCATCAAAAGTACTCTTCATCAATTTTTTTTTGTGCAGCTGTGTTATCATTCAGAGGGACTAAGACACCTGTTTGATCCCTCTGCATAAAAATCTGACGCGCTCGAGTATCTCAAGGTTACCGTTTTTTTTTTACGTTTTCAAAAATCATTCCTGAGTTTTCACATCCAAAACGTCAGTCATTAAAATAGGACACTTTTAAGAGTCCACTTAACATTCACTGTGAATATCTGACACACTCGAGTAACTGTTTTTTTTCTCTTTTTTTCCACCTATAGTTATTGCCAACCACCTCCAATTAAACGTCAGATTAATATAGGTGTATTGGTTATCAGCAGGGCTAATCAAAATATTTATGAAAAAACTTCAAAATATTTAATTAATATTTAAGAAAAAACACTCAAAATATTTGCGATAAATATTTACGATAAAAATTTATTTCAAAGGTATTTTCCATATATTATTGGTTTAAGTAAACTTATTGCAATAAATTATGAGATGTTTTCGAAGATTTTCAAAAATGAATGAACGTCGGCTATTGTCTAAGACTCGTTTATAATCAGAGAAAGATCTTTCAACATCACAGCTGACGACTGGTGCGTATTTAAATGCTTGCAACTCGTTTGGCGTTAATTCATCAATATATTTATCTGGCTCATTGAATTTATGACCACTTAATATCATTGAAATTTTTCGCAACGTAGCAAATCCAGTATTTTTGTGGACAACAGAATCATATTTATGAATTTGAAACGCGCGCAAGAGCAACGTGTAAGCATTTTTGAAAACAAATCGTCACAGTGTTATGAATTATGTTTATCTGATTGGAAAGCATGCTTATTACGAGTATTACGAGTATATCTACTGCATCTTCGTATATAATATGAAATTTTAGCCGAAATATTTACGGAAAATCAAAATTTTCTGATATATTTATTTTTGCCCAGAAGAGTCGAAATATTTAAATAAATATTTATTATTTAAATAAATATTTTGATCAGCCCTAGTTATCAGGAACATAAAGCGCGTTTACTCTATCAATATCTGACGCGCTCGAGTATTGCAATGTGTCCACTTTTTTTTTTTACATTTTTGACCATTCTTACACGCTCTCATCCCCATTAAAATGGAAAACTTTGTATATACATCTTTTTTGTTTAAGAATGTCAACTTCACAATCCAATTAGTTTCCATGATGCTTTAGTAACTGCAAATTCAGCATCTCGGGCTCCCCTACTATAAAACTCAAAAGTAAGTTTTATTTTGTTGAATTTTAAATAAAGCTCGAAACAATCATTAAATATTGAGTTTTAAATAAATCTCATCAAAAAATCCTTAAAAGGCGAGTTTTGAAATAAACCTTATAATGATTACGTTCCCTGGATTTTAGATTTGTCGGACGATTTTGAAAAATTGAAAAAATGGCACCTTGCTAGGTATATAAATATCAATCTTTTAAATCTCTTAATGCCACTCTTTTATATTTCTTGGCAATTCATTATATTCCCTCATCCCATCGTAGTAGATGCTTCTTTTATCGAACTCTGTTCGTACCAAATAAAAACTCCAAATGAAACTCTCGCCTATTTTTTGTATGGTAATTATGAATTTCATTATTAGTTCTTACTCATTCATTTTAATAGTTGGGCAAGTTTCCAAGCCAATTTGAATTATCTAGCTTTGTCTGTATACATATGTGTGTTCTATCTTTCTTGTATGAACCTCAAAATTTTATTTTGCATGTTCTGCAGCTTAAATATTTGCGATTCTGTTTATGTAAACATTATTCTTGGGCAATATATAAACTGTGGTTCAAAAATTGATCTGTAAACCATTATTCTGTACTCTCTGCGTATGTTTTAACAAGTTCGGAAGATAAATCCTCTGTTTTTGGAAATTTTTGCTTCAACGTAAGTTAACTGATCCGTAAATTTTAGTATCTCATCTATCATTATACCTAAGTACTTAATTTGTTCTTCTCTTTGAATAGATATCTTAGATGTCGTATATTTGGTTTTTTCAATATTAATTTTTAGTTTATTGCAACAAAACTACTTATACATATTTTCTTAGTCCAGCTGAGCTCTAGAAATAACTTTTCTTACATTACCACAATAAATACTCAAAAGCGCATCATTCCCAAATAATCTTATTTTGCAATAATTTAAACATTTCTTCATATCATTAATGTATATAATAAATAGTAATGCCGCGAGAACAGATCCCTGTGGCAGCCCTACTTCTTTTTCTTGTGAAAATGCACATTCTATAACCGTCTTTTGCTTTCTTGCATTAAAGTTATTCTTGAACCAATATTAAGATTAAGATTAAGAAGGATTTCTCGTTCAACTACATCTGTCCGTTTTTCGCCGTAGCCGCTATGGGGAGAGCCGTTAATCGAACCGATTTAATGAAACGCTTTGTTCTCTCGAGTTCAACAGTTCGACTTCCAGCGACGACGGCACAGTTTTAATCGATTTCGCTAGAACGCGCTTCGCCGCTTCGCAACCGCAAACAAACCAAACTCAGTCTAATTGTGAACCAAAAAACAAAGACAACCCCAAATCTAAAAATTATAAAAAGAAAATTAAAATTCATGAACTATCTACAAAGAACATATAAGTTAGTGAAACAACAAAGAGAAATATCAACATTAATAACTTTTAATCGCGTCGCGCAAGGCCGGCAAACAAAATTTAAAAACCAACCGGAGTTCCCTCAAATCTTCATCTTCAAGAACAGGTACGGCAGCCCATAACTGTCCCTGACATAAACAATTTCAAATGCTTTTTTTAAATCTAAGAAAACTAAAACCGTGAATTCTTATTTTGCAATGCTCTCTTTCCTCTCCGAGATAACTAGATTGAGTACTGTTTCACACGAATGCTTCGATCTAAATCATCGTTACCTTAAATGTGATATTTTATTAAAACTAAGGGCCAATATTACCAAGCATATTTAAAAACATTTTAAAAAATAAATCTGAGTTTCATTTTCACCAACAAAATATTTAAAATATTTAAAAAAAAAATTTGAAACTACCTCAGCAGGTCGTTTAAGTTTTTTTTTTAAGATATGGTAACAGCCCTGTATTAGGCGGTAGTAAAACAGATGATTACATTAAGTTTATGGATTAAAATTATTTTAAATATGTTTGTTAAAATGGGCCTTTAGAGCGTGATTTTTAAAAAGAATTAAAAATTTTGACATTTTATTGAATAACGAAGCGGAGGGAAGCTATCAAAAATGTTACCTCGGTGACGGCTTTCTTAAGTACTTTCAATGGATAAAAAGTTTATATACTTTGTCGAACCTTGTCCTCAAGTTAATAAATAATGAATGGGTTGACTTTCTCCTAACGATAAATGAAAAAAAAATTTGCGCATACTTGCGTTTGTCTCGATAAAGTCCATTTTGATACCCAGCGTAAGCAGGGTATACTACCCAGTTAGTACTGTTATGTTAATATAACATTACAATGACGTAATTTATAAGTGGAAAAACGTTTTAAGAACGTCACAATTTGTTCGTCAAAATGCTCACTTGAGTTTATGGTTATTCAGATTTTGGGAAACATCCGTAGAGAATTTTTCACTCCAAATTTTTTTTAACTTGAAAATGAAAAAAATAGTAAAAAAAAAATATATTTTAAAAAAGGAGAATGAATAACAATAAATTTTTCATTAATTCCACATTATCTCCGTAAATACGGTTCTCGGGATTTTAATTGCTGTCCGTTTTTCGCCGTAGCCGCTATGGGGGCGAGCCCTTAATCGAACCGATTTAACGAAGCCCTTTGTTCTCTCGCGTTCAACAGTTCGACCTCCAGCGACGACGATTTCGCTAGAACGCGCTTCGCCGCTTCGCAACCGCAAACAAAACAAACTCAGTCTAATTGTGAACCAGAAAACAAAGAAACCCCCAAAAATAAAAATTATAAAAAGAAAATTAAAATTCATGAACTATCTACAAAGAACATATAAGTTAGTGAAACAAGAAAGAGATATAGCAACATTAAAAACTTTTAATCGCGTCGCGCAACAGCCGGAAAACAAAAATTGAAAACCAAACCGAGTTACCTCACATCTTCATCTTCAAGAACAGGTACGGCAGCCCTTAATTGTGCCTGACATTAACAATTGCAAATGCTTTTTTTAAGTCTAAGAAAACTAAAACCATGAATTCTTTTTTTGCAATGCTCTCTTTCCACTCCGAGATTACCAGATTGAGTACTGTTCCACACAATTGCTTCGATCTAAATTCTGATTGTTCGGGAATGATACTATACTTATTTAAATAATCCAGCAACTGTTTTTTTACTCTTCTTTCAATAACATTTTCATCAGATAGTAGAGTGTTAATTGAATCTCCTCAGACATAATTGTGCCTTAACCCTTTGGTGTTGGAATTATAGAAGATAATTTCCGTTTTCTAGGACAAGTGCCAGTATTGAGGCTCTCATTGATGATACTCGTAAATTCATATGCTTCTTTATTTTCTAGCGTGTTCTTTCCGGCTTATACCGGGGTCCGCCTGTTTTGAATTTTTTCTCCATTTTCTTCTATCCACTGCATCCACGATTCTTAGGTCAGTCACTTGGAGGTCCCTTTTCAAAGTGTCTAGCCGTCTTTGTTTTGGTCGTCCTCTTGGCCGAACACCTGTAACCTCAAGCCTCAAACCTCTCTTTGCCAAAGTGTTCTCACCAACTGCGTGCTGGTCCATACCAACGCAATTCTGCTTCGCACATTTCATCAGCTATTGGAGCGACTCCATTTTGGTTTCTGATCAAGTCGTTTGGTATCTGATCAAGACGTGTCAGTCCGGAGATCCAGCGAAGCATCTTTGTTTCCATGACACTCGTAAATTCATATGCATATCTCAAATATTTCATACAGTCCTTAATGACGCCTTCCGATAACATTTTTGTCCTCCATATTTATTACAGAAATTCTTATTTACTTTCATAACATCTTCAGAATTAAAATGTTTAAATTCAAACAAGCTTCTATTCCAGTTTATTATTTCCTCTTTCATTAAAAAGGGTTCCATATTTTGGTAAATTTCGATTATACTATTCATAAAAAGTTTGTTAACTTCATTCGAAATTATATTTATATCTTCACTTACATTATTGTTTATTAATATTGCTTTTATCTTAAAGTTATCTTTATTCATCTTTCAAACAATTTAACATTAATTTTTGATAACTGAGATTCTTTGTTATTTTGTTTTCCATAAATATTATTTTCTTTAATCGTACAGATTTTTTAAAGTAATGTTTTATCTCTTTATAGATTTCCCAGTCGCTAGTAGGTCTTGCATGCATTTAAGCTTCATATTTAAGTTTGTTTAATTCAGTTTACTCTCTTTGTTATTAATTATTATTTGCACGGTTATTATATGTTAGACTAGACATTGCACTTTTAAGGATATTATTGATAATTTCAACTTTGCTATCAACATCAACTTGATTCAGCCAGTACTTAATGTAGGATATCAAAATTTTATGCTAGTTTCCTTTTGAGTATATTTACAACATTTACGAGTTTTATATAATCTCATCTTGCAAGTTTCTTGAGTTGGTAGCCGAAAGCGTATTGTTTCATGATCCAATATATTTTGCTTTGCCAAGTTTTGCACTTTGGTATCACTAACATTAGTATTACACATGAGGTGAACGCGAGTTTACGCAAATTCAGTTATTATAGTATTGAATTCAATTGTTTGGTACATTGATATTGATGCGAAAGTGCTATTTAGGTGGTTTTTATATGTTGACTAGGGTGCTCCTTAATTTGAAAGTTGCCGGGCTACCTCGTCATTCGGTTCTCCTACCTAATAAACGAACTCATGTTTTTTTGTTGTTGTTTTAATTGAATTTTAAGGGTCGCTACCACGGCTCAAAGTTTGAAAATTTTGCCTGCCTAAAAATATACTAATTTAAAATACGAAACGAAAAATAAAATTTCTTTCAACTTTATCGAAGTTTACAAGGTATTCTTTTAGGCAGAATTTTTTACTGAAACAACAATAGATTACATAGTAGGCTACGCATAATTCAATAAAATTAATTCCCTGTTCCAAGTTACAAAAGTTTAAAAATCGTTTTTACATGATGGCGTTCACGACTAACTCTCAGAATGAAACAAACGTTTGGTTAGTAGGACGAACATCTGGACGATTGGTTCAGAGCAGGTTGCCTACTACAGGAGAAATGCTGAGTCTTTTGTTTCATTTTAAAATCGAAAAAAAGCAAAATGTTCGCAGCTCGGCTATTTCAACAGCTTGTGAAATTTTGGATGTCTGGGAACAAGCTGGTATACGGACTCAATTAAAAAGAAATGTTGTGAAGAAGATAGAAAAGAAGTTCATTGAATGGCAGAAGTTGAAAAAAAATAAAGAAAACAAACGTAAACGCTCTGCAGTATTAGAAAACAATGAAAAGGAATGGCAAAACAATTTGAAGGATATATTCAATATTACTCACGCTGATATTAAGAAAAACAAGAAAATTATTAGTTTCCAAGATATTTGCCCAGAAACTGGGTTTCCACCTGGCAGAGAAAATTGCATACTGTCTTCGTCTTCGTCGACAAACAGCAATTATGAAGAAAACGAAAGTTCGGACTCAAATATTTTAGTGCTATCAACAGAAGACCAACCCTCATCTAAACGTACTCGTGGTACCAAGAACCTTGTTGATGTACGCATAGCCGGATGTCTTGACTTCGCTAAAATGAGCAATAGAAAAGCTTCCGCTGTTTTGACGTCAACAATAAAAAGTGCAGGGGGTAATCCGTCAGAATTTATAACTAGTTCATCCGCAATTCGTCGCCAACGCATAAAGCAAAGGCAAAATATAGCCAAGTGTTTAAAGAAAGAATTTATGACAGAAACGCCTCTTACTATACATTGTGATGGCAAGTTAATGGAAGACATAACAGGACACGAGACAGTGGATCGCCTACCTATTTTGGTGTCAGGACAGGGTGTAGATCAACTTTTGGCAGTGCCCAAACTCAACCGTGGAACTGGAGAGGCATGTGCCTCAGCGGTATATGAAACTATTCTTTCGTGGAATTTGCGAGAAAATATCAAATGCCTATGCTTCGACACAACTGCGGTCAACACTGGTAAAAGCGGTGGTGCCTGTATTCTTTTAGAGCAGAAGATGGAAAAATATTTCCTTTTTTTAGCCTGCCGTCACCATATCATGGAATTAATGCTTGAAGCAATAGTATGTCAAGCTTTAGGACCTTCAAATGGTCCAGAAATATCGATTTTTAAACGCTTTAAAAACGCTTGGTCTAACATAGACCGGAATAAGTTCAGCACAGTTTCTGCAGATCCCGACGCTTCAAGATGCGTAAAAGATATTGTGAAATGCGTAACGTTATTTGCTGAGGGCCAGCTAAAAGAGTATCAACCACGGGAAGATTACGAGGAGTTGCTGAAACTCACAATAATATTTCTGGGAGGCGTACCCAACAAAGGCATATCATTCAGAGCTCCAGCAGGTCTTCACCGCGCTCGATGGATGGCAAAGGCAATTTATTGTCTTAAACTTTTCATGTTTAAGGACCAATTTAAAATGACAAAACGGGAACTCCATGCGGTTACGGATATATGTGTTTTCGTTGCAACCATATACATACGATGCTGGTTTCAAGCTCCAGCGGCAAGTTCGGCACCAAGGAACGATATATGGCTTTTAAAAGAGCTGAATTGCTTTGAAAGAGTACACAAAGACATGGCAAAGAAAGCCCTTACCAAGTTCCTGGGGCATTTGTGGTACCTTTCGGAAGAACTTGTGGCTCTCGCTTTTTTTGATGACCAAGTTTCTTTTGAAACCAAACAAAAAATGGTTACTGCGCTGCAACGGAAAGGTTCGGATTATTGCCCCAAACGCTGTAAATTGGATGCAAATAATATAGCCGAAAAAAATATTGAGGATTTTGTGTCCAGAAACACATTGCGATTTTTTGAGATCCTTGGAATTTCCTCCGCGTTTTTGGGAAAAGAACCTTGTTTTTGGGAAGAAGATGAAGACTACAAAGCGTCGAAAAAAACTGTCCAAGCAATGAAAGTCGTTAATGATATTGCAGAACGAGGCGTCGCATTAATCGAAGAATACAACAAATTAATTACAACGAATGAAGAACAGAAGCAATACCTTCTTTTGGTGGTGAAAAATTACAGAAAAAAGTACCCTAATACAAATAAATGTACATTGCTAGCATAATTTGTTGATTCAATGACTTTTTTAATAAATAAAATTCCTTTCTGCTAAGTTTTTATTAAAAATATGACTTTTTTGTTCAAACAATAAGAATCAGATAGCTGTCGGAATCGGAATAAAAACGGGCCGAAATCTTCTGTTAGATATATCGATTTGGCTGATTTTATTTTTGAGTCGAAATATGTATTGGTTCTTAATGCCATATAACCCCACTCCAGCAGTTTGTCTCTTAGAAATGTATAAAATCGTCAACCAGATTCTGTAGCAGGCCAGAATACGGTGGTTTTTTGCGAAAATTTTTCGTGACGCACTTCAATCTCCAATTTTAATTGATAATTCAGATTCTGAAAGTCTGATACTTTCATTTGTATAACCGACAGCACCCTAAAGTATAACTCGAAATTTGCTTTAAAAAGTCACATTTGAAATAAACAGAATAAATTTTAAAAAATAAAATAAAATTCATAACATATTTTTAGGCACGATTTTTTAAGTTTATACTTATCCCAAACTATGACCCATTGTAACGACCCCTAAAACTCAATTTAAAAAATTTTTTTTAATCACACGTGTGTTATTTAGGTGGTAGAAGCGAATGGCGAGCTGTAACCACATAATTTTCTTTTTGTTAGTTAGTAAAAATCCTTCAAAGAATACGTTTTTCAACTTTTCATTTGCTGGTAGCGACCCCTAAAACTCAATGTAAAAAATAAAAAAAAAATCTCCAGTTCATTTTTTAGGTAGTAGAACCGAATGGCGAGGTAGCCCGGTAACTTTTCGAAATTTCGCAATTTAAGGAGCACCCTAATGTTGACATTAGATTTTCATCACTGAAAAATATCTCCTACCATAATATTGCTATTCGATTCTCAAAAGCATTCTTCAACGATTGTTTTCATATGACTCACGAGTTCCGCTTTTCTTATAATAGGCGATCTATATACTACGCGGATTTGGCATTAAATATTGCATTTCGTAGTTTTTATCAATATACACCACATGTTATTGTCTACACTGCTATTGTATATTCTCTTATACCCATTGAACTTGTGTACATATATTATAACACCACCTATGTGCCGGCTATACGAGTCGCAACGTATGGGATTATATTCTGTAATTTGAATTCTGCTGTCGCTAAAACTTTCTGTTATGTGTGATTCTGCACAAAGCATTATATCCGGCACTTCTATACTTTCCATATTTATTTGAAGACCCCTTTTGTTTGCCACAATACTATTCGTGTTTAGATTTATACATTTAAACTCATTTTTATTCAGTCTTATAATGCTATATTTCAACTTGATATACGGGCCACCTTTTTTTGTTTTATTGCTAACACCCCATCTTTCTTTTCCTTAACTCCAGCTTATTCAAGTAACATGGACATTGTTTATCGTACGTATCATGATCTTCATCTAGACCCATTTTAAACGATATATTTGCTCTGATACCAATTAAGCATTTTTTATAGGGTTTACATTACACGTTCTGTCATTGTGTTTTCCATGGCACTTATAACATAACTCTTCATTTTTACATTCCGCAAAATTATGATTGAATCCTTTGCATTTGTAACACAAAAGAATATTAATTGCATCAAATACTTTACATTGATATTACTATATTTCACCATATTTTTTTGTACTTGTTTTAGCACTTTTAATGAACTATTCTAAAACAAATACTTTGGTTTTTTATAAGTTCAATTAATTTATTTAACTCGTGTTTTTTACCTAAGCCAGTGACACAAATTTGTGGATGGTGCTTGTTTGACACTTTCTTATTCATTACCAATATTATTTTCAAGTGATGTTTTAATTTTATCTCGATCTTCCTTAGTAACACTTTGTATTTACTTCACTCCATTATTTTTTGTTGCAATATTAGATACACTCAACTCTTTTGGATCCACTTTTTTATTTATATCTTGTTTCCTTTTCTCACCCGTATGTTTTGTTTTTGGTTTGAATATCAACACAACGTCTTTTTTTTAAAGCCAGTGGCGCATTCTTTTTCTAATTGTTCTTTAAAGCATCTGCATAGTTGCTAATTTTTTTTTAATATTTTGTTGTGCATATTCTGAGTATATTCACTTATATTGTCAGATATTTTTTTATACTTCAATCATTTCATTTAGTTTTTCCATTTCACCGACTCTCGCCGGCTAGCTTTTATTTTGTTTGCAAGCCATGTTCATCGATTTGAAGATGGTTATTGGGAACTTGGGAAGTGACAACAGGGTCGCTGTGTGCACACAAAAAATACCTGTGACTTTCTGCAAATATTGATGTGAATAGCCCTGGGGAGATAGGCAGGTCAGCCGTAAAAATCACGTTTAAAAATGGTCCTTGCAGACTGCCTGGAGGTACACCTGCTGAGACATGAAATGCATTTTAGCTACTTTTCAGAGAGGAATGATCCCAGTACTTGCGGAAGGGTTTGTTACATCTGAAACACTAAGCCAGAATGCCATACCTGCTCGAGGGTGGGATTATGATTTCCATAAAACCTCTCTGTACCTGTTCAAAGGTACCATAACTCTTACAAAAATTAAGGTGGAGCTAAGGAATAATTCCAGAGTTTTGCATGGGTGGCAAAGCTCTTTCAAAGAAGCATATTTCAAAAGTTTTTGAGAGAAGTGGCAGCAGGCTTATTGGCCGATATTATGATGGGTGTGATGGATCTTTGCCTAGTTTAGGAATAACGATGATGTTTGAAATTTTTCAGGGTTGACATTGAAATTCTTTTCTGCATACTGTATCATATATGTACAGGATTGACTTGTGGCTACAAAAGGAATTTTTATGGTAAGATATACAACTGCTGCCCGTTTTTGTGTGGCTCGGCAATTACAATTTGAACGTCTTTGTGCTGAAACACACTTATACTTTCGTATAAGTATGAGCTAGCTTTAGGAATGAAAAGTTGTTAAAAAAAAATGTTACTAAAGTACATCCGAAATGCGTAAGCTTCTTCCTTATCCTTTCTAGCCAAACTTCCAGTGTAAATACGCTGGCGTGAAAATTTTATTTCTTTGCCTTAGAGTATTGTCTCTTTTCTATACAGAGCACTTAATTTTTGTTTTGGGCTCAATTTCCACGTGCATTTTTTTTTAGATTGGATTTCAGTTCAATATCAAGTGATTCTTTCAGGAGCTTAATTGTTTGTACTAAGTTGTTTTGCGGCGGTGGTCACTGCTACTCCCTTCGAAGGCGTATTTTTGCAGGCTCAAGAGCTACGAGTTCACTCGATTTAAATATCTCTTCGGCGTATTATTAGGTTTCTGATAAGGTTTGGGGTAGCGTGAAGTACTGGCGATACCACTATAGTGTTAAGCTCCGTTACGGCATCTTCAATATCGCTTTTGCTTTAGAGGATGGCAATCTCGATCAAACTACCTAAAATTCTTTTGGATTTCTCGGTGAATGTGGGCAAGCCCATCTTTGTGATTATAACAGGGGAATGATCGGATGGCAGATCGGATCCAGATTTAGCATGCAATATCTTCTGTACGATCAAAAATTGTACTGATCACAAGGAAAATGAGGTCCCGTATTTTGCAAATGGGTTCACCGGTTAAGCTACTTCACAAATTTTGACGAGGCTTTGTAATAAGTGAAAAAAATTTTTGGCGTTTAGGGTTTATCAATCTAGAGCTCCGTGGGTGTTTAGCATTTTTTTGCCTTTTGAAGTTCTCAAAAAATTAATTATCAACAGCTGAGGCCCTAGCAGGGCAGTAAATTGCCTTTAGAATGACAATGTCGAGGTAGGTTTCACTAAGGACCATTGCGTCAATTGAATTCATTTCAAGAATATTATGTGTTTCGAGCTTGTGTTGGTGAAGGCCGTTAAACTTCCAGTTACAAACTCTCAAGAGACTCTTGTCCTTGCAATTAAAATTTGCATGAGTTGGCTTTGAGCCCGTATGACCTTTGGTAGCATTGTTTGCACAGTTGTAGTGAACTGCATCAAGCAGTTTGTGAAAATGGAGATATTTTCCGTTTGATGTGGGTATCTACTGCATTATTCTACTCCAGAGCGTCATCGTTAGAAATATTCCAAGGAATGCTGCTGCAGCAAGAGATGCTTGAGGTTGGGTAAAATAATTCGATCTTTCGGCGTCAACATATGAAACGGCTTTGGAAGGGAAGAGCAGCTGATGCTGGCTCTTGCTGGCTCTTTAAGAAATTTCGTACTTCTTGATGCAATGTGCACAGTTTTGCGCGTGACTAAATCTCTGGAAATAAGAGTACTCGAGCGGTAATTTTCGTTCATAAGGCTCTTCAATCAAAGGATGAAACTCGTTCTTCTTATACCCGAGACACTCTGTGTCGAGGGTATATGGCGTTTGTGTGGTAGTGTGTAGAACACAGAACCAGTCGAGATGTACCATACAAAATATATATAGAAATGACCAGCGTCACTACGAGATTCCATGCAGCAATGTCCGTCCGCTGTCCGTGTGTATGTCCGTCTGTTTGTATAAAGTTTTCTTATCGAAGGAGTTGAGCTATCAAAATTTGGTATGCGTACTCACAGGCCCATGGATAAGAACAGGTTCGAGAATGAACCTGATCCGACCATTTTTAGGGGTACTTCCAGTACTAGGGTCTGTTACGAAAACCACAAAAACTGCTCTAAAGTCCATATTTTTCAGGATATTTTGATCAAACATGTTGAACATGTTTAAAGGCTAGTCATATGATTTAAAAAAATTGGAAATGTGGGCATGGCAGAAGGAGGTTTTTCAAAAACTTTATTAAGAGTACCTCCAATACTAGGACCCGTCATAAAAATCCCAAAACTGTCCCAAAATCTTACTTTTTCGAAATATTTCAATGAAATTAAGAATTTGAGGGTATATTTAAGCCTCCGATTGGAATAGAAAAAAATTTTAAAAGTAGGCGTGGCAAACGGCGAGTTTATATTACATACTTATAAATTATCAATGCAGAATTAAGAAAGTGTGCAAAGAATAAGCTCTTGCAATACATTAATGATACTACTGCATTACTAAAGCCCAAGGCATAATTAGCAGAAGCTGAATTACCTGGGCTGGCAAAGGTAACATGCAGCACAAACGCGCTTATTACATTTAAGAGCAATTTCTTAATGCAAGAGGAGTTTCTTATAGCAATGTTTAATTTTATATTTATTCCTTTTAGGTCCTTGCAAACGGAAAGCTCCTCGATCTCATGTCAGATTTAAAAAAAGACAATACTGGATACCATCTTAAGCACCTTTTCATAGGCTCCGAAGGAACGTTGGGCGTGTTGACTAAAGTGGCAATATTATGTTTCCCTGTGCCTCAATCTGTGCACGTTGCGTTTTTAGGTTGTATGTTTTAAAGAGTCCTTAATAATTTATAACGATTCATTTTTAGGTCTTGCATCATATGAAGATGTACTGAAAACTCTTTTTTACGCAAAAAAATACTTAGGTGAAATTTTATCAGCATGTGAAGTACTTGATTCATCAGCATTGCAAGCAAGTGTCAAGTCATTCGACTTGAGGTTGGTATATGCTTATCCTTTCCATTAATTTAAAGCAATTACCGGTGACTTATACAGGTGCCCCGTTGAAGGCTATCCGTTTTACATGTTGATTGAATCGTCGGGAAGTGAAACTGCCCATGATTTAGAGAAGTTCAGCAAATTTCTGGAGCGCGGCTTATTAGAGAACTTTATACAAGATGGAACTTTAACTGGGGAGCCCGGTAAAATTAAAGATTTATGGAGATTGCGCGAGCTCGTCCCTGTTGCGGTCATAAATGACGGGTTTTGCTTCAAATATGATATCTCAATTCCATTGAAAGATTTTTACAAAGTTGTAGAAACAGTAAGGAAACGCGTTGGATACCGTGCAACATGTGTTTCTGGTTATGGTCACCTTGGTAAGTTATTAAAATAATTTCCTTTAGCAACATAAAAATTGCTTCTGCCATCGTTCAGGGGACTCAAATCTGCACTTAAACGTTTCTTGTACGGAGTACAGTCCAGGTCTATATCAATGTTTGGAACCTTTTATTTTTGAATTGGTAGCTAGCTTAAAAGGAAGCATAAGTGCCGAGCATGGAATCGGATTTTTAAAACGAAATTATTTGCGGTACTCAAAAAAAGAAGCTACAATCAATATGATGAGGGACCTGAAAGCGTTGTTGGACCCCAACGGTATTCTTAATCCATACAAAGTTCTGAACTAGAAAATGTGTTATTCAATAATTTCTTGTGACTTCTCCTTCGTCAAATAATTATGTTTCTCAAACAATATTAAAAATTTAACTAAAAGCCAAAAGAAAATGTTAAATTTTTTTTAAATCGTTCGCGTTGGCAACCGTTTTCGGAAACATCAAAGTTTACGCGCTCGTCAAATAGAAAATTTCAAAATTTAAATTTAAAGGATTAAATAGTAATTTATATTCATATCTCTGTCTCGCGCGATTCTTCTCGAGTCCATCTTCCTAAGGAACTGAGGAATTCAAGCTTCGTCGGCTGAGACGTAACATTTCCAAGTCGAACTCTATAAATTTTCCGAACTTCGACTTTCTCCACTTTTTCTTTCCCTTCATTTATCATTTCTCTCATTGTAGCTTTGTTCTTTCGCCAAAGCTGTCCAGATTAAATTTTTAGCCTATACAAGAACCACAAGCTCTGCCTATTACAGGCTAGCCTCAAAGCTGGCCCCAGGGCAATATTTAAATTTTGCATACTGGTACAACGTATGCAACGCGATAACCTAAAACTTCAGCCTGAACGAAGGCATTCTTTTAGTGGCTCTTATGCCAGAAATGCTTATTTAATAGTGTAAGCGCCTGAAGTACCGCCCTCAAAAATCATTCGACTGCTCACACGGAATTATCCAATACAAAAACCAACAAGGCTGCGAGATCAACAACAGACGTTGAGCTTTCTGTTAACAGCGGTTCAGAAGCTCCAGCTACTAACGTAGGTGATTCAACAGTGCAGACAGGCATGGATCGCTACATTAAGATTAAAAGGAAACATAGCCCACAGAAATCAAATGTGGGTAAAGAGAAAATAAATAACACAAAATCTGACGCTAACCCATCGAACGCTTTAAGTGAAAATAGATATGCGGCTCTAAGCACAGAGCCCACTGAGACCTCTGATACATCAAAGGATGGACGAGAAAAATCACCAAAGCCACCTCCAGTATATCTTAGAGAGCGTAGCTCCAACAATTTTGTCACGAGCCTGACACAGTTAATCGGAAAGGAGTCCTTCCACATGATGCCCCTTACTTGAGGAAATGTTCATGAGACCAATATTCAAGTCTATAATGTAATTAATTACAGAATTGTCACTAAATTCTTTGACGACAACAAAAAAAAGCTACTACACGTATCAGCTTAAAAGCAGCAAAGGCCTTAGTGTAGTTATTAAAGGCATTGAATAAGATGTAGATCCTGTGGAAATTAATCAAGCTCTAGAGGAAAAAGGCTTTAAAATTAGGAACGTAATGAACATTTTCAATAGGAATAAGACCCCCACAGCCGATGTTCAAAGTAGAACTTAGTCCGGACAACTTAAAACTAACAAAAAAATTAGACTCATTCAATCTACGGATTACAATATATTCTTCACCTTAGAGTTGTAATAGAAGAACCACATAAGCGTACTGGCCCTGTCCAATGTATTAATTGCCAAGAATATGGCCATAATAAGTCCTCCTGCACCCTACGCATGGTCTGCGTCGTTCGCGGAGAATTTCACAGCTCTGCAAACTGTAATAAAAATAAAACCGATAAAAAGTGCAGCAACTGTGGTGGAGATCACACAGCAAATTATGGGAGATGTCCATTATATGAAGAACTTAAAAATCGTATGTCAGAAAAAAAGCAAGCCAGTCGTAACAGGTCAAATCAAAATGAATTCCAAAACTCAATTTTCTCAAAACCAAATAAATTCAGCGTTCCGGTGACTAACAAATTGTCCTATGCAAATGTTGCTAGTTCTGCCATAAGTGCCCATTCTGCCCCTCAACAGCAGAACGGTAGCTTGGAATCAAGGTTAGTCCGTCTGACACAGTGTATGACACAATTTATGTCGCAAATGCAAAACACACTCCAGGAGTTACTAAGAGCACAAAACCAGTTGCTCCAAATTTTAACTGCACAAAAATGAGTTTACTTATTATATCCTCATGGAACGCAAATGGTATAAGTCAGCGTAAGCTGGAATTATCACATTTCCTCTCAAACTACTCTATTGATGTAATGCTTATTTCGGAGACACATCTAACAGATAAAAATAATTTTTCGTTATCAGGCTATAAATTTTACAAAGCAAACCACCCTGATGGGAAAGCACATGAAGGAACGGGTATATTAATTCGTAATAGAATTAAACATTTCCCTGTCGAACCTTTCGCAAAATATTACTTTCAAGCGATTTCAGTTTCTATTGAAAGTTGTGGTGCCAATTTCATTTTGCCAGCAATATATTGCCCTCCACGACTCTCAGTCAGCGAAAATCACTTTATTGAATTTTTCAACCCTTGGAAATAAATTTTTAGCAGCAGGCAATTATAATGCAAAACACACCCATTGGGGGTCTCGTCTGATCTCTCCAAGGGGTAGACAATTATACAACACACTGATTAATAGCTCCAGTGCTCTAGGATTTATTTCACCCGGACGTCCTACGTATTAGCCAACAGATCTAAATAAAATATCAGACCTCGTAGACTTTACCATTACAAGAGGCTTTGATAATTCGCGTATTTCAACGTCGATTTGCTACGAAATGTCTTCACATCATTGTCTTCCACTAATCGAAATTTCAGAAAACATAAAAACAACACGCCCCCCTCTTAGACTGACCACTTCAAAAACGAATTGGGTTAATTATAAAAAGTACGTTGCAACACACATACACTCTGAATATGCAATATGTAATTAAAGTCAAATCGATGAAGCGGCAACAACCCTGATTTCAATATTAATTTCAGCGGCGGAGCATTCTACCCCAAAAACCTTTGAGCCTGCCGTTAGAAATTTTCATCATACTAATAGTCATATTGAAAGATTATTGCGAGAAAAACGTAAATGGAGAAGAGAATGGCAACAACATAGGTCCCCTGACAGTAAAACTAGACTCAATACAGCTTCAAAGCAAGTTAAAATCGCTCTTCACAAAGACCAAGACAGGAAAAACTACAATTTCATTTAGAATCTTGCACCTATAAGCACGTCGAAAGACTCATTATGGCGAGCTTTAAAAATAAAAAATTCACCCATAGAACATGAATCTCCCTTAAGGGACTCAAGAGGAAATTGGGCAAGAATTGATGAGGAAAAAGCATCCGTCTTTGCTTAATACTTGTGCTCAGTGTTTCTACCAAACCCACCGGCAACAGGCCATAGATTTCCCCACTGCGAGGTGAAAAACCAAATTATCCAAATTATATTATATAACATTTAATGCCGATGAAATAAAATGCATAATTAACGAAAACTTTTGCGAGAAAAGATCTCCAGGCTATGACTATATACCCCCAAAAATGATCAAGGAATTACCATACATTGCTCTTACGTATGCAACACGGCTTTTTTACGCCATTGTGAGCTTCTCCCACTTCCCTGAGATATGGAAAGAATCGGTCATCATGATGATACTCAAGCCCGGAAAAAGACCCGACGACAGCCAGCTCATATCGCCCAATAAGCCTTCTCCCCTGCTTATCTAAGCTTTTTGAAAAAGCTCTTCTTGTAAAAATTACGCTATATATTCACGAGAATAACTTAATCCCTGCTCATCAATTTGGCTTTAGGAAAAAACATGGAACTATTGAACAGGTTAATCGAATCACTCTTGAAATTCGTAACACCTTCGAAAAAAAAGAATATTGTTCTGAAATATTCCTTGACATCGCTCAAGCTTTCGATAAAGTGTGGCATGGGGGTCTTATTGCTAAAACAAAGTCTCTTCTCCCTCAAAATTGTCACTAAATTCTTATATCATACCTCCAAAATAGATTCTTTAGAGCAGTGATGTGCATAACTAACACATACAAAATTAAGCATTTTTTACAATGTATGAAGCATTTCGGTTTATTCGCTTTCAAAATAAAACGTCTGTTGCATGGTTGAAATTTTAATATTTTCAAAAAATCCTAAATAGTCTAAAAAATATTCATTTTTCATACATTTTGGCCCTACTTTTTTTTCATATCAGTTTCATAATAAAAAATATGTTTCGATAATAGATAGATAAAAATTATTTATTTGAACTTCAAAAACATTACGTTCTTAATTAAAACGAAGCGAAAAAGTTAAGAAAAGTCAATAGTGTCCGTCATGAAAATCTGTTGATAACAACGATAATTGAATGGAAAATGTGTAATTTAAAAAAGGACAAAAGTACTCAAATATCAATCATGGGGTGTTGCTAGGGGCAACGTGAATTTGTATCGTACACTATCCGTGTGATACTAATACAAATGCCAAAAAATCCTTGCTTATGGAGTAAGAGTTAATGAATTTATAACGGAAAAATTTTAAATTAAAGCAGGAGTCCCGCAAGGCAGTGTATTAGGCCCCTCTCTTTACCTGCTTCTAACAGCCGACATCCCCACTAGTGACAATATTGTAATGTCAACTTTTGCCGACGACACAGCATTACACAGCTGCCAACGCGATCCCATGGAAGCATCAAGAATCCCACAAGAGCATAGGCAATTGATTGAAAATTGGCTCTCTACCTGGCAAATTAATGTAAACGAAGGTAAATGTAAACACATTACATTAACGCTTAGATAAGGTTTAATCCCTACTATTATCCTTAAAGGAGTCTCCACCCCCAAGTAGATAGTGTAATCTATTTCGGAGTCCACTTAGATAAACGATTAACTTGGCGAAAGCACATCGAAGCAAAGAGGACCAACCTGAAACTTAAAGCATCAAAAATTCACTGGCTAACCAACTATCGCTCCCCTCTTAATATGGAGTATAAAGTTCTATTATATAAAAGTCTACTAAAGCCAATCTGGTCTTATGGCATTCAGTTGTGGGGAAATGTCTGCGCATCCTCTATAGAAATAATCCAAAGAGCTCAATCGAAAAATCTTAGAATCATTACAGGTGCTCCATGGTACATCCGTAATGAAAGCATTCACCGCGATCTGCAAGTCCCACTTGTTAAGGACGAAATCGTTCGCCTAAAATCATCCTACAATGAGAAACAAAGGAATCACTCGAATCAGCTGGCAAGAGGCCTAAACAATACAATACGTCGAACACGGTTAAGAAGAAAGGACCTTCCGTCCGCTTCTAGTGTTTTGTAAACTTAACACCGATACTCTGTTATCTGCACCTCGCTCGTGCATGTCAGACGCCTGGCCAATTAAGGAATCATACAGTTTGAGGCACCTCGCTCGTGCACGCTCAACGCTCAATGCTCCTAACTACCATCAGAGTAGCCGTTCCAGGCAATCATTTTTTACGCACCTCGCTCGTGCGCGCCGTACGCTTATACAACCAAGGATTCACTAAGCTTGACGCACCTTGCTCGTGCATGATTAAGAATCATCCTACCAACGGATGCGGCTCAACAGTAATAAGTCCTCAGCAGCCCAGTTTCTCAAATAGAGGCCCTTTGGAATCAAAAAACTATTTAAGTATATCTCTGTATAAATAGTTAAGTTATATTTAAGAATTAAGATTCGAATAATTACTGTTAGTTCCCACCCAAAGGAAGATCCAGTAAAGAGAAGCAAAGTTTAATTAATAAAAAAAATAAACAAAAAATTTTTTAAATAAAAAGGGGGAAAAAACATCGGTACCCTGTTTTATAGAAAACAAGGGCGAAAATTTACTAAGCTATAAAATACGTCTAACTGGGTTTTTTTGAACACACACATCATCACGAGAGGAACTCGTTATTTTTTTTTTTTTTTAGATATTTGTTATTGTCTCTCGTTCCGTTCCGCTAGAGACTCCTTTTTTAATCCTTTTGGTAACATTTAGGAACTATCTAGTCCACAATAAATATATATGGACTAATACAGCTCGGGTTGAGGGGCGTATCCAGAAAAATATTTCCGGGGGGTTAAAAAAAAAGTATTTTAAGCTAAGTTTATATTAATTTTTCTTGAAGAAGAAGACATGGAATCGAGGACCTCGTCGCAGGCTATTTCAATGTCACGTTGAACGTTGAAAAGCGCAAGTCCATTTCATCGATATTCGACCGTTTTGTTTCGATGATATGTTTTTAATCTTCTCAAGGAAGAAAATGACCGTTCACTTGATCCGACCGAAATTGGAAGGGTTGCGCAAATTTTTAAATTAAATTTTTCGAAAACTATATTAAGTAATTGGTCTGTTTCCCGTTCATGAAACTGCCCAAAACTGTCCAATTTTGCTCAATTTTTATACAAATTTCAACAAATTGGACAGTCTTATGCAGTACGGGAACAGTCCAGTTATCCAAAAATTTAACGTTTCTTGGTTTCACAAAGTGGAGCTTTTTACACTTGTCAATAATCGTCCTAAAATTATTATTTTTATTCGCTCTAAGAATTAAACCCGTGTTTTCACGTACAAAGAAGCACGAAACGGTCTACTGAGCATGAGAACCCACTAAATTCTCAATTTTTCTCTAAATTTTCGCATAGTGCTCGCTCAGAAAGTATGATCACATGTGTACTAGTCAACTATTGACTAGTGTAAAAATTATCAAACCAATTTTTTGGGAGCCACTAAAGCACTATATGCGTGGATGCTAGTTTATAAATTGAAAATTTGAAGAAATAAGCAAATTTTAAAATATTAATTTAGGTAATTGCACAGATAAAAAGATTTAAAGTTAATAAAACTTTTTTTTTTTTTTCAATACAATGTAAAATTATTTCGTTTGGACCCCTAAAACCACCCGCCGGATACGCGCTTGCTTGGGTTACATCGCAATACCCGCCGCCTGGAGAAAGGTTAAAGAAAGTTTGCATAAAATCTTAGGCGTCTACCGGAAAAAGTATCAAGAGTCCTTGTAAGCTGACTTGTTCCTTGAATGGACTGATATCGGTTTCATCTTGTGTTTTTTGTTCGGTGGTTTTTGAAGACTCGAAATGATTTCTTTTTTCTGTTTTTAAAGTGTCGTTGAATATATAAGTTATTTAATGTCCAAATACAAATAAGTGTTGTGCGGATTTTTCCGGAATCCTTCACTTGCCTATCGGCTGTTCACAATTGTAACAACTACTTATTGCTACTTTCGACTATAAACAACTGTTAGCAACTCCTTTCTTAGTTTAAAATACACAGCTTATATAGTTATTATTTTAAACCTAGGTCTGCGCTCTGTAGACGCTGGTGTGTTCTTCGGGAACGGTGTCATTGGCCTGCTGACGCATGCTGATCTGTACAGGTGTGCTTCCGGGTTTGTTGGTCGTTTTGTTCCCACGAACATTCGATTCTCATACTCGCATACTTTGCACACTCGGTGATTCTGCGTAAGGTCACCTATGATGTAACGTTGCACTTGGCACGCTTGTATGGAGGTGCGAAACGCCAGCGTGCGTTTTCGGCCATCTGTTGTCACTAGCAGTCACAATATGGGCTGCTTTACTGTTTGACTCATAACATTCCTCCCCCCTTTGAAGATTATGCTACGATTTGGCATTCATATTAACGGTGGAAGGTAAGGGAATGTTTGTCATTGCTATTGAAAGAATTGCGTCAAAAGCCATCTTAGTTTTTTGAGCCATCTGTTATAGGAAGATTGGCAGCGTGTTGGGATCCGACAGGCAAAACTGTTGATTTGGTCTTAAAATTTTAAGTGGTTTAGCTTTCATGTTTTTTGTTGGTGCAACTTTGGAACTGCTCGAACTTCCGACAAACGTTTTGAGTTTACTTGTTTCTGGTTCTGGTAGGTGATGACCTTACGCCATATTGGTTAATTACGAAGCTTGTGGTCAGCATGGTCAGCATCCCATCGATGTCCTCTCCTGCGTCATTCTGCTATAGATTCGAGTGAGACAGCTGGGATGTGTTTGTATTATTATTTTTGCTTTTGTTTTTTTATATTTTTTATTAATTTTTTTTATTTAATTTCTTTTTATTTAATTTTTTATTTTTATTATCATAATTTTTTTTTTTCATAGTTGTTATTTTTTAATTGTGGGTTTCTCATGATTAATTTTATGAATTATTTTCGCCCCCCTTTTTTTTTTAAATTAAATATTTTCTTTGTTCCAACCGTCTCCCACCTGTAATTTACAAAAACTACAAAATATAAAAACTAGTCTAGGGTAGTAATCTGGATAATTATGGAGTCTGTTGTTAGTTTTATTTAAGTAATTCAGTTTTAACCTAGTTTTTCGTTTTTTCTTAAAACTACTATGTTATCGAAATTTGAGTCTTTGATTGCAATTTAAATTTTTAATTTTAGTATGCTCTACATAAAACTCATAATTTCGAACATTTTGGAATTTAAAATTTTTTATGTTTAATGGTTTACATTTTTCCTCAGAATATAATTCCATTCAAATATATATATGTAAATGGCAAGAATTCCGATATTTATTTTTTAAGTTCAAAATTCACGTTTTATTAATTAGTTCAAGTTAAATTAGGTGGGAATAATAAAAGAAAATAAACATTTTGAAAGACACGGGATCAACAGCTATGACTTTAATTATAATAACTTTGGTACTTAATCAGCGACTGTAATAATTTTCTCGGACGACCGACCACGATATACTCAGCGACGACTTATTTGACTGACGAATCGACTGCGACGGACTCCTTGACTTTTGGAAAACGACTGACCAACGGAATGACTTTACCCGACGATGACTCCACGGACAAATACTTCTTAAACGAACTGAATTTACACCTCGACTGCGAGATCAACGGGCTGCTACTGAAAAACTAAAACGACGATGACAACGATGCTTTTTGTTCTTTTCGCGTACGGTAGACAACAGAGACTGACAACTGATGAGCTCGATCTGTTCTTCTCTTTTTCACTTGACGAACCCGTTGCTTGCTTATTAGGGCGACCAACGGCACTTATGTGTATTAGAGCTACCAACTGAACCGACTTTACACTCGGCCATCCTGTTCCTCATCTTCCGACCCGGAAGATGCCGCGTCATCATTTGTTTGTACATAGCGCCACAGCTTTATATTGTCCACGCTTGTCGATGTGAGTTTTGGACCTTCGACGTCTGCTGCCTTTCGGACATCGTAACGACCATGCCCTTTGCTCTTGATTATTTCGTACGGCCCAATGAACTCACTGGCTAGTTTCCTTCCTGAAACAAATTGCGTCCGCTTTATCGCGACCAAATCGCCAACTTCATACGGGGAATCCTTTGTCCTTTTCTTGTCAAAGCTTGCTTTGTATTGTGCTTGAGCCTTCAGGATTTCGGTCTTCGCCTCCCTTCGTATTCGTTGCCGCTCTGCTTCATACGTATGTAGGACTTCTTCTTCTAGCGCTTCTAGTATAAGCTTGTCCGTATTGTTTCTCATCTTCACGCCAAACATGATCTCAAATGGCGACTTTTTAGTGGAGCTGTGTAGAGAAATATTTACTGATTTTTGTACTTCAGACACATACTTGTACCATTTGTTTGGTTCTGCGGTCGATAGCTTTGCAATGACAGCCAATATTGTTCGGTTTACCCGTTCGATTTGTCCATTGCCCCTAGGTACCCCTGTTGTCGTTAGTACATGATCGATTCCATTTTGCTGCACGAATTCACTGAAAGCATTGGAAGTGAATGCGACACCCCTGTCGCTTATGATCCTTGCTGGATATCCGAATATATTCGACCATTCGATCAGCCTGCGTACTACTTCCTCCTGGCCAGTGGACTTGGTTGGATACAACCATATGAATTTCGAAAATCCATCGACTACGGCGAAAATGTACTTGTAAAGTTTAGATGTTGCATCCATGGGGCCCAGATGATCGACGTGTATAGTGTGTAGCGGCACATCTCCTTTCTCTATGGGTTGCAAATAGCCTTCTTTCTTCCCGAGCTTCTTGTTGTGGATAATGCAGCTGACGCAATTCCGAATGAAATTATGCACTTTCGCTTCTAGGTGCGGTATCCAATAATATTGCTGTACTGCGTGCATCGTCTTTTGTGCCGAAAAATGACCAATATTGTGGGCGTTGCGTATAACCTCTGTCTCCATGGCTTTTGGAACTGCAAGTAGATCAACACCATTAGTACGTTTATAGAGTATATTACCTTTTTCTATAAAATCGTCGTAGGGTCGCTCTTTCAAAATTTCAGCAACGGCTTTAAGATGCTCATCGCGGCGTTGTGCGTTCCGTATTTGTAGTGTTAATTCTGACGTTATGACCAATACTTGTGGATAACGGCTGAGGCAGTCCACGTGCCTTAAGTTGGTTCCCTTTCTGTGCTCGACTTGGTAGTTAAACCCTTGGAGGTGCATTATCCATTGGGATACTTCTCGCGGTATATCTGCTTTGCTTGTTGTATGCTTGAATGCTGCGCAGTCTGTAACTAGCTTGAAGTGGATACCCACTAGGTAATGATGAAACTTCTTTATAGCGGGGAAGGCCGCTTTCACCTCCAGTATGTAACTATGCTGTTTTGATTCTCGTTCTGTTGTTTTCTTGCTCCAGTATGCTATCGGGTGCAGCTGTCCTTCAAATCGTTGTATGAGTGTTGCGCCAAACCCATCTTTGGAGGCATCTGTATGCAGCTCAGTCGGTGCGTTCCAACTATAAATTCGCAGCACTGGTTCCTTTGTGAGAGCATCTTTCAGTTGTTCCACAGCGTTAATTTGCTCAGCGTCCATTCTGAATGGTGTATTTTTCCTTAATAAATTTGTCAGTGGTCGTGCAATTTGTGCGTAATTCTTAATGAATTTCCTGAAGAAGCCTGTCAGTCCCAAAAATGATTGTATTGCCTTTACGTCTTTGGGGTAAGGGAACTTCATGATCGCCTTCGTTTTATCCTTTCCGGGCCATACCTTCCCATGTCCAACACAATGGCCCAAGAAATCAATTTCGGATTGAAGAAAGCAGCATTTTTTCCATTTTATCTTAAGACTCCATTTAGCGGCTGTATTTAAAACTTTCTCCAGTTTTGATATGCAAAATTCAGCGGATTCGGCGTAGATTACAATATCATCAATGTAAAGCTCCATGACATCATTGTTGATGAGATCCTGGAAAATACAGTTGACATACCTTATAAAAACGGCCGGAGAGTTACAAAATCCGAACGGTGCTCGATTGAACTCGAATAGTCCTTCTTTAGTTATAAATGCGGTGAATTTCTTACTCGATTCCTCAATAGGGACGTGGGAAAACCCGTTTTCCAAATCCATTACAATAAAATATTTTGCGGCTTGTAATTTGGTGATGACGTCCTCTATGATGGGCATTGGAAACCTATCCTTTAATATTCTGGAGTTTAGTTTCCTGAAATCCACGCAGATTCTGTAAGAACCGTCCTTCTTGGTTGTGACTACGATTCTGCTTGCGAAATCTGAATGCGATTTTCGAATCACACCTTGCTGCATCCACTCCTCTAGTTGATTCCTGACAGCTTCCTGTTGAATCGGCGGCAGTCTGTTCGGTGCATGATGAAAAGGTTTCACGTTATTATCTGGAGTTATGGTCATCGCTTCTGGGCTTATGTCGTTGTTCGTTCTTGGGTTGTACTCTTTTATTAATTTCATAACCGTTTCTTTATACTGCAGCGGAACTTTTACTTCGTACGGCTCTTCCACGATATTGTAAACGTTTTGCTCTTCCAATAATTCAGACGCGTAGGTCGGCCTTAAGCTCGTAAAAATATAGCCTTCTTCATTCGACGTGTAATAAAATTTCTTGAGAAGATCATAACCCAATATCACTTTGTATTTCACATTGCCGTCTGGGACTATAACTATATTATGTTTTATTTTAAACCCGTCTATTGTAATTTTACCACAAAATTGTGCAATTGGCATTGTCTTAGAGTTACCGAAACCGAGTAATACCGTATGATTTTGAATTAAATTAATGTCTTTTAATTTATTCACGAAAGATTTTGCGACAATTATAGCGTCTGAACCGGTATCGATTAAGCATTCTATTTCTACCTCGTTTATTTTAATTATTTTAATACGGTCCTCACATACGATAGTGTTTACACTTTGAACATTAGCGCTGCAATTTTTTGCAATGTGCCCATTTTGGTTGCACTTGAAACACTTTGTTTCCGCACGACAGTCTTTTCTTTTGTGCTCCGTTGAGCCGCAATTGTAGCAATGGTCTTTTTTCGCTTTTTGATTGTGATTTGCCGACTTATTTGTTTTCTCTTTTTGCCCTTCGTATGGGTACACGCGCTCGAAAATTTCGTATTCCGTTTTAAGTTCTATATACGTTTTACACCGGTACAAAAATATTTTATGATCGTTTTTTATTTTCAAACCGTCCACGATATAACGGATTACCGAAATTTCTTCTACATTGCCATACGCTGCAAATTTTTTCATATTTAACACATACTCACAAAAAGTTTCTTCATCTCTTTTTTTTCGTTCGGCTAATGCTTTGTGTATGTCAGCGCTGCTGTATGCCGCCGTAAACTCTTGCATGAGAATTTGCTTTAAGCTTTCATACTCACTAACTGTTACGCTTTCCAGACACAAATTTGCAACAGAAGTCATTTTTGCCCTAGCCTGAACAAATTTTTGTTTTTCGTCTAGACCATATGCTTCGGCATTTTTCTCAAAATTCTCGAACCACTTTTTAACAGGTATTGCTTTTCCGTCGAATTCTGGTATAATTTTCTCGAAATGCTCCGCTTTTATTTTCCCGTTGCTTTTCTGCTCCTCTTCCTTTTGTATTTTTAATGTAAGCAGTCTAATGAGTTGACTTAATTCCGTTTCACCCGTTTCGTTGGCCATCTTTACCTCTCTATTTTCCGCTATTATTTCTCCCACGTCTTCGTATTCAGAATCGCTGCTTATATTTTCTGATTGGACTCTTTCTGCTGTAGCTGCGCTGGTCTCTTCTTCTTTTCTGTATGTTTTACCCCCTTTTAGATCTAATTGGATCTTTTTCTTGAAGCGGTACTCTCGAAAGATTTCGACGAAACTGTACTTTTCACTAGATTTGATTTTTGAATGTCTACAGGATGTTCTTTCGTTATTTTTTCCAGTCTTTTGCTTCTTTTTTTTTTTTATATAAAGCTTTATTTTTTTTTTAACTGTTCTATTACATTTTCTTTTTTTCTTATTCCCGTTTTTGTTGAGCCCCCACGTGTAAATGGCAAGAATTCCGATATTTATTTTTTAAGTTCAAAATTCACGTTTTATTAATTAGTTCAAGTTAAATTAGGTGGGAATAATAAAAGAAAATAAACATTTTGAAAGACACGGGATCAACAGCTATGACTTTAATTATAATAACTTTGGTACTTAATCAGCGACTGTAATAATTTTCTCGGACGACCGACCACGATATACTCAGCGACGACTTATTTGACTGACGAATCGACTGCGACGGACTCCTTGACTTTTGGAAAACGACTGACCAACGGAATGACTTTACCCGACGATGACTCCACGGACAAAGACTTCTTAAACGAACTGAATTTACACCTCGACTGCGAGATCAACGGGCTGCTACTGAAAAACTAAAACGACGATGACAGCGATGCTTTTTGTTCTTTTCGCGTACGGTAGACAACAGAGACTGACAACTGATAAGCTCGATCTGTTCTTCTCTTTTTCACTTGACGAACCCGTTGCTTGCTTATTAGGGCGACCAACGGCACTTATGTGTATTAGAGCTACCAACTGTACCGACTTTACATATATATATATTTTTATAATTTTGAATGATTTTAAATTCGCTTTTCTTTTCTTTAAATTTTGAAGTGCAACAAATGGGAAATTACTCTTTTTTTATGTGAAGTGTAATGTCAAATTTGGTTAATTTAGATACTTGTTTTTTTATTTTTTTATTTGTATATCTCCAATTTTTCTCTTTTTAAGCTTTTTTCTTTTTTTGCCTACCAATCACTCTTCTCCTCTTCAAAGTTTGGAAACTAAATTAAATTTAGAAATTTCAACACTTTCAATTGAATTTCTAAACTTTGCGTCTGGTATTCATCGCGAAGCCCCATCTTGGTCTTCCTGAAAAGAAAAAGAAAACATGAAATTATTCCCTACCTGCGCTACAACTATTCTCGTGTCCCTGCCTTTATTTCGGCTGTCCAAATTGCACTTGACAATTTTTAATTTTTGCTTAACTACTTTCGAACTTGACCTATTTTCCTTTTGACTGTCTTTTGGTGTTTGAGTTCAATTATTATTTTCTTATATCTATATTAAAAAAAATTGTGTTTGTTCATCAAAATTTACTTCGCAGCTAGCTTCTACTGTTCAGAATTAAAAAAATAAAATATT
This sequence comes from Chlorops oryzae, assembly GCA_020466095.1. NCBI lineage: Eukaryota > Metazoa > Arthropoda > Insecta > Diptera > Chloropidae > Chlorops > Chlorops oryzae. The sequence continues at coordinate 58,816,952 of CM035808.1, read as the reverse complement.
TTGCTTTTATTGTGTCTTCGCTCATTTTGATATGCGAGCACTTTTGTCTTGAACAGAAAATTTTTAATTTTTTATTTATTTTTAAGATATGTAATTGTCGCGTGGTGGAGCTTAATTTCTGCTAGCGCCAGTTTGAAATATGATCGCTTGCGCCCTTTAAGTTCGTATTTTATTTACTATTTCCCGTACCTTTATGGTCTTTTTATTTTCTCTCAACTCAAATGCGATATTTAAAGCTATGAAAACGCCTGTTCTACCTATGCCTGCAGCGCAATGAACTATCATCGACGGCGGATTTCTTTTAAGTATTAGTATTTAAATTCTGTTGCTTTTCTTTAACTAATCTTATAAATTTCCATAATATTTTAGCATTTGGTGTGCCTTGATCAGACCAACACCTAAATTGCCAATGGTAAATTGTTCTAGAAATATCTGATTTTTGATCGTATACTTCTAACTCCGTGCAAACGAAATTTTTGTTTTCATTTTTAATGAGCGTTTTAACGCGAAATTGGGAAAATATTTTGGTTGAATCTATGCCAGCTTCCCAGTCCCACTCTTTCAACTTCGTGAGCATAACTATGGTATTACAATTTTTTCCCCATACCATTTGAAATAAGTCTTGTATAAAATTTTCAAGAGGTCCTTGCGTAGCTATGTATGATTTCGTCTTTTTGTATCCGTCCACAAAATTTGCATGAATATATCTCGTGATGTCGTGGTAATTTTACACAACTGTGGTCAAAACAGGATACGTTCCTATAGCGGTTCTTCTCTGAATTTCTTAAAAAATGTTTAAAAGATCCCTTAAATGGAGTTCGAATCAATTGCGCATGCTCTTATGCTAGCTTGCGGTTAATATCTTCTGCCTCTTTCCCTGCTGCTATGTATTGAATGTTCGCTTTTTCCTGGTTTTCTTTCAGCAAATTTCTGTGGAAGGTTTTTTCTTGCCCCTTGATTAAAATTCTTACATTTACAGAAGCGGAAGCGATACGACCTTATAAGGTTCCACCCAAATAGGCGAAAGTTTATTCTTTTTGGTTTTGTTTTTAAGCCAGACCTTATCTCCTACTTTAAATTCCCTATTTTTCGTTCCCTGATTTTGTCGTACTAATTCGTGTGTTCCTTGAGTTTGGTACTTTAATATTTTCGAATATTTATCGATATTGTATAGAGGATCGGGCTTCCTTTTCAGGTTAACAGGTACATCGAAATCAAAACCAAAAACTGTTTTACTAGGAGTTTGTTTCGTTGTGCTGTGTACAGTATTATTGTTTACATGCATGGCATGATGAAGCCAATCATCAGAATTTGTACCGTCTTCTTTCACAAAAGTTCTTAAAAATTCGGCAAATGGTCTATGGCTTCTTTCTAAGGCACCATTGGCTTGTGGATGATATGGAGAAGCTTCTATTTTCTTAATGCCCATTGGCTTGCATACTTCCTTAAAAAGTTTTGAAGTGAAGTTTGTACCATTGTCAGTGACTTGAATTCGTGGATTATTAAAATTCGAAGTTACTTCGTTAAAGAATGCTTTTGCTACTGTGAATGACTCTGCATCGGGAATGCCTATGCATATGAAAAATTTCCAAAAATCATCTCAAAGGGTAAGAATATACATATTACCGCTTGAAGTGACTGGTAGGGGACCCACCATGTCCATATATATCTGGTCAAAAGGACGTAAGGATATCTTTGTAAGAAACATCGGCAATTTCTCGACTTTCGAACTTTTATTTTTCTGACAGAGTTCACATGTTTTCACGTAGTCTTTTATTTGTTTTTGCATGCCTTGCCACTTAAATTGTTTTCTTATTCGCACAAACGTCTTCATTGTCCCTTTATGACCTCCTATGGGTGAAACATGAAATGTTTTGAGGGTTTTCTTTAGCCTGAGCTCTTGTTACTACAGATATTGTGCTGTCGATATGTGGAATTCTACTCAAAGCGTCAGCGTTTTGATTATTTTTTCCCGGGTTATAAGGAATTTCAAAATCGTGCTCTAAAAGTTAAAGGCGAAAACAACCTAGTCTCGAACCTTGTTTCTTTAAATTGGCTTTACCTTTTAATGGCTTATGATCGGTGTATATTTTGAAAGGTCTCCCCAATAAATAGGTCCTAAAATTTTTCACAGCCCAAACTATTGCCAAAAAATCTTTTTCAATTTTAGAATATCGTTTCTCAGTTTCACTTAATGCTCTGCTTGCAAAATAAATAGGCAAATCTTCCCCTGGTTCCGCTTGCGAGAGAAGAGCTCCTAAGGTTCCATTACTAGCACCTGTTGTTAGAATAAAAGTTTTGGAAAAATCTGGATATTGAAGTAAAGGGGGTAAGGTTACTGCAGCTTTCAGCAGTTCCATGGCTTTCTGACGATCGCTATTCCATTCAAACTAAACGTTTTTTTTTTTTTAATAATTGGGTTAGCGGCAATGAAATTTTTGCTGAAGTTGGTATAAATTTTCGATAGTAATTGAATAATCCAAGGAGAGCTTGTAACTCTTTTACAGTTCGGGGTGGTGATATTTTTTTTATAAGCTGTTCATGCTGAGCCTAAAAGCGCATTTAGCCTAAAAGCTGTTTTTATCCCATACAAAATCGTAAGCCTTAATGCAAGCTAAAAGCTACATTTAGTCCGATGCAACCCTGAAATTTTAGATAAATTTTACAAATCTATCATTTGACACTTTAAATAAGTGGCAGCCTCGCTTTGTTGTTTGGATTATTTTCGTTTTGCGCTACGCACAGAAAAAGCTGAATTCGCGGAAAAAAAATGAAGAGGACAAGGAATCCTTGGTCTGCGTCCGCAGAGGAGGTACTATTGGAGCTGTGGGAGCAAAAAGTGGAGGACTTGAGGGGACCTCGTAAAAACAGCCACGTGTATCAAGAAATTGCTGGAGTAATGCAAAATCAGGGGCACAATATAAAATCTGCAGCAGTCAAGATGAAAATAGATAATTTGACAGCGAAGTACAGGTAATAAACCTCATCCATCGGTATTGATTAAATAATTCTAAGAGTTATTTCCATAGGAAGTGCAAATCAGCGATTGGAACGACTGGTGGCTCACCTGCTGTGTGGCCATTATACAATAAAGTGCACAAAATAATTGGTGGCTTTACTATAAACAACGTAGAAGAACTAGTGGAAGAAAGCTTTGAAGGTAAGTGCTCCAGTGATATGAACTGATTTATGCATGGGTTTTTAATAGAAAAAAATTTTTCTTTTATTTATACAGAGTTCTCTAATGAATACTCAGCGTCATCGTCCCCATCTCCAGCTGTTTCACTGCCTCCGAATGTATGGTCGTCTACTGCTTCTTCTTCTTCGACCGCGCCGGACAGATCTGGGAAAAGAAAAGGCATTGAGCGGTTGGTATCCGTTTGTGAAAAAATGGAAAGCAAATTTGAAACAGCAATGAGTACCTTCTCAGAATCATCCGAGGAGTTACTACGAGTGGAAAAAGCTAAGTTGTTAGCAGTTCAAGAGATGCAAAAAGATGCAAAAAGACTGACCGATGGAGTTTTGGAATTTTTACAAACTTTCAAATAGATATGCACATAGTACAACAGCAAGTTAATGTGAGGTTTTTTTTAGTTTATTTTTTCAATAGAATTGAGACTTTTTTTAACTGTTCCATACGGCTGTAATAAATATGTGATATAAACTTACTGAAATATTCGCAGAGAGATTGTCTTATTGATTCGGCTTCTATTAGATCTTGGTGCAAATGTGTGGTATTTTGTGGATGCATTCTAACTCTTTCAACAGCGTTGTGGTCGTCAAGCCAAGAAGGTATAAGTGCGTAGTTTTCCTCTATTAAAAAGTTGTGCAAAACACAGCAAGCTTTTATGACAGAATTAGCATTGTCAATTCGGTTGTCAATTCCTTTCCCAATACAGCGAAACCTATAAGTACAATAGGCCAATCAATGTAGTTTTTAGCGTGGTATGCCGAATACACATTTTTCCTTGCTTTCAAATGTCCGAAAGCATTTTCAACTACTCTGCGCGCTTTGGATAGTTGATAGTTAAATGTTTTTTGCGCTGGTGTTTTATTTAGCCTGAATGGAAAAGGCTTCATTAGATATTTGGAGAAACGGAATGCGGAATCCCCAAGAATAACAATTGGAACATTGGAATTTCCAAATTTTACACTCATGGTGTTAAGGAGGGAAGATTTTTCTAAATGTCTCTTTAAACTGGACTTTTCAAATATTTTCGAGTCATTGCATCTTCCAGGACTACCCACATTGATATACAGAAAACGATATCTGAAAACCATACATGTAATTTATAGTAAGTGCATTGACATCATTTGTAAATTATACGGTACCTGGCATCAACTAGCGCCAACAAAACTATAGAATACCACCCTTTATAATTTATGTAATCCACTGACTCTTCCTGTTTGGGATGAATTTCTATATGACACCCGTCTGCTAAATATATTTGTTACTTTACTTTGTAATTTTAAATCAACAACATCACAAAAAACCAATGCGCCTTGCAAAAAACTCACCAAGTGCTCCAGAACATTGGGGGAAACCAATATGTTTAAAACCACACACATTTCTTTATTGTGTCTTCTGTTTGTGGAAAGTGGTTAAAATAATTCGTATGGAGTACTTTCCAAACTTCTCTACAAAACTCCAACAGTATGACGCACACTGTGGATTTACCAACACCAAATATATTTGCAATGCTGCGATATTCCGCTGACGATCCAAGTGCGTACAGTGCAATGGCCACTCGCTTTTCTAAGGAAATTGCATTGTGAAAGTTCGATTCCTGTCTTCTGAGCTGTTCCAAACAATCGCACAGTTTCTTAAAAGCATTTCTTTTCATCCTAAAATTCCTTTTAAGGAAATCTCCTCCACACCGTTGGCATTCTACTTCCCAGAACGTGCTTTCCCGATTCTTTAAAAAAAAATTACATTCGTGTGTAAACATAAACGATTATAATTTCTTTTCATACATACCAGTCGTCTCGCACAAGTTCTATTACTAGTCAATAGTTCAGCGTTTATGGATTGCAATACACAATTTTGCATACTTTTGAATACGATAAGCAGTTGAAAAAAGTGGACACGTTTTTTATTTATGGCACATATCGATGTGTTCAGTTCATCGATTTTAGTTAAAGTGTTCATAATTGAAAAATAAATTTTCACAATAAACAAAATCAATTTAAGCCGACGCATTCCGATTTATACAAAAACAAATGATTGAACATGTGTTGTAAATGTACATTTACTAAATGCGGCACTATGAACACTCCGCATTTAGATAACGATAAATGTGCTTTTAGGCTAAGCATGAACATAGCATAACGCTTTCTACGTTTAGTGGATCTGGCAGCACGCCTTATTCCGGGAATTTATGTCCTAAATATATAACTCCTTTGTTAAGAAATTGACATTTTTCTGTTTGAAGCTTTAAACTGTTATGTCTTAAGACTTCAAAAACCGTACATAAACTTTCTTCATGGTCTTCTAAATTCCTAGCATAAATAACGATATCATCAAGATAAGCAAAACAATCAATTCCCTAAAAACCAGTGAGAATGCTATTCATTATGCGTTGAAAGGTTGCAGGTGCTCCCGTGAGCCCAAAAGGAGTTCTGGTCAATTCAAAATATCCAATTCCCGTGCTAAATGCTGTTTTCTCTTTATCTTTTTCCTCGACTAGCACTTGATATGAGTGTCAAGTTAGCTAAGCACTTTTCACGAATCGACTCGAGAGTAGGTGGATAATTTGCCGCTAGTTAGTCGTGAATTAGTTGTAAAAATAAATATTTTGTCGTTTTTTGGTTTTAGTTTTTTTTGAGTGCTTTGCCAACTTGATATCAAGTTAGCAAAGCACCCCTCCAAAAACTGACTAGAGCGTCCGTCGAAAAATGGGAATAGCATAAGGTTTTGCCGCTAATTAGCCGCTAATTAATTTTGAAAAAATTAATTTTCTTGACTACAAGTTAGCAAAGCACCCAAAAAAACAAAAAAAAAATTAATTTAGAAAATTAATTTTTTCAAAATTAATTAGCGGCTAATTAGCGGCAAAACCTTATGCTATTCCCATTTTTCGACGGACGCTCTAGTCAGTTTTTGGAGGGGTGCTTTGCTAACTTGATATCAAGTTGGCAAAGCACTCAAAAAAAACTAAAACCAAAAAACGACAAAATATTTATTTTTACAACTAATTCACGACTAATTAGCGGCAAATTATCCACCTACTCTAGAGTCGATTCGTGAAAAGTGCTTAGCTAACTTGACACTCATGCACTTGATGGTATCCGCTAGCTAAATCTAAAGTTGAAAAATACCTTCTGCAACCCAACTGATCGAGAATTTTATCTATTCTAGCAATTGGAAAAACCTGTTTAATGGTAATATCGTTCAATTTTCGGAAATCTACCACAAGTCGCCATTTCTTTTTTCCATCGGCACCCGCTTTTTTTCGTACTAACAATATTGGAGAATTCCATGGTGACTTGCTTGGAGAAATAATGCCATATTTGAGCATTTTATTAACCTGTGAGGTTATTTCTGTTTTATGCACCTCTGGTAGTCTATATAGCCTAATACTAACTGTTGGCTACCCCGGCTCTGTTGCAATTTTGTGTTTAAGAACTGTCGTATATGAAAGCTTATCCTCACTCAAGTGAAAAATATCAGAATATTCTCGGAATATGCTCTTAATAGATTTTAGCTCTTCTTCCTTTAAATTATTATCTAAACGTACTGTTTTCATGATTAATTGAAAACGATCATTTATTTTATCATCCTTTTTGATAAAAGTTATCCCTGTTTTCCCAAACTCTTCATAATCTCTAAGAAAAGTGTAATTTAGCTTCTTTAGCTGTCAAAATTTTAAATTTTTTCTGCTTGAATTCAAAAATGGTACAAATCCCTTTCCATTTTTATACCCAGCGTAAGCGGGGTATATTAATTTTGTGAAAATCTTGTAACAGGGAGAATTAAGCTCCGGCGATATAGAAAAATAAATATAGAAATGATCAGGATCAAAAACTGAATCGATTTAGACATGTCCGTCTGTCCGTCTAACCGTCTGTCCGTCCGTGCGTGGTCAGATCTGCTCCGAACCAACGAAGTCGAAATTTGACACACATGTATATCGGGGTCCGAGTATGATCCTTAGTAAAAATGGGATTCCGCCCACTGCCACGCCCACAAATGAATTTATTGTGTTTTCAGTAAAATGCTTGTAACTTGCAAAAAACTCAACACATTCCATTGATATTTAGTGTACTGGTAAACTACGAAAAGGGACATATCCTAGAAAAAAATTAACGCAGTCCTCCTCGAGCCACGCCCACAAATAAGGTCTTATCGTAACTTGTAAAGTAAAAGGCAGAAGCTTCAAATTCGCAACAAAGGTTCACCAAGGCGAATGAAAGGTGTAAAAAAAATTGTATGTGGCCCGCCTACTGCCACGCCCACAAACGAAGATTTTTCGTAACTTCCGAAGTAAAAGGCGTAGAAGCTTCAAATTCGCAACATAGGTTCACCAGGGCGAATGAAAGGTGTAGGAAAAAATTTTTGTGTCCTGCGCACTGCCAGGCCCACAAATTAAGATTTTTCGTAACTTCCGAAGTAAAAGGCGTAGAAGCTTCGAATTCGCAACATAGGTTCACCAAGGCGAATGAAAGGTATAGGGAAATAATTTATGTGGCCCTCCCATTGGCACGCTCACAAATAGAGAAGCAAAATATAGTACACTGATAATGTAGGGACGCTGGGTATTTCAAAGTTGGGCTTGACCGACTTTAGCTGTCTTACTTGTTAATTCTTTTAATTACGTTTCCAACGTATACTACTTGCAAAATTTCTTGCGTATGTACCATTATATCTCCTCATTCGATATTAACTTTTATTGGAATGACTTTTGAAGTTCTAGCGTTTATAGTAATGGACTCAACTACGCATATCCTTCTAGTCGCTTGCTCTGAACAAAGTGGTAATCTTGCGATTTCCTTGCTATAGGGTGCTGATAATGTCGGGACGCTGGGTATTTCAAAGTCGGGCTTGACCGGCTTTAGCTTTCTTACTTGTTAACTCTTGTTATTACGTTTCCAACGTATACTCCCTGCAAAATTTCTTGCTTATGTACCACTATATCTCCTCATTCGTTATTAACTTTTATTGGAATGACTTTTGAAGTTCTAGCGTTTATAGTAATTGACTCAACTAAGCATATCCGTCTAGTCGCTTGCTCTGAATAAAGTGGTAATCTTGCGATTTCGTTGCTATTTGCAATAAATGAAATCGTCTAATTTACTCCATTCGTAATCGAACGGGTCCACAGTTCATCTCTTCCCAAAAGTCCGTCCGCTGGTATTTTGCTACCAAATGGAAGTACGAGCATATTAAAATTTAATGCTTTGTTATCTTGGTGAGATTTCTTTACAGCTCCCTCTGTACTAATACTACCACCAAACGCTTCCCCTTATTGCTTAACCTCTGACCTGTCAACTTCAATTTCTTCTTTTAAGACTTCAGATTTGAGCAAAATAGTGTCTGCCCCTGTATCGATAAGCAGAGTTAATTTATCATTTTTAGCTTGTCCACATGGAAATACTATAAATGCATCATCTAATCGACATCCCTCATCTTTGGTTAAAGAATTTGTTGAACTGTCAAAGTGCTTTTGTTTTGGGTCTTTGAGCTGCCTTTTCTTCTAAGTTAACTCTGACTTACTCAATTTTCTATTTAAATGTAATTTCATTGTTTTTCTTTCTAAAACACCCAAACCCTTTGAAAACGACTCTTGTAGACTAGCAATTTTTTACAGAAAGTACAACTTAATTTCTAGCGTTCCTCTTGACCGCATCGTATTCCTCTTTTATGACCGTAAACGCTACATTTTTGCAGTAAGGAAAATTTAATCTTGTCTTGCGGTGCGCATAAAAATGTCCTGATTTTTTGCTATCCTCTTGAGGGGTTGGCTGTGGTATCAACGAAGGACTTAATGCATTTTTCTGTGAATATTCTATTTGAATTGGGGTTAGTTTTGAGCTTTCGATACCAGCTTCTGATAGTTCTTTTGATGATGGTGTTGTGTTACCGTTCGCTTCGTTAGTTACTTGTTAATTCGTTATTGTTAGACATTTGAGGACTGTTGTGTGTACTGGGGAGAAAGGACCTCTGTAAGCGCCAACAAGGATTCAGTATTTTCCAAATAAAACACTCCTTTTCTCATTGCAATAATTGTTCATTTATTAAAGTCTTTTTAATATTTCTACTCTATCTTACTTTACTGCCCTAATTCCCTAGCTTACACTGAGATCCACACTTTGTCGTCCTGGCTCGTAAGTAGGTGCGCCAAAGTTGAGATCTTCTTAATACTCGGAGTGCTAATCGATGATAAGTCCATTTTGTCAATCGAACTTCGCTTTTATAGTCCAATATTGCTCCGTTCGCAATATCGATAGTTGCTAGCGTCATAGATTTCTTCCTCAGCTAACTTCCCCGCGAGCGTCCCTTGGTCACCGTCTATTCTGCATTTCGGCTTTTTCCGGCGATTGCATAAGTGCCGTTGTCTTCTATTTTCGTCGTGCCATATATTTACAATCAGCTAAACATGCCGATCACTCCAAACCCATTCGACATATGTACGGTTTAATGCAAGCCAAGTGCACACACAAAAGACGTACAGAACGAAATGCAAAACGAACAAGCAAACGCATGCCGCAAACATCCCTTGTTTGTGTGTGGTCCACATGCTGACTCGGCGGCTCGTGTTCTTTCGCCTTTCGTCTGCCTGCTTTCCCTTTCGATCGATGGCCTTGAACGATCGATTCTCGGTTGACATTGATATCGACGGTCTGTTTGTCATTACAAGACCCTGTTGTTGTTGTTGCCGTCTCCGGTAACAGTGTCTCTTTTTGTGACTTCGAACGCCGACCGTTGTTGCTTTGTTGAGGCGTTCGATTTCATGCTCGCTAGTGCTGTTATTGTTCGAGGTGTTAGGTTTCGAGCTCAAACGGTGCCGTTGCATTTGTTTATGCTGCATTATTTATTGCACTGCTTTTGGCTTAGCGCTGATAGCGTGCCGTTGACGATAGAGCTGGCAACGTTACGTTAGCGTGTGACGTGACGGTTTTGACTCACAACATCCCTCCCCTCTTCGGCAAGTCGTGAGCATCACGACTGGTTTTCTGTCTGAAGGATGCGGTTGTTGTAGCCAGGCATACTTCATGCTTAGTTTCGTCTCGATGATACAGATGAGGCGAGCTGAATACGGTTAGACTCTGTTCACCCATATGTCTTTGATGATGTTCTCAGCGGTGTTCGATAGACCAATGCTGCTGAAATTTTTGTCGCTGCTATGACACTGCCGCTTCTTGATCCATATTTATCGCTGCAGTGTAGTGGATATCTCATTGAATTCCTGATTTTCTATGAACTAGTGTTTTAGTTTTCGGGATACAATTCAAAACGGTGTTACTGGCTAAATATTCTAGTTCTACGAAATGCTTACATAGGCAATACAGTTTTTTTTTTTTTTTTATATATATTATTTTTTTTTTTGTTATTGTGACTCAAAAATATTTTGTTTTGGGACTCTTATAGTTTCTAATACATCATATTCTTAAATTTGGTAGTAAATGAAAATACTTATATATATTTTTTTCTTCTTTTTTTTTAATCCAAAGTACTTCACTAAATCCCCTTTTCTTATTATTTTTTTTTTTGTTATTATATATTCTTTTTGACATTTTTTTTTTTTTTTTTTTTTGAGAGTGAAGAATAAAATTTGCTTATGCTTTTTATATAATTCTTAATTAGACTTTGCTGACTTCCTTTCCACATATTTTGGAGTCGAGAAATGTAAAGTGAATGGTTTTCTCTTTTTTTATTTTTTTATTTTATAAGCTTTGTATGGGGCATGATTCTTTATATTACTTGTGCTACGTGCTACTACCCCTTCCCCCCCTTAATGAAGGTTGAGGTTTTGTGCTGATTTGCCAAAATATCGCTGTGTAGAAGACACAACAAAAATATATAAATCTGTCAATGCGTTATTGGATATATTCTACATGTGGTTTGCTTGCAATTGCTTTTCCCACCGATGCAGTTTAACAGGTTGGCTGATAAGTCCCCGGTCTAATAAGGAAAAACACATTTTTTTGTCAAAATTCGTTTTTATTATTCAACATAGTTCCCTTCAAGAGCGATACAACGATTATAACGACCTTCCAATTTTTTGATACCATTTTGGTAGTACTCCTTCGGTTTTGCCTCAAAATAGGCCTCAGTTTGGGCGATCAGCCCTTCATTGCAGCCAAATTTTTTCCCTGCGAGCATCCTTTTGATGTCTGAGAACAAGAAAAAGTCGCTGCGGGCCAGATCTGGAGAATACGGTGGGTGGGGAAGCAATTCGAAGCCTAATTCATGAATTTTTGCCATCGTTCTCAATGACTTGTGGCACGGTGCGTTGTCTTGGTGAAACAACACTTTTTTCTTCTTCATATGGGGCCGTTTTGCCGCGATTTCGACCTTCAAACGCTCCAATAACGACATATAATAGTCACTGTTGATGGTTTTTCCCTTCTCAAGATAATCGATAAAAATTATTCCATGCCCATCCCAAAAAACAGAGGGCATTACTTTGCCAGCGGACTTTTGAGTCTTTCCACGCTTCGGAGACGGTTCATCGATCGCTGTCCACTCAGCCGACTGTTAATTGGACTCAGAAGTGTAGTGATAGAGCCATGTTTCATCCATTGTCACATATCGACGCAAAAACTCGGGTGTATTGCGAGTTAACAGCTGCAAACACCGCTCAGAATCATCAACATGTTGTTGTTTTTGGTCAAATGTGAGCTCGCGCGGCACCCATTCTGCACAGAGCTTTTTCATATCCAAATATTGATGAATGATATGACCAACACGTTCCTTTGATATCTTTAAGGCCTCTGCTATCTCGATCAACTTCATTTTACGGTCATTCAAAATCATTTTGTGAATTTTTTTGATGTTTTCGTCGGTAACCACCTCTTTCGGGCATCCACTGCGTTCACCGTCCTCCGTGCTCATTTCACCACGCTTGAATTTTGCATACCAATCAATTATTGCTGATTTTCCTGGGGCAGAGTCCGGAAACTCATTATCAAGCCAAAGTTTTTGCTTCCACTGTATTTTTTCCCTTCAGAAATAAGTATTTTATCAAAACACGAAATTCCTTTTTTTTTCATTTTTTTCACATTAACAAAAGTTGCTTCACAAAAGACGCTCTATCTCACAATCTAATTGACTTACAGACGTCAAATTTTGACACGAATCATTTGAAGGGTGCCACTATATAAAAATGATATGCATTTAATACTAGCGACGCCATCTATGTGTCAGACCGGGGACTTATCAGCCAACCTGTTACTTCGGTAATTAACCATGTGCAAGCATGCATTTTTGCTTGCAAATGCTTTTTCTTTACCCTTTTTGTTAGGTTCGGGTGCACATGTGGCTGCATGTTTCGTGCGTGCACGTGTGTCCTTGGGATCGAAAAAAAATGTTTTCGATACCGATATTGCAAGCAAATTCTATTTGGGATATTGACCACTTTCAGGCATGTGTTTTGCTTGCAAATGCTTTTTTAACCGACGGAGTTTTCTTCGGTAATTAACCATGTGCAAGCAAATTCTATTTCGGATATTGACCATGTTCAAGCATGTGTTTCGCTTGCAAATGCTTCTTTTTTTTTTTTTTTTTTTAACCGAAATATTTTGTGAAGAAAAAAAAATTTTTTCAAAATTTTCTTATTTATAGTCGCGTCCTCGTCGATTTCTTTTAAGTACGAAATTGACGTTGTTCGAGTAAGTATTTCTTTTTCCATATTTTTGGTGAATATTGGTTTATGTTTTTCTTTTTCCATACCTTATTTCGTTTCAGGATGACGTTCAATGATTTTTACACTATTGATGATTATTATATTCGTGAGGAGCGGTACGTGGTCCCGCCCCCACCCTTGAGAGGGATGGATTTATTTTTGCACCTGTTGGACCCGTGTTGGGAGTTATATGTTCGCGACGTGGAAGACAGATACGACCTGTTTGGGTCACGTCCTCGTCGCTATCGTACCCGTTTACCTCGTTGTTCGTCCCTTCTTGACTTCTCCCGCATTAAGAAATTTGCTTTTTGCTTGGAACCATGGGACTGAACCCAAAAAAAAAAAATCACTGTAAAAATAAAAAAATTTTAAATAAAAAATATTTTGGTAAATAATTTCATACGCTTTTAATTTATGTTGACGTTAGGCTTTTTGCTCGCTGCTTTTTCTCTATATTGTTTGTTAAGTGTGTAACGTTTTTCTCTACAACGAGTGTAGTGTAACGTTTTTTGCCTTGGATGTCTTATCACTGTGGTTGACTCCGCTTGTGGGCATTAAAACACAAAAGGCGTAACAGTTTTATGCTTCTTTAATTGTCTTTAGATTTTTTTTCAAAGTCAGTCCTATAATGAGGACTGCCTTTGCTCACTTCACAATGTTCTTCACTTATTTTTCTAGCTCTTTATTTTACAATTCTGGAACAAATGTTGCCCACTATTTTTTTTATTTATATTATATGTTTTTGCCTGATTTTGTTTGATTAGACAGAACCGAAAGGCACTAGTCCTTTTAGCTGAGGAATTGTGTAAAATTTTTTAAATAACAAAAGCACTAGCACTCGCTGAGGACTTTTAAAATTTTTAAATAACAAAAGCACTAGTCCTTTGCTAAAGACTTCTAAAACTTTAAGATGACAAAAGCACTTGTCCTTTGCTGAGGACTTTTAAAAAGTTTAGATGACAAAAGCACTAGTCCTTTGCTGAGGACTTTTAAAACTTTAAGATGACAAAAGCACTAGTCCTTTGCTGAGGACTTCTAAAACTTTAAGATGACAAAAGCACTTGTCCTTTGCTGAGGACTTTTAAATTTTTTTTGATGACAAAAGCCCTAGTCCGTGCTGGGGGCTTTTAAAATTTTTAGATGAAAAAACAAGCACTAGTCCTTAGCTGAGGACTTTTAAAATTTTTAGATGAAAAACACTTGTCCTTTGCTGAGGACTTTTAGAATTTCTTTTGTATGAAGGAAAACCCGGAACCACGACCCGACCTTACTGCTTTAAGAGTCCAAAATCGACTCTGGCATTAGGAATTTTATTTTCCTCTTCGACTTCCTCACGCTACTTAGCCGTCGACGGCTTGGTGGCCGCGACGGCGCACATACGTTGGGACAACGTGACTTTGAAAAGCGATCAGCCTATGTGCTGATCGTGGGAATGCAACGTCGGCAGAATTTTCCTTGCCGTTCCATGCGTCCGAAATTTTACGGTTGTTTGAAATCAAAACCTTATAAAGTCTTGCAGATAACGTTTGCAATCTTTTTAGACAATTTGCTTTTGTTTGCTACATTTTGATTTTTAATGAAATGTTATATGTGCAGAATGCACAAGTGCATTTCAGCTTTAGATTTATGGGAATGCAAATTCGGCAAAAACTCTTTGGAAGTGGAAATAAAATATTTTTTGAGTTCTCACGCTTTGGTAAAAATGTTAGAAGAATCTAGTTACAGCCAGATTGCTGGAATGTAATGGAATTACTTTCAGGCGCTCCCAGCGTGGTGGTCTGTGGCCACCGCCGCCAGGGGTTCTCAACCTACTTAGCCAAAGTCGACACCTAACATCCCTCCCCCCTTATAGGAAGGATCCCCGGGCGAAATAGGAGAAAAAATATATTTGTTTTTGTTTACGGACAATTTCGGACACGAGACGCGATCCCTACATTCGAATTTTGTGACGTTCGGTTCTGGTTTTCTTTTGAGTTTTAAGATTTTACTGTAAATTTTCTTATGCTAGGTTGAAAAACTTAACGTACTTACTTAGAATATCTTAGGCTAAAATGAGAAAAAAAAACTTTAACTTTAAGTTAATTCAATTCCTTCTCCCTTGTCACTTCTTTACAACCTTGCATGACGCATAAACAAATCAAACAATTGAAATTGGATAAATTTAAGGAAAATATGCACGAACTTATATATGCACCTTTTTTTTTTTAACAAATAACAGGAATGCAGAAACTAGATTGTTTCTGTTTAATGAATTAAGGTATGGCGAATTTTATGAAAAATAGCAAAAAGCTTGTTCTTTTTTTTTTTTTTTTTAACTATTTCGAAGCAAATAGAGATACATACAATTAGTTTTAGAGAATACTACTACATCCAGAAAAAGCGTGTGATTATAAGAAAGACTAACAATGTTATTCTTATTGCTTCCTTACTTGTAATAATCCATATTGGCTGCTGTTCACGAAACCTTTATAGTTCATAGGTTAATCGACACTGATGATTCATGCTGTCCCCGATTCCAAAATCGTTCGGGGGTGATGGGCACTGATGACTCTCACTGTCTGCGATTATTGTCGCGCCGCAGATGAGGAAAACTATGTCATTTATTGGCCAGTAGAAATCCAGAAATAAACATAAAGAATAACTGTGACGAAAACGGCTTTCGTTTCTATGAGGACTTCTGAACGATAGCGCACGGTTCTCCTTATCAACTGTTGTCGTGACCAATTTATTTGAATTTCATGATCGGTCCGGCTGCAACTATTTCCTTTCCCACGCAACTGGTCCTTGATTTGAAAAATGTCCTGTGTTTCGAACACGTGTTAATATTTGTGGAGTTGGAAACTTATGAAAAATCGTGGTCAGACGCTCTGCTCCTGGGTCGGTGATTCGAACAATGTAGGGTGATTCGAACTTTTGTGTTTGTATTGTGAGGTTGTTGCATTTTTTGGGGAGCCATGCTCCAGCCCCTTCCCCCTTATAGTAGCTTTGCTTTCTCCTCGCATCTCTCAGCATTGCGAAAGGTTTATCCTCCCGCAGAGATACGTTTAGAGTTAGTGGCGTGCTTAGGTTTTCGGGGTGTGCTAGCGAGCTTCTTCTTTGCGAAGCGCTTCCTGCTCCCTGAGCTTAAATTGTTGCCTCGAACCATTGCTTCGACTTGTAGATGTAAAACTTTCACCAAAACATCCTGTGATCACAATATTTCAGGTGAGCAATTTTTTCCCGTGACCTTGATGACATCAAGGAGTGGATATTACATTGATATTGCATTCGTAGGCAAGTAAGCATCAATGAAAATTTCTTTATATAAAGAAAATCATGAGCCTTTTTCAATTATAATGAATGCTTAGATGTTCAATGATAATGAATGCTTAGAGCAGGGTGTATTAAGATTTTTAGATCGATATTGCTGACAATCGTTTTCTGAGCGCTCCGCTTCGCAAGGAGGTGGTATGATCTTGCCACAAAATGATATATATATTTTGAAACGTTGATATTTTGGAAGTTATTGATGAGACGGGACGCTGCAAACTGCGAACTGTAGAATAAAGACCAATGTTGAATATCCATTGATGTGAGATTACTGGCCGTCACTTGTTTCGCCTTTTGTGCCGTTTATAAAAAAATTGTTTTTAGAACGGCGGTTGTACAACAGTTTTAAATATGATGTAATGTACCTTGGATAATGGTACCGGTTTGATTTTGCTTTATCTGGCCAATAAATTTCCCAATTGAAATGAAAAGATGAACTCTCGTATTTTACATTTAGCTTAAATGGAGTTGGAAACGTCATATAAAGATGAAATTTTGTGCCTTGAAGTAATGTAGTGGAGTTCCTGGAAAGTTGCCGCTGGTAAAATCCGGTTGATTCGTAAACTTATTTCTAGTAAACTAGTATAGTTACACTAACATATATGTTTGTTGGTATTTATTATTAGAAGCGAAAAAGGAGGTTAGTTAAAAATTTTAGGCAATTTTGCTGACGTCGAGTGT
Source organism: Chlorops oryzae (assembly GCA_020466095.1). Lineage (NCBI taxonomy): Eukaryota > Metazoa > Arthropoda > Insecta > Diptera > Chloropidae > Chlorops > Chlorops oryzae. The sequence continues at coordinate 58,800,117 of CM035808.1, read as the reverse complement.
TACTTAAACCTTTGTGAAATAGATGAAAGTTTTATTTTGAGTAAATTTAAGTAAAATCCAAATGATGTATCATTGAAATTATTATTATTTTTTTTTTTTTGTAAGTTCATATAGGTTTAAGCTTAAGTACTGAGTTTAGTATTGAAAGTTAGCAGAAAATCTTTCATTATCAAATCGTTCCAAAAATTGGACTTCTGTTTTCAAATTTTTATTGTTTGACTTTTTTATTTATTCAAAAGCTTATTAATCGTGTATGGTAATATCGCCATGCTAGGAGATATACTTGTCCAAAACTGCAGACGAAAAAATAAGATTTTTGGACAATTTTTTTTTTTTTTTTTTTAATATTAATTATTTTTTTTTTTTTTAATCAGAAAAAAAAATTTTATGTGACAGCATAAGTTGCCTGTCAAAATTTTTTTTTTTTTTTCAAAAGTATAAAAAAAAACTTTTGCTATCCCGTCATATATAACTTACCGATAACTGAATATTTTGATAGTACATTCAATTATAAGTAAGTATATATAAATTTGTTTTTTTTTTTTTTTTTTTTTTTTTTTTTTTTAATAAGCCGAAAATGAAAACTGTAGCATCGAAGAATATGGAAAAATCTTCTCATAAAATTTTCAAAATAGAAAAATTTATAGACAGAGTAACAAAATGATGTACGATTAAACACAAGGAACCCGCATTAAAAAAATTTAAAGGACAACGTTTGTCGTATTTTGGAGTACTATACTGTACGCAAGCTGTGTTCATAAATATTTTTTTTTTTTTAAACTAAATTCTTTGAAAACGAATATAAACGAAAAAAAAAAATATGAAATTGTTTTCGTTTTTACTTGTGATATAGTTTCAAAAGGTTGTTGTGGTACGTTTTTTCTTTCCCCTTTATCAAAAGCTTGGTATTCACCGGACCAATAGCGGACACTACTGTATAAGGGCCCACCCATAGTGATGAAAACTTGTTTTTGCGATTCTGGTTTTTTAGCCAAACCTTTTCACCGCTTTTAAATAATTGGAAATTTACTGTGGTATCATAATATTTCTTCGAATTTTCTTTTGATTTTTCTTGGTTTTTACGTACCAATTCATACGTTCTTTGAATTTGGTATTTCAGAATTTTGCTGTAGTCGTCTGGGTTATAGAGAGGTATGGGTTTTTTCTTTAAATTTACTGGCAAGTCGACATCGAAACCAAAAAGCACCTTAGTGGGCGTATGTTTGGTTGCGGTGTGGACCGAATTATTATGAACGTGCATAGAATGGCATAGCCATTCGTCCCAGTTCGTACCATCTTCATTTACCATCATACGAAGATGTTCGGCCAAAGGCCGGTGACATCTTTCCAGTGCCCCGTTTGACTGAGGGTGATATGGACTAGTTGTAAGTCTTTTCACTCCCAGTAGCTTGCAAATATCTGAAAATAGTTTGGAAGTAAAGTTCGTGCCGTTATCGGTCACCAGAAGTCGTGGTATACCAAATTTCGAAATGACCTCTTTAAAAAAAATTTTCGCTACTGTGCTAGCCTCTGCATCCGGCATGGCCGCACAAATAAAATATTTAGAGAAATTATCTATTATTGTGAGAATATATTTGTTGCCTGATGCGGTGGTAGGTAGAGGACCCACCATGTCCATAAACAATTTGTCGAATGGTCTATGAGCCGTATCTGTTATAACCATGGGCGAATACGGAAATATGTTTTTAGAGCCCCTTTATGCCCACCCATCGGACTGTCATGAAATTGTTTTAGTACATTTTTTATATCCGTGGGGTCCGTCAGGAAAACGGCAGAGTCCTCCTTTCCCAAATCATGGTTATCTAACATATCCCCTTCTTCTTTATTTTCTAAACAAACTTGCTCGACTACCCCTGAACTATCTGACGGGTCTGCCTTTTGCCTGGCCTGAGATCTTGTCACTACGGCTATGTTGGTATCTTCGTAGGGCAATCTACTTAGAGCGTCCGCATTCTGATTTGTTTTCCCCGGCTTATAACAAATTTCAAAGTCGAACTCTGACAACTTGTGTCGGAATCTAGCCAACCTAGACGTTTGGTCTTTTAAATTCGCTATTCCTCTCAACGGCTTATGGTCAGTGTAAATAGTGAAATGACGTCCTAGTAAATATGATCTAAAATTTTTTGTGGCCCACACTATAGCCAAGAACTCCTTCTCTATTGTTGAGTATCTTTGTTCCGTCTGACTCAACGCTCTACTTGCAAAATAAATCGGTAGGTCTTCTCCCAGAACTCCTTGTGATAGAATTGCTCCCAACGCCTCATTGCTGGCATCTGTAGTCAGCAAGAAGGGTTGAGAAAAATCCGCATATCTTAAAATCGGCGGACTGGTAATAGCGGTTTTTAAGGCTACCATTGCGCTTTGACAAGAATCAGACCACTCGTACTCGACATCCTTTTTTAACAAATTGGTTAGAGGCAGCAATATTCGGGCTGCATTGGGAATAAATTTCCTATAGTAGTTCACCAAACCCAGGAAAGATTGTAGTTGTTTTTTATTCCTGGGTGCTGGGAAACGCTTTACACACTCTACCTTGCTTGGATCTGGCAAAACACCTTGCTCAGAACAGCGATGACCCAAATAAACCACCTCTCTTCTTAAAAATTGACACTTTTCTGTTTGTATTTTTAGGTTGTTGTCTCTTAGAGCCTGTAGAACCTTTCGCAAACGTATTTATTGCTCCTTTAAATTTCTGCCGTAGACTACAAATCATCTTAGTAAACAAAACAATCTATTCCTTGAATCCCTGTAAGAATATGATTCATTATTCGTTGGAATGTTGCCGGTGCCCCTGTTAGGCCAAACGGCATTCGTAAAAATCCATAATGTCCCTGACCTGTGCTGAAGGCTGTCTTCTTTCGGTCGTCCTCATCTACCAATACTTGATGGTATCCGCTAGCTAAATCTAGCGTGGTAAAATAACGACTACACCCTAGCTGGTCGAGTATCTCATCAATCCTAGGAATTGGAAAAACTTGTTTAATCGTTTGCTCATTCAATTTACGAAAGTCCACCACTATCCTCCACTTCTTTTCTCCATTTGGCCCACTTTTCTTTGGCACCAAAATTATGGGAGAATTCCATGGCGAAATACTAGGGGTTATAATCTCTTGTTCGAGCATTTCCTCGACGCAAGCTGTGTTCATAGATTTTTTTTTTTTTTTTTTTTTTTAAACTAAATTCTTTGAAAACGAATATAAACGAAAAAAAATTAAATTGTTTTCGTTATTACTTGTGATATAGTTGTTGTGGTACGTTTTTTCTTTTCCCTTTATCAAAAGCTTGGTATTCACCGGACCAATAGCGGACACTACTGTATAAGGGCCCGCCCAGGGTGATGAAAATTTGTTTTTTCGATTCTGGGTTTTTAGCCAAACCTTTTCCCCGCTTTTAAATGATTGGAAATTTACTGTGGTATCATAATATTTCTTGGAATTTTCTTTTGATTTTTCTTGGTTTTTACGTACCAATTCATACGTTCTTTGAATTTGGTATTTCAGAATTTTGCTGTAGTCGTCTGGGTTATAGAGAGGTATGGGTTTTTTCTTTAAATTTACTGGCAAGTCCACATCGAAACCAAAAAGCACCTTAGTGGGCGTATGTTTGGTTGCGGTGTGGACCGAATTATTATGAACGTGCATAGAATGGCATAGCCATTCGTCCCAGTTCGTACCATCTTCATTTACCACCATACGAAGATGTTCGGCCAAAGGCCGGTGACATCTTTCCAGTGCCCCGTTCGACTGAGGGTGATATGGACTAGTTGTAAGTCTTTTCACTCCCAGTAGCTTGCAAATATCTGAAAATAGTTTGGAAGTAAAGTTCGTGCCGTTATCGGTCACCAGAAGTCGTGGTATACCAAATTTCGAAATGACCTCTTTAAAAAAAATTTTCGCTACTGTGCTAGCCTCTGCATCCGGCATGGCCGCACAAATAAAATATTTAGAGAAATCATCTATTATTGTGAGAATATATTTGTTGCCTGATGCGGTGGTAGGTAGAGGACCCACCATGTCCATAAACAATTTGTCGAATGGTCTATGAGCCGTATCGGTTATAACCATGGGCATTTTTGTTGCTTTGCTAGCCTTATTCTTCTGACAGTTGGTACATGACTTGACATAATCTCTTATTTGGCGTTGCATGCCGCTCCACTTAAATTGGCGGCGAATACGGAAATATGTTTTTAGGGCCCCTTTATGCCCACCCATCTGATATCCCTGGGGTCTGTCAGGAAAACTGCAGAGTCTTCCTTTCCCAAATCAGGGTTTTCTAACATATCCCCTTCTTCGTTATTTTTTAAACAAATTTCCTCGACTACCCCTGAACTATCTGACGGGTCTGTCTTTTGCCTGGCCTGAGATCTTGTCACTACGGCTATGTTGGTATCTTCGTAGGGCAATCTACTTAGAGCGTCCGCATTCTGATTTGTTTTCCCCGGCTTATAACAAATTTCAAAGTCGAACTCTGACAACTTGTGTCGGAATCTAGCCAACCTAGAAGTTTGGTCTTTTAAATTCGCTATTCCTCTCAACGGCTTATGGTCAGTGTAAATAGTGAAATGACGTCCTAGTAAATATGATCTAAAATTTTTTGTGGCCCACACTATAGCCAAGAACTCCTTCTCTATTGTTGAGTATTTTTGCTCCGTCTGACTCAACGCTCTACTTGCAAAATAAATCGGTAGGTCTTCTCCCAGAACTCCTTGTGATAGAATTGCTCCCAGCGCCTCATTGCTGGCATCTGTAGTCAGCAAGAAGGGTTGAGAAAAATCGGCATATCTTAAAATCGGCGGACTGGTAATAGCGGTTTTTAAGGCTACCATTGCGCTTTGACAAGACTCAGACCACTCGTACTCGACATCCTTTTTTAGCAAATTGGTTAGAGGCAGCAATATTCGGGCTGCATTGGGAATAAATTTCCTATAGTAGTTCACCAATCCCAGGAAAGATTGTAGTTGTTTTTTATTCCTGGGTGCTGGGAAACGCTTCACACACTCTACCTTGCCTGGATCTGGCAAAACACCTTGCTCAGAACAGCGATGACCCAAATAAACCACCTCTCTTCTTAAAAATTGACACTTTTCTGTTTGTATTTTTAGGTTGTTTTCTCTTAGCGCCTGTAGAACCTTTCGCAAACGTATTTCGTGCTCCTTTAAATTTCTGCCGTAGACTACAATATCATCTAAGTAAACAAAACAATCTATTCCTTGAATCCCTGTAAGAATATGATTCATTATTCGTTGGAATGTTGCCGGTGCCCCTGTTAGGCCAAACGGCATTCGTAAAAATTCATAATGTCCCTGACCTGTGCTGAAGGCTGTCTTCTTTCGGTCGTCCTCATCTACCAATACTTGATGGTATCCGCTAGCTAAATCTAGCGTGGTAAAATAACGACTACACCCTAGCTGGTCGAGTATCTCGTCAATCCTAGGAATGGGAAAAACTTGTTTAATCGTTTGCTCATTCAATTTACGAAAGTCCACCACTAGCCTCCACTTCTTTTCTCCATTTGGCCCACTTTTCTTTGGCACCAAAATTATGGGAGAATTCCATGGCGAAATACTAGGGGTTATAATCTCTTGTTCGAGCATTTCCTCGACTTGCCTATTTATTTCTTCCTTATGCGCTTCGGGCAGACGATACTGTCTAATGTTTACTGGTGGATGGCCAGGTTCTGTGGGAATTTCATGACGTAAAGTAGTAGTGTAACTTAGATAATCCCCTTTTAGATGGAAAACGTCCTGAAAATCTTCACATATTTTCAATAGCGAAGTTCGCTCTTCATCATTTAGGTTAACATCCAGTGACAGGGTATTGACTAAAAGCGGAAATCGTTCCCCACCGGAGTCGGATGCACACGTATTAATATTCAGACAAGAAACGGGTGATTTATAATTTTTAGCTCCATACTTAGAAAAATTCTCGCGTAACATCGCATAGTCGTCTAAAAGACTATACTGTAGTTCGGTTTTCATATCTAATTTAGCCTGATCCTCTGAGGCATTCAAAACTGATACATATCCCAACCCATTCTGGGGTTTTGTAATACTTTCTCCAATATAAACGTTTGGTGCCACTTCTCTTTTGTGCACCACTAAATCATTCGCTAGTAACCCTGTACTAACTGCAATTATTCTTATCGATCTCGGTTGAATTGTGATTTTTCTAGCCACGTGAACATTACAAGAAGAATACTTAAAAATTAACGGTAGGGTAGCTACCTGTGCTCCCTTTTCAACAAAAGTGATATTTTTTCTTATCGTATCCGTTATGGTCTTATTCCAGAGTGAATCTCGTCCAAGGAGACCATCCGCTGGCAAATTTGTACCATAAGGGACTACTTGCATATTAAACTTCAATGACGGAATCTGATCGTGTTCTATTTTCACTTCACCTATAGTGCTGGAGTCTCCTCCGAAAGCTCCTACTAAACGCTTCACCTTTTTAAAATCAATGTCTACATCATCTGCTAACGATTCTCTTCTAATCAAACTGGTATCCGCACCAGAGTCAATTAATAATGTGGCTTTTCTCCTATACGTTTGTTGGCATGGTATTTCTATAAAAGCATCTTCTACCGGAAGTTCGTGTCTCAAATTTAAACTGTTAGCTATATCCTCATTGTGTCCTGATTTGAAGGTAAATTTTCGAAGTAATTTCCCCCAACTGAACTGTGCGTTTTTTGTACACTTGCAGTCGAATATTGAGGTTTCTTTCTTACCCCTGAAAATCCAAAAATTTTGTTTTAACTCATTCATTTTGGACACAACAAAGTTCATAGAATTTATTAAAATCAATTGAAATATATACAATACAAAGTTGAAAATCGAAAAACAATTTTTTACTTTTGAGATGAAATTTCTAGTTTTTGTATCGCTGATGCCCCTCAGCTCAGAGTCCTTTTCTAAGGCATACACAAATGTTGTTATTGTGTCATTGAATGTCACTTTCTTTACAGGTTTTTTGACCTTTAAAGGAGTACTATCCGTTGACTTTTGACTGCGTAACGTCTTTGAATTGGAGCTAGGGACTTCGTCGATTGCGGGTTTTTCTTCCAATGGGTCTGGTGTCGTTACTTTCGGTTGCTGGGCTTCCAACAACTGGTTCGGCCGTTTATTACAATTATTTTCGGCATTCCAGTCTATTGGCCGAGACTGGGCCGCAATAAGTTTCCCTGATCCTGTAGTTGCTTGGTGCAGTTCCGGGCAATGTGACCAAATTCTTTACATCTTTAGCACTGCACTGGATTGTTGGGATTTCGTTCTTGTGTTTGTGGAGCTGTGCTACTTCGATTGTTCGTTAAGGAGTTTGCTGGAGTCGATTGTTGGTTTACCGCTTGCGAGTTTGGTGTTGTAGGCCTTAGGAAAGGATTTTGTCTGGAAAAATTTCGCCCATCCGTTAGTGCGGATTGTTGGCAGAATGGATTAGTTTCATGGCCTTTCATTAGACATACCTGACAGAAAAGTTTTCCGAGCCGCTCGAAACAATTGTTGTAAACATGACCGCGTCGTGAGCAGTAAGTACAGTTAGTTTGCGTACGTCGGGTCATTTCTTGGCCGTTCCGACTACTCTGATTGTTTCCTCTCGCACGAAAACACGATTCAGTCGAGTGACCCTCCCGCTGGCAGAAAGAACACTTAGGTGTACTTGGTGGTCTCGTGGCATTTTGACCAGCCGAGTCCACTGTATTTATGTGCAAGGGGGTATCGCCAAACAACTCCTCGGCTTCCTCACCTATTTTTACGAGGTCGCGAATGAGTTTGTTTTGGCATCCTACGAAACGATGTTTGATTGAGGGCTCTCTTAAACCCATTATAAACCGTTTAGCTGCTAAATTTTTATATTCGTCTAACGCGGAAAGTGATTCCTGTTCACTCCATTTATCGCTAATGATACTTTCTGCTTCATTCAATAAGGCCTCCACCCTACCCCCAAAAAGACAAATAGATTCTCCTGCTTTCTGTTTACTCGATATCATTTCTGCTCTTATATCTTCGAGGGTTCTCTTCTTTAGAAAAATTTGTTTGACGAACTCGCACAGTTCGTCAATATTGCTAAAAACTTTGTTTGACAATGACTCGAAAGCATGGTCCGCTAATCTTTGTTTAATGCACTTTATTGCATTCTGTGTGTCGTGCTCATTAATTGTTAATTTCGCTAATTCGCAACCGGCGATAAATCTATGAACATCTGCTCTAAGTTCCGGGCCATTGGTGGCCGCAAAATATGGTACTAATCTGTTAATATTTTTCATTACTTCACTAATATTTGTAGGGTTGGCCATTGTAATTGTTATAGTTGGAATACTCGCTTCTTGAATTATATCCTTAAGTCCTTGGTGTGGAATGCAATCTCTAACTTTATTACGCTGACCGGATTGTTCTGGTTGCTCAGGTGTTATTGGGGTGGGAGTACGGGAAGGAGAGGGCGAAGTGCGACAGAGATTCTTTAAACTTTCTCTTAAATTTCTAACTTCTACCTTGAGGTATTCGGTTTCCTTCTTCTGTTCCCTCGCTGCTGCCTTACTTCGTTCCAATTCCTCAGCTACTTGTCCTCCTACAGCGCTACTTAATGCTTCTCTCAGAATCTCGTTATTTGCTTCAGACTCCTCAATGAGCGCTGCGCTTGCTTTTATTCTTTTACTCAATTCTAAGCAATTCTTTTCTAAAAGGGCGACTGTTTCTGTCAACTGACTAATTTTCTCCTTATTCTTTTCTGTATTTGAACCAACGCAGTGTTTGGCGTTTTCTAAGAGAAATAAAGCTTCTTCCAAACGGGTATAACGCTTGACAGCTAAATTGTCTTCTAATAAGGTAACTGCCTCTCTACTGGGATTTATTTGTTTAGTAAGGTCCCACACTTCCGCTAAAATAGTTGTTGCTCTATCTTCCGATTGCCTTAAATTCTGCTTCAATTCTCCTACTTCCTTTTCCATTTAGTCAGACTTTACGGTAAGAGAAAAATCCATTTGATTGTGTTTTATTCATAAAGGTGAGTTCAAAATAGAAGTATCAAACGAGTTCAAAAAAAAAAAACGGTTACTGAATCGCACCACCCAATGCTTTTTCTTTTTTCCGAACGTGAGGTCACTCGTTAAGAAAACAAAATTAAAATGTTGTACCCGGCCGCGAATATTAACGAACGATGAACTGTCTAACGGTAGATAGACAGCCAGTAGAACCATAAAAATATTTTCTGACAACAAATTATATATATATATATATATATTATTTTTTTTTTTGTTTTATTCCCGCTTGCAAAAAAAAAAAATTTTTCTCCCAAAAAAATACCCCGACAATCATACGTATCAGCAAGACAGATTCAATTTTATCGCAATATCACACATAGTTCGCACAGAGAGAAGAAGAATAGAGAAACTAAAAAAAAAATTTTTCGTCCAACTGCTCTAAAACTTGATGTGAAATTTATGTATACTTATACATTCTTTTTTTTTTTTTTTACGTGATTTCATTAAAATTGGAAAACCATTGAAATATTAATTTCTCACCTCCTCTCCTCTTGTACTTAGCACTTTAAGATATATATATTAATTTATTTCCTGTTATAAATCCGAAAACGTGAAATAAATTTTTTACCGCATCTGAAAAAACACACGACAGCACAAACAACATTTGCAGAGCTGCAACGATCGTTTTCTTTCTTTATTTTACTCAAACGATCGCAGCGTAGTTTTACGAACCCTTGCTATGTGTTTGCTTGATTTGTCTTTTTCAGGCAAGGGGAAACTAAAAAGTGAGCGGCAGCCGAGAGAGAACGCTGCGCCGCTAGCTTACCCACAAGATCGTTTTTGTTCAGACAAAATTCAGAAAAATATGGGAAATAATATATTTATGTTTGCTTGAGCAGATCGCACATGATTTCTTTGTTGAATTCTTACCTAGAGCCACGATTTAACGATCGAGGGTACTACATAACCAAATTCAACAGTTCGATCATACGAATGAAAACTGCCAATTTTTAAACATAAATAGATTTAACCGATGCACTTAAACAAAAATTAGTTTCTTGTTTTTTCTTAATTGCTCTTTTTTAATTTTGAAACCAGAAAAGGAAATCGTTTTCACAACACCAATTTAAACCAAAAAATAAATAATTGCTCGTCTTTAATTTTTTGATTTCACGATATATATAAAAAACCAAAATTAAAATCAACATAATTATGAAATTGGAGAGATTACTTTGACTCACCATTTTTATTTCCTTGGAAACGAAGTTCGACAAATGCGGCTGCGCCAGTGTAACGTTTTTCTCTACAACGAGTGTAGTGTAACGTTTTTTTCCTTGGATGTCTTATCACTGTGGTTGACTCCGCTTGTGGGCATTAAAACACAAAAGGCGTAACAGTTTTATGCTTCTTTAATTGTCTTTAGATTTTTTTTCAAAGTCAGTCCTATAATGAGGACTGCCTTTGCTCACTTCACAATGTTCTTCACTTATTTTTCTAGCTCTTTATTTTACAATTCTGGAACAAATGTTGCCCACTATTTTTTTTTATTTATATTACATGTTTTTGCCTGATTTTGTTTGATTAGACAGAACCGAAAGGCACTAGTCCTTTTAGCTGAGAAATTGTGTAAAATGTTTTAAATAACAAAAGCACTAGTACTCGCTGAGGACTTTTAAAATTTTTAAATAACAAAAGCACTAGTCCTTTGCTAAAGACTTCTAAAACTTTAAGATGACAAAAGCACTTGTCCTTTGCTGAGGACTTTTAAAAAGTTTAAATGACAAAAGCACTAGTCCTTTGCTGAGGACTTTTAAAACTTTAAGATGACAAAAGCACTAGTCCTTTGCTGAGGACTTCTAAAACTTTAAGATGACAAAAGCACTTGTCCTTTGCTGAGGACTTTTAAATTTTTTTTGATGACAAAAGCCCTAGTCCGTGCTGGGGGCTTTTAAAATTTTTAGATGAAAAAACAAGCACTAGTCCTTAGCTGAGGACTTTAAAAATTTTTAGATGAAAAACACTTGTCCTGTGCTGAGGACTTTTAGAATTTCTTTTGTATGAAGGAAAACCCGGAACCACGACCCGACCTTACTGCTTTAAGAGTCCAAAATCGACTCTGGCATTAGGAATTTTATTTTCCTCTTCGACTTCCTAACGCTACTTAGCCGTCGACGGCTTGGTGGCCGCGACGGCGCACATACGTTGGGACAACGTGACTTTGAAAAGCGATCAGCCTATGTGCTGATCGTGGGAATGCAACGTCGGCAGAATTTTCCTTGCCGTTCCATGCGTCCGAAATTTTACGGTTGTTTGAAATCAAAACCTTATAAAGTCTTGCAGATAACGTTTGCAATCTTTTTAGACAATTTGCTTTTGTTTGCTACATTTTGATTTTTAATGAAATGTTATATGTGCAGAATGCACAAGTGCATTTCAGCTTTAGATTTATGGGAATGCAAATTCGGCAAAAACTCTTTGGAAGTGGAAATAAAATATTTTTTGAGTTCTCACGCTTTGGTAAAAATGTTAGAAGAATCTAGTTACAGCCAGATTGCTGGAATGTAATGGAATTACTTTCAGGCGCTCCCAGCGTGGTGGTCTGTGGCCACCGCCGCCAGGGGTTCTCAACCTACTTAGCCAAAGTCGACACCTAACAAGTGTCCGAATACTTGTTCTTCTTTGTTGTTGCCTTTCTGAGAGTTCCAGGCTATTTCTGATATTAACGCTTTTGTTTCGGAGACAGACACACAGGAATCTGACTCCTATTATTGCTGCTATGACGAGCGTGGTGCTTATGCCATATGATATATTCCTGTGTAATGTTAGTTCTTCAATGAGTTTTCGATTTTTAACACTTTTTATTTGAATTTCTTCGAAGTTAATGGTGTCGTTGAATTTGATATTGTTGTTTTCGTTTTCTTGGTAGAAATATTTTTCGTTCATTATGATCTGAGTATTCGTAAAATTTTGATTTTGAATGATTATGGTGCAATTGGAGAAGGAGATGAGTACGTTCTTGTTAAGTGTAATGTTGCGCTTGTCGCAATCGTGTGTGATCTGCGTTTGCCTCGCGTTTTTTATTAGTAGTGTTGATTCGTCTATGTATTGTATGGGGTTTTGTTGTTATACTGTAGTCTACATGTGTTAAGAAAAACGCAGTTTCTACTCTTTTTCAGTTCCTTTCGTACCGCATTTTCCGTGAAACTGTAAGTTGTGTTATCTATTGTTGTGATATGTTCGTCTCTTTCTATAATTTCCTTGTGACTCAGGTTTGGAAGAGGGGTTAACCATTTTACTTCTATTTTCCGGAAGTTTCTTGGGATTTTTACTGCGATTATTAGTGCTTTGTTTACGTATGACATCACTCCCACTCTGATTAGTTTTACTTTGTAATAGTTCATTTTGAATCTTTCTATCTCCTTCGTCGTTAGTATGCTCCGATGCGCCACCCCGTTTTTTTGCTGATGAGATACTGTCCTGGATGATGTTGACCTTTTCCTCTATACTTTTTAGTTTTAGCATTTGGTCATGATAACGGAGGTGCTTAGTGATTTCGTCGTTTTGTCTTTTTACGGTGGTGAATACTTCGTTAACCATGCCCAGATCCTTTTCCATCGTTCTTTTTATCGTTGAAATGGTTTCGTTGAAAAAATCGTTTATGTATATTTGTTCGTTCAACCCTTTTATGGCATTATGGCTATTCTGATCTGCCAATGTCAGGTGCTCTAGGATTTATTTCCGGTCGTCGTCGTCCATGACGCCAAATAGCCAGTTGGCGGCCGTACCTACTGCGTTCAGAAGTCCTCTTCGAGATCGATCATTCTCCCTTGGTATTATGGAGCTAAGCTTTGATTTGATTGTTCTAATTTCTGCCAGCAGCAGCTCTCTGTTTTTTATTTCTACCATATCGACATACTCGTTGATTGTGTTGATGACCTCCCGGATTTCGGCTGGGTGTATCACATGTAGCACGGTGTAGAAATCCTCTATAATTTCTGTTTCTTTTATGTGGATCTGGACAAATCCTCCTTGTTCGTCTACTGGCGTTATTTGAAGTCGTCCGTAGGTGACTGTTGTTATTAACCCCAAGATGATTATTTTTTCCTGAAAAGAAAAAGAAAATGGAATTTGCACACACGTCTACGCTCTTTGTCGCTTTCACAAAGGCTCCTCCACTATCTCCACCTATTTCCGTTGGACAAATAAAACAATGTGTTTGCAAATATTCTTAAAAGAATGCTCTATTTCTACCATTTTTTTTTTGTTATTATTAGTTTGCATGTTGATATGTTATTGCGCATTTAAATTGTTTATATCTAACATCCCCTTTGCGTGAGATAAATACGGAATATATTTTAGTCTTATATATTATTTTACAGTACTTTCTATTCCCTGGCTTAGAATTCGCTCTAATTCTTTGAATTTCATTCCGCAAGAACTTTTGCTCCTCCTCCGTCTCATTCCATTCTGCGCGAGTCATCTTTTGCTCCGTTATTAATTTGTCGAGGAATATTCTTGAAATTTTACTTTCCTCCACAAAGGCGTCTCGGGGCAAAAAGGCTCGTCCTGACTTACGACGTCTCGGTATTTTTCCGCAAACCGCAGCAAATATATTCCGCAATCACTTAGATTTTGTTGTTGGCTGCATTCCGGATATATTAGCGGCATCGCATTTTCTGAATACTCCGTGGTGTCTGCTGGACATTTTGTTTTCGCCTCCCATTGCACAATTGACCTTATTTTTGCTGCGATTTTCTTTGCATCGTGCGGTTTTAGGGAGTCCAGTACGTAGATCGCTGGCCATGTTACGATTGCCAGCATCCAGTGGTTTCGCTCGTGTATTGGGATCACTAGGCTCTCGCACTCGAAGATGTTCACTCTTTTTAGAAAACCGTTCAAACGTAATTGTTCCGGCATTGACTTTTCCTTTGATGAGGTTGCGCATGCATAAAAGTGCGTGTCGAATACGTGAATCTTCTTGTTGTTAGCCTTTCTCATCAACCATGGCAGCAGGGTGTTGATATGGTCGTCGTTAAGCCAATTTGTCTCATTGACTCTATCCAAATTCCAATTTATTTTATTTATTCTGCACGACATTGCGTTCCGCTCGACCTTTCTTGTATATCTCTTTTGATGGTTTAAATGTTTGTTTTCGACATATGGGCATTTCCAGGTAATCGTACGCGGAATTCGTACGCAAATAGAGTTGAATAGATTTTACAAAAATTGGAGTGACTCCAAGAAAATGGTGTCGATATGTTCCACTCAGAGAGTTTATCATTTGAAAAAAAAATTAAGTAGATTTGAAATGTTTGAGTCGGAAAAATCGAGCGAAATAGGGCTATATCGTACGTGACCAAAAACGGAAGTACTTTTGAGGTACTTGTAAAAATGTGCAAAACTCTGCGAATTAATGGAGTTTATTTTTTTGTTTCTAATTTCTTGCACTTAGTGAAATATTTCTCCTTTTAAATTCGTTATGTTTAAATTAAAAAAATCTTTAGTTGATTTTATAGGGAACAAAGTTCATATATCTTACGTGACATATCGTACGTGACATAATTTCCCCCACTATTATTCTTTATTAATGACCAATAAAAAATATTTTTTCGATTCAAAAAACAATATATTTATAACAAACAAAGACAGTCCCGGTTAAATTTATTGTTTTTACGGAATTATTCGGCGTTAAGTTTTCGCTGCCACCCTACCCTGTCATATACTTAATTAACTCTTATTTTTCCCTTGAATGAATACCCAGCTCATTTGTTGCTCATTCTAAGCTCATCTCTTGTTGCCTCGTAATGAATTTTAGACATATGATAAAAAAAAAACAAAAAAAAAAAATATAAAAAAAATTTCAATTGGGCTCTCAACAAATCGTACCATTTTTAGTACTTACGATATCGTACGTGACCAACTTGTTTGGCTTATAAATTTTTTGTTTTACGAAATTAAAAAAAAATTTTTTTAAATCTATTATTTGCCCGATGGCCTTGATTTGGAAATTAATTTTCGTTCACCTGCGACCGACAAATAACAAATGAGGAAGAAAAACAATGTTTTTGGTCATCGTACGTGACATTAGAATAGCATCCAAGGAAAATAAAAAAAACACCGCTAATCGAACTCCTTATTTTCTCTTTGCTCATGAATCTACTTAATTGTTGTTGTAACAATAATTTGAGAGTAGAAATGCAATGTTACAAATGGTTGAAGTGAGTCGTTTGAAGAGAGGAAGTAGTTGATCAAAACTGCTTAAAATGAATCAACGAGACAATTGACTTTAAGCCGTAATTTTTTTTCTTTCAAATTTTAATAGGCTGGAAATGCTTCCAGATAATTAAATTTTAGTATTTTTGCCTTCCATAGCCAGTGTTGGAAAAAAATTTCGAGCACTTTTATTTTTTCAGTCGTGGTTGACATATTCATGGAAATGCCCATATGCTGAGTGGTTGAGGTTCGTATCGATTTGAAAAATATTTTTAGCTGACGGGAGTTCGATTCCGATCGAATTGGCATTGTGTGAAGTGCATGCAAAAAAAATTTTTTCCTTTACCTTTAGAAATTGCTATATTCACACTTCTCGTAAACGCCTTGGTTGGCATATTACATATTTTGGTGGTTTAAGTTATTGTATTTTAAATGTGTGCTACTATTATATTTTTTGTTCGTTAAAAAAAAATTTTGCATTACTTATATATTTTTTTTTTTTTTTTTGTCGCCGTAAGGCACGGGTTATTGTTTTGTTTGTTGTTCTTTTTGATGATGGCGCTTTATTAAGTTTTTGTGGAATGTTTTTTCTTTTCCTTTGATTTTCAATTTTACATTCACCGGCGTTGGAATTGATACAATCGAATAAGGACCTTCCCAAATGGGTGAGAATTTATTTTTTCGGTTTTGATTCTTTAGCCACACTTTGTCTCCAGTCTGAAATTCTCTGGCTTTCGAGCCCTTATCGTAGTATCGCTTGGATTTTTCTTTGGCTATTTTTTGATTCTCTCGTACTAATTGATGGGTGCGCTGGATTTGATATTTTAATATTTTTGAAAAATCGTCTGTGTTGTACAGTGGCTCCGGTTTTCTTTTTAAGTTAAGTGGAATGTCGGCTTCAAATCCAAAAAGTATTTTACCTGGTGTCTGTTTTGTGGATGAATGGACTGTGTTGTTATGCACGTGCATAGCGTGGTGCAGCCATTCATCTCAATTTGTGCCATCCTCCTTGACGAAATTTCGGAGAAATTCCGCAAGAGGTCGGTGACTCCTTTCAAGAGCACCATTGGCTTGGGGGTGGTATGGTGACGTTTGGGATTTCTTGATTCCCAGAATTTTGCAAACTTCCTAAAATAATTTCGATGTAAAGTTTGTGGCGTTATCCGTGATTAAAACCTTTGGTATCTGGAATTTTGATATTATCTCGTTGAAAAAAGCTTTTGCCACTGTTGCCGCCTCTGCATCCGGAATAGCTGTGCAGATGAAAAATTTTGAAAAATCCTCTATGAATGTTAAAATGTATTTGTTTCCTCTCGATGTTTCCGGTAGGGGGCCTACCATATCCATATAAACTTTATAGAAAGGGCCATGAGCTATGTCTGTGAGTACCATGGGCATTCTTTCTACTTTTGAGCATTTATTCCGCTGGCATTTTTCGCAGTTTTTTATATAATTTCGAATCTCTCTATGCATGCCGTTCCACTTGTACTGCCGTCGAATGCGGAAATATGTTTTTATAGCTCCTTTGTGACCTCCTAATGGCCCATCGTGAAAATTTTTAAGCACCTCTTCGATGTCCATTCT
The DNA here is from genome assembly GCA_020466095.1 of Chlorops oryzae. NCBI lineage: Eukaryota > Metazoa > Arthropoda > Insecta > Diptera > Chloropidae > Chlorops > Chlorops oryzae. The sequence continues at coordinate 58,783,329 of CM035808.1, read as the reverse complement.
CTGTGTTAAAAATTATGCTAAATCTTCTGTCTCTGGGTGATCTGTGTGGTTTGTATCTTCCGAATAATCTCTGCTTTTCTTTGTCTCCGTATTTTCATCGCCCTGCTCTATTTTGGACAGTGTTTGTGCTCTTGTTACCACTGACACAAGATTATTTTCATATGGTAATCGGCTCAATGCGTCTGCGTTTAAATTATATTTTCCAGCCTTGTAACAGATTTCGAAATCAAATTCCGAGAGCTTATGGCGGAACCTCGGCAATCGGGATGTTTGATCCTTTAGATTTGCTATGCCTTTTAGAGGTTTGTGGTCTGTGTAAACCGTAAATGGGCGGCCTAAGAGGTAGCACCGGAAATTTTTAGTCGCCCACACAATGGCAAGGAATTCCTTTTCGATTGTTGAGTATCGTTTCTCAGTTGCGCTTAATGCTCGGCTTGCGAACGCGATCGGCTGGTCGTCGCCCGGCTCGCCTTGTGAGAGTACCGCTCCTAGTGCTTCGTTACTTGCATCCGTTGTTAACAGGAATGGCTTTGTGAAATCTGCATACTTTAACAGTGGTGGACTAGTTATTGCAGTGTTAAGGTTGTACCTTAAAGTGTTGTAATATAAATTGTTCCAAAGAAAGAATCCATAAACGATTTCAATTATTCCGTTTTTAATTATATTGAGTCGTTGGGTTTATTACAACTGAGAGTTTATTACAATTCAAAATTAAAATTAACTTAAAAATATTCTTAAAATTACTTAAAACTAGGTTCGCTGACGCGAACTCAGCTGCAGTCGTACTCCCCCGTTGCCGTCTTCTCCCTTTAGTTCCGCTGACGTCTTCATCTTGCGCAACTTTCTTTCGCTTCTTTCGCATTCTGGTTCTTCAATATTCTGCTAAAATGCATTCTTTGCCTTGCACTCAAATGCCCCAGTTTAGACTTTTTAGGCCGTTGGTGCTTATTGTTGTTTTCTTTCTTTCGCATTTCACCACAGTGTGCTCCCGATGTTTGTGACATGATCACAACATTCCTTTCCCCTTTTTTTAAAATAGATCCGCATTCATGCGGATCGGTAGAGTAGAGATTGGATTAAGGCTGGGAGGTGGGATCATTTTGTCGTTGTCTTGTAGCGCATTTGTGAATTTCCTGGAACATTCGCCGGGTTTGCCTGTATCACTTCTTTGCGTTTCTTGTCGCCACTTGTTTATTATTTGCCGATGTTCGTGTTCAGTGACCTTGGTTTTTGGTTTGTTTGGACTGCTGCTGTCTTTGATTGATGATGAAATATTTCCGTTCGTGACGGTTGAAAACTTCCTGCACCCGAAGATTATATGTACGGTGGGAGTTCTTAGACGTTTTTCGCCGCTAATGTCACGACTTTCGGCATTTTGTTGTTGTTGTGGTGTCGATGACGTTATCTTCGTCGGAACGTACACCAAATGATTACGACGCAGGAAAGACCAACCCCTTTTGCTTGAGGGTGATCCCCTGGATACTCCCGGTATCTGGGTAAGAAGCTGCTGTCAACTCTCTAGCTGGATCCCTCGCTGCCGTCATAACTTAAAATTAAGATTTTCTATATATAGATTTTAATAGTTTCTCAATTTTTCTTTTTTTTAAAATTTTTAATTTTTTTTATTTTATTTTTTATTCTTAATTTTTTTTTTTTTATATTTTTTTTTTCTGGTTTTTATTATTTCTTCTTTTTTCTCATTCTTTGTTTAAATTTGTTTTTTTTTTTAAACTGTTTTTTTTTTTTTGTTTACATATATATATTTTTTTTTCGAAATTTTTCAAGTTTTTTCTTCTTCCTATTTATATATGTATATAATTGGTCCTTAAATTACCCATATTCTCCCATTCTGTCTCGTTAGACGTCCAAGTTTCTGACTATTTCAATACATAATTTTCTTAACGCTAGCCTAAACGGCTGTCCTTTGAACTTAAAAATAATAATTTTAACTTCAAAATAAAAAATTGAACAAGACTTTATGTTACGTTAAATTGAATAATATTTAAATTCGACAAAACTTTTATTATAATATATATATTTTTTTTTTTTGTGTTACGTTACGTTAAGTTGAATATAACAATAAAATAAACAAAACTTTACTTCGTCAAATTCCACATGTTTCATACACCTGGTCACCGATTCTACTTTTCTTCTTTTTCCCTATTGGGTCGTTTGGGTTGTCGTTGGCCGTCTTCAGCGTTGTCATTTGACTCGAGTTTTGCAACGAATAAGTTCTTGTAATAACTGAAACTTAGATAATATATATATACTGCACTTTTCATTTTATGGTTCAAAACAAAACAATTTGTGAGCATTTCAAATGTAGAATAACTATACTCATGGCAACGCTGAACGGTCGGGTTACAAAAAAAAATCAAAGCTGAAAGTAGTGAAAGGCAGTGTAACATGTGTGTATCTTGTATTGTAAAGTAAGAGGAAGGAAGCGATCACCGCTTATTTGAGACTATATACCGTTCGCTCTTCTCTTTCTGATCAGAAGCTTAACCGCTTTTGATACAGTTGTATTAACTTGAACATTTTCTGAATGAAAATGTTTGTTAATACGTTGTCTAAATAAGACACTTCTTGACAATTAATTCACCATCAACAATGAATGGATATTCATTGCTGCTGGTTTTGCATACTTTTTTTTTTTTTTTTTTTTTAATTAATTTAAACCTGAACCGTCCTCTCTTTGCTGAAATAGCCTTTCTGAAAAGAAAATAAAAGAAAACAAAACAAAAAAAAAAAAAATCAAAACAAAACAATGGATTTTTTGTTTGATCATCAGAACATTGGTTGACCATGAACTTGAATTGTTCACTGCTTTCGTTCGCTCCGAATGTTGTCGTAGGTCATGCTTAATGCAATTGCTGAAGTTGGCAATAAAATGAACAGAAAATAAATGTTAATAACAAAATCATTAAAAAATTTGTTTGTTTTGCCCACTTTTTTTTTTTTGGCTTCTTATATTTCGACAAAGGTAGTGAGTCAGTATACTCACGCGACAAATAAAAAAAATTTTTAATCTTTAACTCGTTTTAAAGAAGAATGACTTGCCACTTTCTATCGATTCTTTTATATAAGTTGCTACATTTTCCTTTTATAGCTACTTTTTATTTATATAAAGAATGGGTTGTGCTAACCCATGTATTGGCCTAACCGTGCAGTCTGGCATACCTTTTGTATAATGAGATATAATTAAAAAAAAAATTTTACACAAAAATTTTACATAAAAATTTACACACGAATGTCGACAGTTGCAATGTGAAATGCACACCAATGTTTCTTACACATTTTGCAGTTGCTTCTTGGGTGCGTCTACGCTCCCTTTAAAGTTTCGTGATCTCACGACAAATTTTTTCACCGAATTTACGTGGTACGTTTTGTCTCGCCCCCGGATTCGTACCGTAACGTTAACCGGGCCGGTTATCCCGGTGATGACAAAAGGACCATCCCATAGTGGGGATAGTTTGTTTTTTCGCGCGTGATTCTTAATCAGAACGTGTTCCCCTGACTTGTACGTATTCTGTCGTACTTTCTTATCGTATTGTTTTTTCGATCGAACCTTCGCTTCGTCTAGGGCTTCCCTCGCTAACTCATGTGACCTCTGAATTTGGTACTTCATGAGTGACGGAAAGTCCTCTGTGTTATAAATCGGGTCGACTTTTCTTAGTAAATTTGTAGGCATGTCCACCTCAAAACCGAACAAAATTTTTGTTGGCGTTTGTCTGGTGGCGGCATGTGGGGTGTGGTTGTGCACGTACATCGCGTAACCCAACCATTGGTCCCAATTTGTACCGTCTTCTTTAGCGAAGTTTCGCAGGTACTCTCCGAGAGGCCGGTGGCTTCTTTCTAGCGCACCGTTGGCCTGTGGATGATACGGACTTGTGTGAAGCTTTTTAACCCTTCTGCATTCTTTCAAAAAAGTAACACTTTTTGTCTTTTGGGTCAAAATGACCCAAGATAATAAAAATAATTTTTTTTTTTAATAAAATTTATTTTATTTTTTTAAATAAATTTAAGGTTTTTTATTTCATATTTATAAAGATAAATATTACATTCAGTTATTTTAAGACTTACTTCCACAATCTAGGCAGACAATAGCCTTAGTACTATGTTCCTTGCAAACATATTTTCGGCATTTTTCGCAAATAGTTGAATATTTATTTGAATTTTTATCATGGGAACATAAGAAACAGCGCTGTCTTTTTCCTGAAGGCTCGATGAAAGACACACGAATGGCATTCTTACTTGTGGAAGGAGATTCCGAACTGGATGCCATTTCAAGGGCACGTTCTGATCTTTGTCTTGTGTTTTGAATTGCTTATACAACATTCTTGGCCAATTTTCCGTAAGGTAGTCTTTGCCGTCGCAAAATATGTGGTCTTATCAACTGATTTCCTAGATCCGCGAGGTACAATCGGCGTCTGAACATTCAGTTGCTGTCTATGGGGTCAAAATGACCCACAAACGCTTCATGTGTTTGAAAAACCTATATATGCTTCCAGGCGCGCAGCCAGGACTTCAATTTGGGGGGGGGGGTTCGCAGAAAATTTTTCTAAATATTTTTTGTTTTTATTTTCGTAAAAAGCTTATAAAATAGATAATTAAAATATATTTACATAAATATTTTACAATTTTATGTGTCGGAAATTGTAGGACGGCGGTGTAGAAATGTAAGCGGCTGTGTGGTGTATATTTTCCTTAATTTGGGGGGGGTTTGAACCCCCAAAACCCTCCCCTGGCTGCGCGCCTGTATGCTTCTATGTAAAACAAAAGTAAACTTATTTTATTTTTTTTTAAAGATATCCCATCTATTTGATATTTTTATGGATAAAATAAAACATTACATCAATACAGAAAGTTGAAGTCGGTCATTCAACGTAATTTAATTTGAAATTGGGTCATTTTGACCCAAAGAGTGCAGAAGGGTTAATACCAAGCATCTTACACACACTTTTGAATAGATTGGACACGAAATTTGTGCCGTTATCTGTGACCCATTTTAACGGAATCCCATATCGGGCTATAATTTCCGAAAAGAAAACTTGCGCTATGGTGGACGCTTCCGTGTCCACCAGCGGTATGCATGTCATGTATTTTGACACGTCGTCTTGAAACGTTAATATGTACTTATTCCCATTGCACGTTACTGGTAATGGACCCACTATGTCCATGTATACCTTCTCAAACGGACGTGAAGCTGTGTCTGTAATCTGCATGGGGGCCTTATTTATTCTCCCTGCCTTATTTTTCTGACACTGTGCACACGCTGCAATGTATTCGCGGATCTCGCCCCGGATTTTTGGCCAACTGAATTGTCGCTTTATTCGACGGGTTGTGCTAGTGACACCCCTGTGGCCTCCTAGAGGCGAGTCGTGGAACTGGTAAAGGATTTCCCTGATCTGGTCCTGGTCGTTCAGGACTTGGACCTTTTCAGGTCGACTTGGGGGTTTTTCGGCGGTATTCTTGCCCCCGGTTTCCCTTTTATTTGAATTATTTTTAGCTTGGGTCTGAGCCCTGGTGACTACGTTTGTATTTGCGTCGTCTTGACCCTGCGGAATCCTACTCAAGGCATCCGCATTAGCATTATCCTTGCCAGGTTTATATGTGATTTCAAAATCGAATTCTGATAATTTGTGCCGGAATCTCGCCAAACGTGATGTTTGGTCCTTGAGGTTGGCTATTCCTTTGAGTGGCTTGTGGTCTGTAACTACTGTGAAACTTCTGCCCAGCAGGTATGGTCTGAACACCTTGGTGGCCCACACAATGGCCAAAAATTCCCTCTCAATAGTGGAATAGCGGAGCTCCGCTTCATTTAATCCCCTGCTGGCGAAATATAGCGGAAATTCTTCTCCCTCTTACTCTTGAGACAATACTGCTCCTAACGCACCCCCACTTGCATCAGTAGTCAGTCGGATTGGTTTCGTAAAATCTACGTACCGGAGTACTGGTGGATTGAGTATAATCCCTTTCAAACAATCGAGTGCGTTTTGGCACTCCATCGTCCACTTGAAACTCTCGCCCTTCCGTAGTAGTTTTGTCATGGGCAGCATGATTTTCGCGGCATTTGGAATGAATTTTCGATAATAATTAATGAAACCTAACACCCCTTGGAGCTCCTTTACATTTCGCGGAGCGGGCATGTTCTTAACACATTCCACCCTTCCCGGATCTGGGGACACCCCCTTTTCGGAACAATGGTGTCCGAGATATACCACTTCCTTTCGTAGAAATTGGCATTTCTCGGTTTTTAGTTTCAGTTGGCTCTTTCTTAAAGCTTCCAACACTCTGGACATCCTTTCTTCGTGTTGCTTTAAATTTTTGCCATACACGACGATGTCGTCTAAATACACGAAACAATCTATTCCCTGCAAGCCTGTTATTACGCTATTCATAATGCGTTGGAAAGTTGCGGGAGCGCCGGTTAGGCCGAAAGGCATACGCTTCAATTCGTAATGGCCTGTGCCCGTGCTAAAAGCTGTTTTTTCCCTATCTTTCACATCGACCAATACCTGATGGTACCCACTGGCCAAATCTAGGGTGGAGAAATAACTACTCTGTCCAAGCTGGTCTAAGATTTCACCAATTCTAGGGATGGGAAACACGGTTTTCAATGTAACTTCATTAAGCTGTCTAAAATCTATTACAAGTCTCCACTTTTTGACAGTGCTGTCACCTGATTTTTTAGGTACCAAAATTATTGGCGAATTCCAGGGCGACTTGCTTGGAACGATGATGTCCTGCTTTAGCATTTCTTGAACCTGTTTGTTAATCTCCTCTCTGTGAGCCTCCGGAAGTCGGTATTGCCGTTTGTTAATAGGCGCCACCCCGAGCAGAGTAGAGATTTCATGTGTCAATACGTCCGTATACGTAAGTGGTTCTCCGTCTAACTGGAAAAGATCACTGAATGTCCTTACGATTTTTTCTACGGAACTCCTTTCTTCGTGTGACAGATTGGGATCTAGTTTTAGTACTTTAATTATCTCTGTGGTCCTATTTTCTGATTGATTATTTGGGTTTTGGGGTAAAATTTCTTGATAACCGTCCGAGCTGGTGCAAAGGATTCTAGTCGGCTTAATGGATACTTCGCGATCCTGGGCATTAAGAATAGGTACATAAGCTATGCCATTATTTACTCTCGTCAAGCTTTCTCCTATGAAGACGTTACTTTCGATCTCTTGTTTATTAATGATTATGTCTCCGTTCGCCACAGCGACATGCACCCTCACTGCCCTTTTTGTACGTGCTGGCATTCTTGTCTGCTCTAATGTTCCTATCAGGTTTGTGCGATGGCCCTTTGTGAGAGCAAATCCTACTCTGTCTCCTGTGGGTGAATAGAGTAACAGCTCACTACGCCTGGTATCTATAACGGATCCTTGCCACAAAATATCTCTTCCTAACAGTCCATCTGCGGGAATTCCGGCGGTTACGTTGACTACGTGTAACTTCATTTCTAAAGGACCGTGACTATATTTAATATCGACAACCCCCATCGTTTCAATTTCTCCTCCAAACGCACCGGTGAGTCGTTTTCTCCTACCCTCGTCTACTCTCACATAAGAATTTAATGCCTGTCCTTTTACTAAGCTCGTATCCGCCCCGGTGTCCACTAACAAACACAATTCTCCGCTTTTCGCTTGCTCGCATGGTATTCTAACATAAACATTATCTGTCGAGTTCGCCGTTTTCACTGAAGCGACATGCCCAGTTTCTTGTTCTATAATTTTTTCTTTTCTTCTGATTTTTTCTGCATAAACAGCTGATACTCCGACAAATTTTCTACCTCTTTTTGCGAATTTTTGAGTTCGGCTTTTTCGGTTTTTGTTTACCAATTTTTTAAAACCTGCAAGGTTCCGCTTCAACTGAACTCTTTTATTTTTTCGCACGTCGTACTTCAAAAATTTTCAGGATAACTCCTTTATAAAAGCTTTGAGCCTTGTTTCGCATCCAACTGAGAGGGTCGTTCTCTTTAATCTTAATCGCGCAATTTTATCGAACGTTCTAAGAACGAAGGAAATTTATCAAATATATTTATCACTCGCGTAAGCTTCAACGTACGTTCTAAGAACGAAGAAAACTTATCAACTAGCCAGCTGCACGATATATGATTATAGGAATTGAACAAAATTTAATAATGTACACTTTTTATAATTTGTACAGAAATGTGAAAATTTCGAATTTTTTAAATGTTTTTTTTTTTTTATTTTCATGGATATCCTTCTCTTGGAAGGATTTATATTTTTAATTTTATCATTGTTTAGGTTATATCCTAGAGATTTTATTGTGTTATGTCCCGCTATTGCTAAGCGGCAGGACTCGCAAATCTGTTCGGCGCAAGCGCCCAATTTCTCTATTTTTATACGGCGGAGATACGCCAATTAATTCAGCGCGGAGCGCTTAATAATTTTTTTTAAATATTTTTTAATTTTTATTATATATTTTTATTTTTTTTTAAATTATATATATATAATATATGTAATAGAAGACTTGTAGTCACTTACCATTTTCTTAAGGATCGCCATACCACTTAGTTGATTCCCGGCTTCAAATTTCTTAGTGCTGATGCTGCTTGTTGTTGTTGTTGATTATGCTGTTCAACAAGTTGCTGTTGTTCGTTTTGCTCTCGCTTTTCCAAGTTGTGTTAAAAACCAATTTAAATGCGAATCTTTTTGCAAATTGCAACTGTCACACAACACTTTTTTCACTTTTCAGTCGATAACTGTTAATCTTTCCTCTTTTTTTTATCTTTTTTTTTTATTAGAATCCTTTTTTTCTCCTTGGTCAAACTGTCACTTCACAAAAATCGACTGTGTTCTTGTTTTTTTTTTTTATATTTGAATCCTTTTTTTCCGTATTAATTTGCTTATATACTGTTTTTTAAATCCTTTTTTTTTCGTATTAATTTGCTAATATATTTATTAAAAATCCTTTTTTTTTTATTACTTTTGCTCGGGCGCCAAATGTTAAGGTTGTACCTTAAAGTGTTGTAATATAAATTGTTCCAAAGAAAGAATCCGTAAACGATTTCAATTATTCCGTTTTTAATTATATTGAGTCGTTGGGTTTAATACAACTGAGAGTTTATTACAATTCAAAATTAAAATTAACTGAAAAATATTCTTAAAATTATTTAAAACTAGGTTCGCTGACGCGAACTCTGCTGCAGTCGTACTCCCCCGTTGCCGTCTTCTCCCTTTAGTTCCGCTGACGTCTTCATCTTGCGCAACTTTCTTTCGCTTCTTTCGCATTCTGGTTCTTCAATATTCTGCTAAAATGCATTCTTTGCCTTGCACTCAAATGCCCCAGTTTAGACTTTTTAGGCCGTTGGTGCTTTTTGTTGTTTTCTTTCTTTCGCATTTCACCACAGTGTGCTCCCGATGTTTGTGACATGATCACAACAGCAGCTTTAATGGCTATTACTGCCATTTGGCATGCCTCCGTCCAAACGAACTCGGCATCTTTTCTTAGCAGTGATGTCAAAGGTAGAAGAAGCGCTGCTGCATTCGGAATGAATTTTCGGTATTAGTTTGCCAGTCCAAGGAATGCTTGCAATTCTTTCTTATTTTTTGGTATCGGGAAAATTTTTACACATTCGACCTTACTTGGGTCCGGCCGCACGCCTTGGTCGGAACACTTGTGACCCAAATAGACAACTTCCTTTCTTAAGAATTGACATTTTTCCGTTTGTATTTTCAATTGGCTGCTTCTTAGGGCTTGTAGTACTTTACGTAGCCTTATTTCGTGTTGTTTAAGGTTACTTCCGTAAATAACTATGTCGTCCAAATAAACAAAACAATCGACGCCTTGCAAGCCGGTCAGAACATTATTCATAATCCTTTGAAAAGTTGCCGGAGCTCCGGAGAGTCCGAATGGCATTCTTACGAATTCGTTATGTCCTATTCCAGTACTGAATGCTGTTTTTTCTCTGTCTTTCTCGTTTACAAGCACTTGATGGTATCCGCTGGCCAGGTCTAGCGTTGTGAAATATCGGCTGCAACCGAGTTGGTCGAGAATCTCATCAATGCGGGGTATAGGAAATACCTGCTTGACGGTTACGTCATTCAGCTGCCGAAAATCGACCACCAATCGCCATTTCTTTTTCCCGTCTGTACCTGCCTTTTTCGGCACTAGAATGATTGGTGCGTTCCAAGGTGATTTGCTTGGAGCAATTATGCCTTGGTCCAACATCTCTTCTACCTGTTTATTTATCTCCGCCTTGTGGGCCTCCGGAAGGCGATATTGCCGAATATTTATGGGTGCTTTTCCGACCTCTGTAGGTATTTCGTGGTTGAGCACAGTGGTGTAACTCAATTCGTCACCCTTTAGGTGGAAAACATCCGCATAGTCCTTGCATATATTCGCTATGGACTGTCTTTCTTCGTCGTTCAAATTTTCTTCCAATTTCAAGGAATTTACTAACAGATTTGTCCTCTCATTTGTCTCATCGCTCTCAACTACGTTGACTTCTAACGTGTTAACTGTTCTATACTCCTTTAATAGCGAGTATTTTAGTTCCGTACCTCCTTTTATTTCCGCAACTTTTTCGGAGGCGTTAAGTACTGTCACGAATCCAACCCCATTCTTTGGTCTAGATAGACTCTCTCCTAGGTATACCTGTATTGCAATTGTTGTCTTATGCACGACTACTTCTTCCTTGAGTAGTCCTGTGTTTACTCGTGCTATTCCCGCTGCTCTGGGGGGGATTGTTATGGTTTCTGCTATTAAAATCCTTTTCCTCGCACATTTTAATGGCACTCTGGCCACTGGGTTGCGTCCTTCCTTGAAGGTCAACTGTTTCTCAATAGTGTCCAAGATAGTTCTGTTCCAGAGCATGTCTCTTCCCAGGAGACCATCTGCTGGTAAACTGCTATTACGTGGCACTACGTGCATTTCCATATTTAATGCTGTGATCGTATTATGTTTAATCGTCACTGATCCAATAGTACTGGAATCTCCTCCGAATGCTCCTCTTAAGCATTTCGTGTCCTCCTTTTTTATTGGTACGTCTTCTTTTAAGACTTCTCTTTTCACTAAACTTGCATCTGATCCTGAGTCGACCAATAGGGTGATGCTGCCATTGATAGCCTAATTGCAGGGTATTTCGATGTAGGCATCATCCTCTTGAGTCTCCGTTATGGCAGTGCAATTTGAAAATCGTGGCGTGTTTCTGTCGCATTGTGAGTCCACCGTTCTGATACTGTCGTTGATAGCCTGTTCACAGGATAATTCAACGCATTCATCTCTTTGCGCGTCGTTATGTGCAAACGTTAACAGTTTTTTCGCGCTTTGGAGAACATTGGTATACAAACTTTTTATGAGTTTTTTGTTTTCTTGCCCTACTTCAAACATATTCTTTATACTGGCCGCTTCTATCTCGCATACGGGGTAGGTGAATACTGTAACAGTGCTTTTAAAAGACACTCTCTTCTTTTTATTCTCTTTTATAATTTTCTTTTCGTCGGTTTCACCATCAAAGTGTATTTCCATCTTTCCGCTTATTTCGTTTTTTACGTTATTCGTTGGTATGTTTCGCTCTCTTATTTTGTTTTTTATCTCATTCCGTGGTATTTCTCTTTTGGACTTTCCCCATCTCTTAGTGGTTGAAGTTCCATTTCCTAGGCTGTCCAAGGGAACCTCTTTCGGCGTATTTTTATTATATTCCGAAATCGTGGTTTCCTTATTGTTATGATGACCTGCTCCTTGTTCTTGATTTTGACCCGGATCAGGTTTTGGCCGCTCTTTTGCTTTTGTTTTGGCATCCCAGTCTATTGGCCAAGACTGGGCCGCTGGGAGTTTCCCGCGTTCTGCTGCTCTTGTTGAGGGCAATTTCTGGCTATATGCCCGAATCCTTTGCAAAGAAAACACTGTACTTGGTTGTTGTTATTCGACCCTCGACGGTTATTTTGTGCTGGCCTTCGTTGTGGGTTTTGTTGTGTAGCCCCGTTTCCGCAAAATTTATTGGTGCGATGACTTTTAATGTGACATTTATCGCAGAATAGGCTGCTTAACTTGCTCCAACAATCATCAACTATATGTCCTATTTTGCCGCAGTGTGTGCAAGTTGGCTTAGATGCCTTACTGGCCTCCATTATTGTCTGTTTGCTTTTCATGCAGCTAGGACTTCATTCGTGTCCATACGTTCCACACAGCGTGCAATAGGGTGTATTCCTTCTCTTTACACATACATCTCCTGTGTGTCCTTGCTGTTGACAGAATGAACAATTCAGTTCTGTTGATAGTGCCGAATTAATAGTATTTATGTACAATTTGTCAGATTTCAAAATGTTTTCGGAATTTTCTGCCGCATTTATGAGATCCCGCAACTGGGGTCTGTCATGTTTATCAGTGATTGTTTTAGGGAATGATCCTTTAATCCCGTAATGAAATGCCTTTTTGCCAGATCTTGGTATTCCCATAACGCCGCTCTTGATTCTTCCGTAGTCCATTTTTTTGTGATCATTTCTTCAGCCTCTTTTAGGTTAGTTTCCATTCGACCTCCGAACAGCGACGCGGACTCACCTGTTTGTTGATGTCCGTTTATAATATCCGCTCTAATATCTTCCAACGTTCTTACTGTTGCGTATGTTCGTTGCACAAAGTCGCAGAGTTCATTTAGAGTCTCGAATTTTCTGGTGCCAATTGTGTTGAACGCAGCCCTCGACAGTCGCTGCCTAATACATGTAATGGCTTTCTGTATGTCCTCCGGGCCAATCATACAATAGAGCAATTCTATGCCCTCGACAAATTTTATTACATCCGCCTTAAACTCAGGTCCTCTTGCTCCGGAAAAGGATGGTACGAATCGTTGGACATTTTTAACAATTTCTGCAACATTCTGTGGACTTGCCATTGTTACCTCAATTCTGGGTGTTTGTATCGGTCCTGATGCTGTTCCGGAATTGTTCGGCATGCGCCTGGTGGGAAATGGAGATGTCCTGCAAACTGTTCTTAATTCTCTCCTTAGGTTTCCAATTTCTACTTTCAGAAATTGAATTTCTTTCTCCTTTTCTTTGAGATTAGCTTTGTCCTTTTCTATGGACTCCGATATGTCCTTTCCCACTGCTGTCTGCATAGCTTCTCTTAGAGATTCGTTTTGCTCTTCTGATTCTTCTATCAGCAAGGTCTCTTTATCGATTCGATCCCTCAAATCTTTGCAGTTCTTTTTTAAATGGCCAACTGTCTCTTCCAATTGTTGTATTTTCTCCTTGGCGACTTCGTTTGATACGGCTACTGAATTTTTCGCTTTTTCTATCAGAAAAACTGCTTCTTCCAATCGATTAAAACGGGACAAAGTGACTTGGTTTTCTAGTAGGGTCAAATATTCTCTATTTGGGTTTATTTCTCTTACTAATTCCCAAGCTTCGGTCTGTAACGTAGTCGCATGTATTTCAGAATCTTGAAGATTTTGTTTTAGTTCCTCCCACTCTCTATCCATAAATTACTCTGTCCAACGGAAAATTCCGCTTATAAAAGACGCATAACAATTGAATTTAACTCAAAATTTCCAAATTTCAAAAAAATTCAAGATTAAAATTTTAAATTGATGTGAAGCCTGTGAGGCGTATGTTATAAAAGTTTTGTTTGTGGACTTACCATCTTATTCTGTTAGCTATTCCTCTGAAGTTTTATATTCGTTGTTTGTTAAACAAAATTTTGTTATAAGTTAATTTTGTTTTGGGCACCCTATCGCTCCCAAATTGCGTTTATAGTGCAATATGACTCGACAGAAATATCGGTATGGTATTGAACACTTTAGTCTTTTACGAAAAAACGCCTTTTGGAAACAGTCGTTCCTCCCAGGCACCAATGAATGAAACGTCGTTCCTGTTCAATGGTTTATTTAAATAAAGGACTTCAGTTTTCGCAATCGATATCGATTTCGACCCTCACTTGCCAAAATTTTGTTTTCACTTTTTTAACTTTATTAATTTTATACTTCAGGATTGTAGTATCCTCCCGACTATCCTTAGTCGAATACCGGCTGCGCCATAAATGTTGTGTGTACTGGGGAAAAAGGACCTCTGTAAGCGCCAACAAGGATTCAGTATTTATTCCAAATAAAACACTCCTTTTCTCGTTATAATAATGATTATTTATTAAAGTCCTTTTCAATGTTTCTACTTTATCTTACTTTACTGCCCTAATTCCCTAGCTAACACTGAGATCCACACTTTGTCGTCCTGGCTCGTAAGTAGGTGCGCCAAAGTTGAGATCTTCTTAATACTCGGAGTGCTAATCGATGATAAGTCCATTTTGTCAATCGAACTTCGCTTTTATAGTCCGATATTGCTCCGTTCGCAATATCGATAGTTGCTAGCGTCATAGATTTCTTCCTCAGCTAACTTCCCCGCGAGCGTCCCTTGGTCACCGTCTATTCTGCATTTCGGCGTTTTCCGGCGATTGCATAAGTGCCGTTGTCTTCTATTTTCGTCGTGCCATATATTTACAATCAGCTAAACATGCCGATCACTCCAAACCCATTCGACATATGTACGGTTTAATGCAAGCCAAGTGCACACACAAAAGACGTACAGAACGAAATGCAATACGAACAAGCAAGCGCATGCCGCAAACATCCCTTGTTTGTGTGTGGTTCACATGCTGACTCGGCGGCTCGTGTTCTTTCGCCTTTCGTCTGCCTGCTTTCCCTTTCGATCGATGGCCTTGAACGATCGATTCTCGGTTGATATTGATATCGACGGTCTGTTTGTCATTACAAGACCCTGTTGTTGTTGTTGCCGTCTCCGGTAACAGTGTCTCTTTTTGTGACTTCGAACGCCGACCGTTGTTGCTTTGTTGAGGCGTTCGATTTCATGCTCGCTCGTGCTGTTGTTGTTCGAGGTGTTAGGTTTCGAGCTCAAACGGTGCCGTTGCATTTGTTTATGCTGCATTATTTATTGCACTGCTTTTGGCTTAGCGCTGATAGCGTGCCGTTGACGATAGAGCTGGCAACGTTACGTTAGCGTGTGACGTGACGGTTTTGACTCACAACCGGACGACCAATGTTACTATTTTCGTGGTTGGCACGACGTAATCTCTCCTTCAACTGTTCTATTTCTGCTTTTTGTTCAGAGATCGTTTGTCTATTGTTTTCAAATAAGTTTAACTGTCCTGCGCTAAAATTTTCTTTTAATTAAAGTTCTCTTAGGGGCTATTTCCACTACACCGCATTTAGCATTTGCATCTTTAAAGATAATAGACCCATTTCCACTGCGTTTTCCATTTAGCATTTTGTGAAAATTTGAATTTTTGTTCGGAAAAATATTTGAATTCTTTGAAGTAGGCTTTGAAATGTTAAAAATTTGAAGAAAATATCAATGAAAACTAGACGGTTTTCAGCATTTTTATCGCATTTCTCAAGATGCTGAAAAATGCTGTTTTAAGAACAACAACATTTACATGTAATTCAAAGCCGCATTTTTGAGCATTTTTTAAAAATGCTGAAAAATGCTAAATGCGACTGTAGTGAAAACAGCCCCTTAGGATGTCGTTTTCTAATTTTTGTTCTTTCAAGGATGTGTCTGAACACGCTAATTCGTCGTTCAATTTCTTGTTCTGCGATTTAAACAATTTATTGCTAAGCTGTTATTTTTCTAATTATTTTTAAAAGCTTTACTCTTTTTATCACTAGCGTTTTCTCTTATATTATATGTTCAAGTACAATGTCGAATTTCTCTTATTGGGTTTTACCTTTTATTTCACTGCGAACTAAATTTAAAAATGATCTTTTCTGATTAACTGATTCTAAGACTTCCCACAATTGCTTAAAATAACAAGCAGTTAAACGCTCGTAAGTGAATACTTCTTGCTTTTAATTTTCTATAACTGTGCTATTTCCTTCCATTTGAATTTCAATAAATTAAGATGGCTTTTCAAGTGCTTACCATCGTGCTTGTGATCGTTAAATTATATATCCGATACGGCGGCTCTGATGAAAATGTTATTTCGCAGATAATTTTTCACGGATAATTTTTCGCGGATAATTTTTCGCGGATTATTTATCGTGGATTATTTTTCGAGGATTATTAATTCCGTGACGTAAAGGACGTTTTACTTTATATTACAACAAAAATCCATTTAAAGCTCAATTTACCAAGGATTCTTTACTCTCCAAACATGGAAAACCATGCGCTCTATATATATCGCAATACCTTTGGTGCCTGAACACAATTCGCGAGCTCTGTTAGCAGTGCCTGAGCACACATCCAACAGTTAAAAACATTTAAAAGAGCAACAAGGCTTACTCTTGCCGAAGAATTTCATTGAATACCATGGAATATTAGTCTTTTTAATGTCCCTATCGATGCAATACCTCGCGGTCGAATTTTTCGCACACGAAGGACGTCACCTTCTTCGAGTAGTTGTAAGAACCCGCTGCGCCAATAATGTTGTGCGGTTTTTTCCGGAATCCTTCACTTGCCTATCGGACCGAATATTCTAAAGGAAACGCTCTTTAGTGTTTTAAAATTATAGCTATTTATTAAAGATCCGTTATCGATCTTAACAACTGTTCACAATTGGAACAACTACTTTTTACTACTTTCGACTATAAACAACTGTTAGCAACTCCTTTCTTAGTTTAAAATACACAACTTATATACTTATTATTTTTAACCTAGGTCTGCGCTCTGCAGACGCTGGTGTGTTCTTCGGGAACGGTGTCATTGGCCTGCTGACGCATGCTGATCTGTACAGGTGTGCTTCCGGGTTTGTTGGTCGTTTTGTTCCCACGAACATTAGATTCTCATACTCGCATACTTCGCACACTCGGCGATTCTGCGTAAGGTCACCTTTGATGTAACGTTGCACTTGGCACGCTTGTATGGAGGTGCGAAACGCCAGCGGGCGTTTTCGGCCATCTGTTGTCACTAGCAGTCACAATATGGGCTGCTTTATTGTTTGACTCATAACATTCCTCCCCCCTTTGAAGATGATGCTACGTTTTGGCATTCATATTAACGGTGGAAGGTATGGGAATGTTTGTCATTGCTATTGAAATAATTGCGTCAAAAGCCATCTTAGTTTTTTGAGCCATCTGTTATAGGAAGATTCGTAGCGTGTTGGGATCCTACAGGAAAAACTGTTGATTTGGTTTTAAAATTTTAAGTAGTTTAGCTTTCATGGTTTTTGTTGGTGCAACTCTGGAACTGGTCGAACTTCCGACAAACGTTTTGAGTTTACTTGTTTCTGGTTCTGGTAGGTGATGACCTTACGCCATATTGGTTAATTACGGAGCTTGTGGTCAGCATGGTCAGCATCCCATCGCACAGTGGTTCCACAGTAGGCCATAAATGCAAAACGGCTTCTTTCGAAAATCACTATTTAGTTACCCGTAACGATGGACCGATTACCAATCTACACAAAAGTATCAATAATTCATCTATTCATATAACTGTCACTTACATTTCTCCTAGCAAAGTTAAAGCATTCTTACATAAAAATAGCTTGTCATTAATTTATTCAGTCGATATTGTTTGTTCAGTTTCAAATTCCACTCGATCGTTTTATTTGCGAACATTCTTGTGATATGGATTTCCAAAAAGAATGTATGCTTATACTATTTTGACATGTTTGATACTTTTTTCGCGATTCATAACTTGTGTTTTTTGTGTGCAAGTCCATAGGAAAATTTCTGGAAATTTTAGTTTAAAAGCAAACTTTCCGTAGGTCCACAACATTTGTCCCAGCATATCCCATATTCTCACTTACTTTCAAATAATCGGTTATATGTCTACTTTCATAAAAGTAAGATTTCGCGTGCCGAGGTTTGCCTATTTACCTGTTATAACTTCAAACGCAAGATGCATTTGTTCAAAATTTCTATATTTTTGAAGACAACTATATTTTCCGTGGGAATGTTGAAGCCATTTAATCCTTGAAATAAAGACAGTTTAAGTTCATATTTTGAAAAAAAGGTTAAGTTTTTTTAAAAATTTATATAAAGCATTCATAAAATTCTAGGTGGGAACTGCAAGCCATAATATACAATTTTGAGCAGGTATAAAAACTAAAGTGGGCGTGGCAGCCCCATTACGATTGATTTATTTTCTTTGGAAGAACACATCCAAGACGCGTATCAAGTTTTAAAGTCCTAGGTAAAAAAATAAAAATTGTGGAAAGTGTCGTTATAAGGGAGGTGGGCGTGGCAGCAGACGGATTTCCAAGATTTTTTCAAAATTTCTTAATTTGGAACCCAGAAGTGCTCCTTCCGAATTTCAATGCTCTACGACTTCTCTTTCTATTTTTGACCGCACGATATATGGAGCCGAGACCACTGTGCATCGATGTCCTCTCCTGCGACATTCTGCTATAGATTCGATTGAGACAGCTGGGGTGTGTTTTTATTATTATTTTTGCTTTTGTTTTTTTATATTTTTTTATTAATTTTTTTTATTTAATTTTTTTTAATTTAATTTTTTATTTTTATTATCTTTATTTTTTTTTCTCATACTTGTTCTTTTTTTTAATTGTGGGTTTCTCATAATTAATTTTATTTATTATATTTCCCCCTTTTTTCTTTTTGTTTTTTTCTTCTTACCACTCATTTTTCTTGACTCATAACATAAGCTCGAAATTAATTTCGTTGACGCATATAACGTTTTTGATAATGATTAAAAAGTTTTTTTAGCCCATTATTAAAAATTTTTCTTTAAATGTAGTCACCTATTTTAACAACCATTTTTAAGCTTAAAAGAAAAAGAACGTAAGTGCAAGCAAGTTAGGCGATGTGTTATAAGTCTGTCAGCGTTTGATTTGTTAACTCTTCCTCTCTTAAGCTTTTGCCAAAAATAGGCTTAAGATAAGGAATATTATTGAAATCAAGCGGCACGGTTCCGGTAGGTGTAGTTTGGTTTGTACTGTCAGCCCCTTTTTCGCCCTTGGCGATACGCAACATGATCTTTACAGCAGTGAGCCCCGGGAAACGAAAGTACTGATCGCTTAGTCGTTTTTTTTTCCCAACTATCCATATAATTTTGATAAGCGACCGATTTGCGTACTCAAGCGATTCGACTTAATCGTTATTGACCTATCTACCGTTGCGCTAGATTCCAGTTCGGAATAACCGTCGAAAAAGTGTTGAGAAAGAAAATAATCCATTTTAATTTAGCTCCCATGTCTGTGGTAGGTTTGCCTCTATTTCGGTTCGAAACCAAGTCCGTAGTCGGTGCGCGAAAACGAGAAGCTATCATAGAGTTCGTCTCGATTGCCTAAGCTCTTTCGCGACGGAGTTTTTTTCTCGAAACACAGGTATTTCTTTGAAAAACTGATTGCAGAAATGGATAAAGGAGAAAACATTTTACATTCTGCATACTCAAACATTTCGAATGTGCTTCGGTTGTACTAGGATATATAATCCCAAAAGTTTTAGATGGGACACTTATGTCCCAATAAGAAAAATCAAGTTTTAACTGAGTGAGACGTATTGTCCCAGCAACTAGCGAAAGGGTTAAATCGTGAATTGGAGAAACATTACTGAAAAGCCCTAAGTGCGCGAGGCCATGTTAAACGTAAAACACCCCCATATGCTTCCAAATCACAGAATTTCTCAACACTCGGCCCTATTATAATATTCTACAGTTGAAAGACTGTAACATAGAAAAACTTCTATCAGCGATAGATAAAAACCAAATTTCTTATTACGAACATCGAATCGATAGGAACATCGATTTTGTGAACGACATACCTTTTTGACATGTGGAGGTTTCAATTTAATAAAATATAATTAAGTATGATATACATTTTTAAACATAAATAAACTTTATATTGTAAAGTTTTGCTTAAGAGGGAAAAATACTACCATTAAGAACCAATTAAATAAATCGGTAAAGCTGATGGAAAAAACGTCCCAAATCAATGAATACAACAAAATAGAATGAAGCTGGTTTGCTATATATTCTCTATCTCCTGTATTTTTTCCTTTTTGCTATTATTATGGACCGCATCTTCTAACTGTTAAATGAAAACCTGAAGAAAAATATGTTAATAGTTTACGAATTCGCATCTATTTCCAACAGATTGGAATGGTCTCGAATGCGCCTCCTGTCCCTCCTCATTTGGAGTAAAACTATCTCATTTTCGGTATCCTCGGATTGCAAGATGGCGCACTCAGCTTGCCAACAGCATTTTGGCGCCAGTCTTTTGAACACATGTGAACGAAATTGGCAACAGCTCGTCGCCCGGAGATTCATGTGCTCTATACGCCATTTTAACGAATTTGAGTTAAGGATGCCATCCCCCATTTTCAATGCCAAATTTTTTAAATCCGCAATCTATTTTTGGCTATATCTCTAGTTACTGAGATAACTCGAAATTTGGCACTCATGCTTCCTTTGTAGCCATAAACATCCTCCAAAAAAATTTCCTTGATCGGTCCATTATTAACGGTACCTCCAGTACTAGGGTCTGTCACAAAAATCCCAAAACTGCCTTAAAGTCTAACTTTTTTGAAATATTTCAATGAGAATTTGAGAGTACCTATATTAAACCTCTGATTAGAATTTTAAAAAAATTGGAAAAGTGGGCGTGGCAAAGGGACGATTTTTATAAAGAAATTTAACAAAAGTCGGTATATAGGGCCCGTTTTGGCCTTAAACACCTCTTGATATTAAAAATTATTTGAACATGTGTCTGTGTCGGGTATGTTATTGTCAGGCTCTCCTGACTATAACACCCTTACTTGTTTTTGAATTATAATTGGAGGCTTAAATATATGCTCAAATTCTCAGTTTTATTATAATATTTCGAAATAGTCCGATTCTGGGACAGTTTTGGGATTTTTGTGTTAGACCCTAGTAGTGGAGGTACCCTTAATAATGGACCGATCAAGCAAATTTTTGGGGAGGATATTTGTCGCTACAAAGAAGGCATAAGTGCTAACTTTCGTTCAAGTCCCATTTGAATTTCGGGCGAAGGAGACAATTTTCGAAAAACTCCCTTCTGCCACGCCCACTTTTCAAAGTTTTTAAAATCATATAACTTGCCTTTTAGCATGTTCAAACACCGAATTTCATCAAAATACCTTAAAAAACTTCGATTTTAAAGCAGTTTTTGTGATTATCGTAACAGACCCTAGTACTGGAGGTACCCCTAAAAATGGTCCGATCGGGTCAATTCTCGAACTTGTTCTTAGCCATGTCCCGTCGAACTCGTATTCCAAATTTTCTCAACCGATTTTGAAAGAAAATATTTATATTGAAAAACTTTTTTTTATGTCACTTTGCTCTATGTATTACATTTTCACCGAAATATGTTTGAAATCGCGTATAGAGCAAAGTGGATTTTTTTTAAAGCCATAAAATACCCTTTTATGCGTAACGTTAAGGATTCGAAAATATACTCTTCGAATAACTATTCTCGCACAAATGAATAGTGAAACACACAAAAAACCTTATTGTACAGTTTTTGAAAAAAATTGTTTCAAACTTCAACTTCGATTTACTCGAAATGTGTTTTTTGCACGAAAAGCACATGAATCCCCGGGCGACGAGCTGATAGTATTCTCTTGTATATCGTTTATCATACTACCAAACCGATAGACAAACGACTCTGTAGAAATTTTTCTACTTTATTGGCAGTAGATAATCATAATAGGCCCGATTGTCTCCCGTGGAAGGAGTCGTCGTCATCCCCAAGTATTATTATCCCCCAACCTCATCACATGTGGAGCAGCCCGGTATAAAGCAAAGGTACGTAATTCTCTGTTGAATTATTTATTGTTGACCCACTAAAAGACTCGGATACGTTAAAATTTCGCGATCCACTTCCAGAAAACTTGAATACATGTCGAGAAAAGTCCAACCACGAGCATTTTCCCGTGAACGTTGGCTGAGCCTTCCAGTCCCCTTGAAATTTGTATCGGACATTGTAAGTATATAAGACAATATCGATGACGCCATACAGCAAGGCCTTTTGCTCTTTTAACATAACGCACATACATGGAACTTCTTTGTCTCGTGACCCAAGCCAAGGAAACCCAAATAACATTATGCAGTCCACTATGGGCCAGGAAATCAAACCAGCGGTCAAAGCTTTTGTATAGAGCTCATAATTTCCCAAAAAAATTATTCGATGATGCCTGTTATATAATTATGGGGTCGATGAATCTGATTCTGACCTTGGATTGAAAAAAATCAAAATGCCTATTCCAATATGACGGATATGATTTTTAGAAAATGATCACAGGACTGAAATAAGTAACTCTTGTTCCTATTTTTTTGGATGATGATTCAGATTTTAAAAATTCAAAATGGCGGATTGAGACATGATTTTTAGAAAATTATTAGATCACCACAATAAATAGCTTTTATTCCTTTTTCGGAGATGCTGATTCAGATTTGAACCTCATTTTTTTTCAAATTCAAAATGGCGAACATCATTTATAGAAAATTTTGGTTGTGTCAGTGATGGATGTGTGAATTTTTTGTGTTCGTGCTGGCTGGGATCCGCATTGTAAAATGTGTAACAAAAATTTGCTCATTTATCCTGTTATGGAATGAAAGAAGAAAGCGTTCTCGATATTTTTAAAAACTTTAATAATATTGCATTTAATTGCAATGAATGCTTAAAGCTATCATTTGACTTGCCTGGAAAAATAGCTAGTCTTGTCACTGAGAGCAAAGCAATGAAATCTAAAGTCGCTAAGTGTCTTTATGAATATGACGAGTTTGTTGCTTTTACTTCGGCTTGGTCTGAAAATCAGAAAAGCCTTTTAAAACCGCGGTTACGGGCTCTCCTCGCGGCTCAGCTTCTTCTACGGCTGGCTCTTCCGTTAGCAATAACGCAATACTTATACATGCGAAGCCAAGGTTAACGAACCCAATCGTGTTGGCTCTATGAACGCGAGAAAAAGTGCTCAAAGTATCTGCTCTTCTATTAATCGGACACCTTTTGCTTCGCAGTTAGCGATTCAGAAAAATGCTACTGTTCCTTAGTCGTCATCAAATGCTGCTCGTGTTAGCAGTGCATCATGCTCTCTTGTCGGTAACCAACAACCGAATTCTAAAGCGATGCCGAATTCTCCTCCTTTCTCTGAAACTGTTGCTGTTGATCTTAATACTCTTAATGACTCATTCTCTGAGGTCGCTGTGGCTGAAAATAATTATTCTCTATGGAATTATATAATCAATAACACAAAGCGTAATAAGTCTGCAATTATTGTTTGCTCAAATGATAGTGCTGAACTAAATGTAGCTGTGCGTAAAAAGGGGCTGCATTTGTTTTTTGTTTTCCTTCCCACTGTCTCAGCTGATGACATAAAAAATTATGTGGCTAATCATTCTGGTATTGATAAGACCATCTTGTCTTGTTATAAACTAGTGAAGAAAGATACTGCTCTTGATTCTATAAAAAGAGTGAATTTTAAGCTTGGCTTGCCTTCAGCGAACTACGATAATCTCTTAACTCTATCTCTCTGGCCTACTGATGTAAGTGTTTTGAGTCTCTCCCAAACTCACATGTGGTCACCTTAAAACCGAAAGCAAAAGGCAGTGACCTGCATTTATGAATTTCTACTTCAAGGTGATTCCATGCTACTCAAAAACACTGTCCGTCGTAAATTGCTGACAACTGCAAACATGCAGTTCGGCCGCTGGTAACAACAACAACATTGGCACAGTATAGGCACGGTTGACAAACATCAGCACTAGTACAGCGAATGCACAATTGCAATCCGATCGCTGGCAATAACAACAACAACACACGTCAAGAGTTTTTACGTAAGAGCAACAACAACTACAAAAGAAGAACAAAGAACATCGGAATAGCTGTATGTTGTAACAACAACAATATGGCAATGTGGGTACAATTACGGGTGAAGGTCGCGGTCAAGAATATGCAATATGTTCGGGCAGAATCGACGACGATCGCGGATATTGGGAATAGTCAATATTGCAAGATCAGCAATATTGATCTATATAAACGGAACTTAGACGACTGGAAAGGGACTTCTGCGAGCGTACTCACCAAAGGGCCACGACGGAGAAGTTAATGGAGTAATCACATTAAATAATAACGACAAAACTTGTATTAAGTTTAATTAAATAAAAGGATAATTAATTAAAATCCGAGAGTGGGCGGACCATGATTAGTGCTCCAAATACACCTTTGAAGATGCTTACCTAGCATATTTCCCTCAATATCCACTCAGCGAGCGCATTGTCAAGCGCAATCGTTGCGTGCTGTTTTGATATGTGCACATACGAGTATAGGCATTGTTCGCTCGCTCAGTGGTTATTGAGGGAAATATGCTAGGTAAGCATCTTCAAAGGTGTATTTGGACCACTAATCATGGTCCGCCCACTCTGATTAATGCATCAATTTAAAGGGGAAAAACTAAGCTTTAATTCAAAATTAAAAAAAAAATAAAAAAAAATGACATCTCTCCTAGAAAATCAAGAAATAAAACTAAAATGCCAAATTTGTCTCATTTACCGTTATCGAAAAATTTATTTTGTATTGTTTTCGAAAAGTTCAGACAATTTTTTCTAAGAAACATTAGAAAAATTTTTGAAGCGAGGCGATTTTAGCCCCATTGTAATTCAATGAAATATGTTCTTCGAAGCAAAAACCTAAACTTTGACACCCTGTATCTCGGCACCCTGTGATTAAAATTTACTTTTTTTTTTGCACATTTAACGTACTCTTACATCTTAACAGCTGTACCAAGTTTCATCCAAATCGGAGAGAAAAAATTTTGCCGGTGGTACACTTGACGTGTTTTGCCCCATATATAATAGAATAAAAAATGTAGAAAGTAAAAATGGAAAATTTGTTGAAAATTAAGAAAGATTTTCGGAATTTTGGAGTCGAAGATGAAATTAATCTAGAGTCTGTAAAAAAAGTAAAGAATATAGAAAGTAAAAAGGAAAATCTGTTGAAACTTATTAAGAAAGATTTTCGGAATTTGGGAGTCGAAGATGAAATTAACTAAGAGTTTGTAAATAAGGTAAAAAATATTGAGAGTAAAAAAGAAAAGTTATTGAAGTATAGGCTCCATATAAAACAGATGAAAAAGTTAATCTAGTAACTTATTTTCATTCCCAAAATATTTTATTATTAAATGAGAAAAATGAAGAAAAGGGGCAAGACAGAGAAAGCATCATATCTCTTTGCCAGGTAGCTTATAAAAAAGAACCAGCTAAAGAAGGCAAAAGGATTGAAACTTTCATGAATAAAAACGATGATATACTAAACTTTTTATTTTTATCGACATCTTTTGTGTTATTCATTTTAACTTTTTTAATCGAAAAAGCCATAGTAAGCTGTGTTTGGGCTTATATAATCTGGGATGAACATAAAAAACAATTTAATAGAAAAAAAGTCAGTAACTATAACGAATCTGCACTTAACATTAAAGGTTCGCAATCAGTGTCCGAGGACATATTTGTAGCATTTCCTCGTGGACAAGCTATGTTATAAATGATAGGGTTGCCTTGTTAGTGGACACTGGGGTGGATAAAAGTTTGATGAAGTCAGATGTATTGAAAATAGGAACTGATTTAGGAAAAAGCAGATTTGGAGAATATATAGACGTTCAGAAAAACGTAGAGCTTGTGCATTCAGAACTAAGTCAATCAGAGTCACTTCAACTCGTCGTTCCCAACATCGATAAGATTTGTATTGCAGAGGCAGGTACGATCAAAGCGAGGGAAGCGAAAGTGGCACCGAGTTGCGAGAAAATAGTGTTGGACGATAAGGAAATTGAGAAAAAAGAAATTAATGATAAAAAGGGACGATCTAGCGGTGGGGATGCTGTGAATAAAATGTCGAATGTATTGGAGTACGAGTTCGACGAGGAGTTCGAGGATAATTTTTGTGGTAAAAATAGTAATGAAGAAATTGAATTCGGCAAGGAGGTCGTGAATAATTCTTGAAGTACTAGAAGAGATGGTACTAATGGTAATAAAGAAGTAATTGAAGATATTTTGAAAGGAAATCCACCAGATAGAGATGGAAATCCCCATGAGAAGGTATCAGCTAAAAATGTTAACCTAAATGAAGAGTCAGAGGTTAGAGAGCTGACACTGTCCGAGTATTTCAAAAGTCCGTATCCAATGCAAATATCAATTCAAAAGTTCCTCTCCATTGTAAAAGAATCTGTTCTCATACAAAGCAAATCTAATTTAAAATTCTTGCAAATTCAGATAAAACATACAAGAGAATTAAAAGATCTAGACAAATTTGTTGCCCATAACTATATTGTGCCGTAGCTTAATTAAAAATTCAAAATGCTGTCCCAAAACATAGGTTCATCTCGACTAAAACGAGAGCTGACTGTTTTTATATCGAATCATTACTGTCACAAAAATTTATTTTAATATCGCTTGCTGCGATGTCTAAATAAGGAATGACAACGAAAAATAAAAATATGATTCAAATAAATTCCATTACAAATAGAAAAAAAATTTTTTTTTTAAACATTGCGGTTATACGAATTTTCAAGTTTTGGAACAGCTATTTTGTCTCATAATGTAAATGCAGACGTTTCACCTCTCCGAGTGAAGAATTTCACGACGTTGAAATAAGCAGGAGGGGCTCGGGCAAATAATGGCTACTTTTATTATCTTTCAAGGTAAACCAACGAGAAGGACCGGAAGAATTTAAGAGAGAAAAAAGGAGACATAATAAGTTGGTAAATATAAAAAAACACATTTATACAAATATTTGCAAAATATTGGTATATATGTATGTACATTTAACAAGTGACATCTTATTCAAAATAATACCTTAAAAGCATAGGTATTTTTGCGCTTATAACTAATATATATTCAAATACAAATGATATATATATATATTGAAATAAATAAAAAAGTAAATAGAAAGAATATAGTAGAATAGAATTTTTTTTTAACCATTCACCGAATAAAAGAGAATGTTAAAACACAAAATTATTAAGAAAAAGAAAAGCAAATTATATATGTAAAATGGAAAACAAAATATGATAAAGAACAAAAAAAAAAAATATATATATATATAAAATAAATAAATAAAAATTACGAGAAAAAGTATATTACAAATTTTTATGAATTTTTAATAACGGTGACGGATACATCATAAGATAAATATATATGTATTGTTAACTGTGAAAACAAACGGTAGAAAAAAAATTATATTCACAGACAAAACCTCAAAGTATAGGTACCTTACAAAACTTTTGTTTTTGAAATTCTTATAAACAAAGTACAATTTTAGAAAAATAATGGAAAAAAAGGAATTATAAAAGAAAATTCATATCGATATATATATATATTATATATATATATATATATATATATATATATATATGTATATATATATATATATGTATATATATATATATTCATATGCAAACGATTAAACAAAAATGTTAAGAAAAAAAAAAAAATAAACAATAAATAAATTATACATGATTGTTAAACAAGCTGCAAGAAAATCAATTCAAAACATTATATAGATAATAAGAAAATATACTACGAAATAAATTTTATATATTAGATTTAAGCCCAAACAATGGTCTGGATACGCACTATCGAAACAGCGGGAGTATCGTTTAAACAGCAGCAGTGGTATACATCGAACACGCATCAACATAAATGTCACGATTCATAATTTGCCTAAAAACAACGTCTTCGCCAGCATTAGGCAAACATCTAAATTTCTTATCAACCATCACCGTTTCAATATTTTCACCTTTGAATCATGAAGCAACCCAGTGCTGTGAGTCGAAAAGCGTCACGTCACACTCCAACGTCACGCTATCAGCACTGAGCGGTAAAAGTGACAAAACATATAAAAATAATCAAAACATAGCAAAGGAGTTCGACGACACAGCACCGAGCTCGAAATCCGACACGCTTCAGCAAGAACAACAACAACATTAGAACTCAACTACTGAAAACAATTACGTAGAGAAGCATACCGATCGCCGGTACCTAAACTTGGCACAACGCCGACCGGAGGAAAGGGCAAGCGGGGGAAAAGACGAAAGACTACGATCATGCAATTCAGCAATAAGCAACGGCATAAGCGGTTCAACGTCTTCAAAGGCAGTCCTACATCAACAATAGAAACACAGCAATAAAGCTATTGGTAACAACAACAACAGGCGATCGAGAAGGGCAATCAACGCAGCCAAACAACAAGAGCCAGGTGCAACAGCAACAAGTGCAACGTAGGCACACCGGCAGGGGAAGTTCGATAGAAACACGCCACGATTTTCAAATTGCACTGCCATAACGGAGACTCAAGAGGATGATGCCTACATCGAAATACCCTGCAATCAGGCTATCAATGGCAGCATCACCCTATTGGTCGACTCAGGATCAGATGCAAGTTAAGTGAAAAGAGAAGTCTTAAAAGAAGACGTAGCAATAAATAAGGAGGACACGAAATGCTTAAGAGGAGCTTTTGGTGGAGATTCCAGTACTATTGGATCAGTGATGATTAAACATAATGCGATCCCAGCATTAAATATGGAAATGCACGTAGTGCCACGTAATAGCAGTTTTCCAGTAGATGGTCCCCTGGGCAGAGACATGCTCTGGAACAGAACTGTCTTGGACACTATTGAGAAACAGTTGACCTTCAAGGAAGCAGGCAACCTAGTGGCCAGAGTGCCATTAAAATGTGCGAGGAAAAGGATTTTTATAGCAGAAACCATAACAATCCCCCCCAGAGCAGCGGGAATAGCACGAGTAAACACAGGACTACTCAAGGAAGAAGTAGTCGTGCATAAGACAACAATTGCAATACAGGTATACCTAGGAGAGAGTCTATCTAGACCAAAGAATGGGGTTGGATTCGTGACAGTACTAAACGCCTCCGAAAAAGTTGCGGAAATAAAAGGAGGTACGGAACTAAAATACTCGCTATTAAAGAAGTATAGAACAGTTAACACGTTAGAAGTCAACGTAGTTGAGAGCGATGAGACAAATGACAGGACAAATCTGTTAATAAATTCCTTGAAATTGGAAGAAAATTTGAACGACGAAGAAAGACAGTCCATAGCGAATATATGCAAGGACTATGCGGATGTCTTCCACCTAAAGGGTGACGAATTGAGTTACACCACTGTGCTCAACCACGAAATACCTACAGAGGTCGGGAAAGCACCCATAAATATTCGGCAATATCGCCTTCCGGAGGCCCACAAGGCGGAGATAAATAAACAGGTGGGAGAGCTGTTGGACCAAGGCATAATTGCTCCAAGCAAATCACCTTGGAACGCACCAATCATTCTAGTGCTGAAAAAGGCAGGTGCAGACGGGAAAAAGAATTGGCGATTGGTGGTCGATTTTCGGCAGCTGAAT
This sequence comes from Chlorops oryzae, assembly GCA_020466095.1. Lineage (NCBI taxonomy): Eukaryota > Metazoa > Arthropoda > Insecta > Diptera > Chloropidae > Chlorops > Chlorops oryzae. The sequence goes on along the minus strand of CM035808.1, from coordinate 58,754,038 downwards.
GACGTAACCGTCAAGCAGGTATTTCCTTTACCCCGCATTGATGAGATTCTCGACCAACTCGGTTGAAGCCGGTATTTCACAACGCTAGACCTGGCAAGCGGATACCATCAAGTGCTTGTAAACGAGAAAGACAGAAAAAACAGCATTCAGTACTAGAATAGGACATTACGAATTCGTACGAATGCCATTCGGAGTCTCCGGAGCTCCGGCAATCTTTCAAAGGATTATGAATAATGTTCTGACCGGCTCGCAAGGCGTCGATTGGTTTGTTTATTTGGACGACACAGTAATTTACGGAAGTAACCTTAAACAACACGAAATAAGGCTACGTAAAGTACTTCAAGCCCTAAGAAGCAGCCAATTGAAAATACAAACGGAAAAATATCAATTCTTATGAAAGGATGTTGTCTATTTGGGTCACAAGTGTTCCGACCAAGATGTACGGCCGGACGCAAGTAAGGTCGAATGTGTAAAAATTTTCCCGATACCAAAAAATAAGAAAGAATTGAAAGCATTCCTTGGACTGGCAAACTACTATCGAAAATTCATTCCGAATGCAGCAGCGGTTCTTCTACCTTTGACATCACTGCTAAGAAAAGATGCCGAGTTTGTTTGGACGGAGGCATGCCAAATGGCAGTAACAGCCATTAAAGCTGCAATAACTAGTTCACCACTGTTAAAGTATGCAGATTTCACAAAGCCATTCATGCTAACAACGGACGTGAGTGACGAAGCACTCGGTGCAGTCCTTTCGCAAGGAGAACCAGGAGAAGATCAACCGCAACTCAGAAACGATACTCAACAATCGAAAAGGAAATCCTTGCCTTTGTGTGGGCGACAAAAAATTTCCGTTGCTACCTCTTAGCCCGCCCCTTTACGGTTTACACAGACCACAAAACTCTAAAAGGCATAGCAAATCTAAAGGATCAAACATCCCGATTGGCGAGGTTCCGCCATAAGCTCTCGGAATTTGATTTCGAAATCTGTTACAAGGCTGGAAAATATAATTTAAACGCAGACGCATTGAGCCGATTACCATATGAAAATAATATTGTGTCAGTGGTAACAAGAGCACAACCACAGTCAAAAATAGAGCAGAGCGATGAAAACACGGAGACAAAGAAAAGCAGAGATGATTCGGAAGATACAAACCCCACAGATCACCCAGAGACAGAGGATTTAGCATAATTTTTAACACAGAGAATGGACATCGAAGAGGTGCTTAAAAATTTTCACGATGGGCCATTAGGAGGTCACAAGGGAGCTATAAAAACATATTTCCGCATTCGACGGCAGTACAAGTGGAACGGCATGCATAGAGAGATTCGAGATTATATAAGAAACTGCGAGAAATGCCAGCGGAATAAATGCTCAAAAGTAGAAAGATTGCCCATGGTACTCACAGACATAGCTCATGGCCCCTTCTACAAAGTTTATATGGATATGGTAGGCCCCCTACCGGAAACATCGAGAGGAAACAAATACATTTTAACATTTATAGACGATTTTTCAAATATTTCATCTGCACAGCTATTCCGGATGCAGAGGCGGCAACAGTGGCAAAAGCCTTTTTCAACGAGATTATACCTAAATTCCAGATACCAAAGGTTTTAATCACGGATAACGGCACAAACTTTACATCGAAATTATTTAAGGAAGTTTGCAAAATTCTTGGAATCAAGAAATCCCAAACTTTACCATACCACCCCCAAGACAATGGTGCTCTGGAAAGGAGTCACCGACCTCTTGCGGAATTTCTCCGAAATTTCGTCAATGAGGATGGCACAAATTGGGACAAAACAAACACCTTGCAAAATTATTTTTGGGTTTGAATCCGACATTCCAATCAACCTAAAAAGAAGACCTGAGCCACTGTACAACACAGACGATTTATCGAAAATATTAAAATATCAAATCCAGCGCACCCATCAATTAGTACGAGAGAATAAAAAAATAGCCAAAGAAAAATCCAAGCGATACTACGATAAGGGCTCGAAAGTCAGAGAATTTCAGACAGGATACAAAGTGTGGTTAAAGAACCAAAACCGAAAAAATTAATTCTCACCCATTTGGGAAGGCCCTTATTCGATTGTATCAATTCCAACGCCGGTGAATGTAAAATTGGAAAAAAAAGGAAAAGAAAAAACATTCCACAAAAACTTAATAAAACTGCTCCATCAACAAATAAAGAACAGAAAAGAATAAGAATTCTTCCAAAGCTCGAAAATCAATAACTAAGCAGAAATCGAAAAAAAAAACATAAATTTGGACTTAAAACAAAATTTTCTTTTGCTAGTATCAATTCACTGCGACCGATCAATAATTGCAGTCAAAATTTTCTAACGCAATCAACATAAAGATGACCGGATTACGAAAAATAAATTTGAAATTGGAGAGCATTAACGCCAATAACTGGTTGAATGACGATCATATCACCTCATTACTAGCATGGATAATGAGAAAGGTCATCGGAAAGAAAATACATGTGTTCGACACACACTTTTATGCATGCGCAACAACACAAAACAATAAATCGCAACATGAGCAAATAAGGTTGAACGGATTCCTAAGAAGAATAAGTATCTTCGATTACAAAAATCTAATAATTCCGATAACAAACACAACCACTGGATGCTTGCGATTGTGGCCTGGCCTTCAATCTACGTGCTGGACTCCCTACAGCCACATGACAAAAAAAGCAGAAACACTTCAATCAATTGTACAGTGGGAAGCCGGGAAAAAATTTCCTGAGGAAAGAACGACGTATACTGAAGCCACGATGCCACTAGTGTACCCGGAATGCAGTCAGCAACAAAACCTGAAGGATTGTGGAATATACCTGCTGCGTTTTGCAGAAAAATATCGACATGTGGTGAACACGGGAAGAGCATTCTTGCCACGAGACGCTTTCGTGGAAGACAGTAAAATCAGCAGGGACTTCCTCAACAATCTAATAATCGAAAATAATATGTCTCTGGCCAATTGGAGAGAAACAGAAGAAGAAAGGGAATATCTGCAGCACGAAATCCAAAAAAAAAAGCAAGCAACGTAGCGGGAAAACGAAACTCTTTTAGTTGACGATATTTACTCAGACGAGCATGACACATGCATGCAAAAATTAATGTTTTTCAATGTTTTAATGTTAATAATTTCAAATAAGTTTTGTTTTGGGAACAATTTTACTTTAGTAACATATGGGGGATTTTTTTTTGTTTTTTCCGCTATATGTTAAATGACGCCCTGAGTCCGAATCTGCAGTCCGTTTTTGGGGGTCGCGTATGGTTTAGAAGATATAACGATTTGAAAATTGCCGAAAAATGCACGAATTTTTAGATCATTTTAACTTTTGCGGCGTTGCCAGACTATTTAATTTGGATATAAGAGCAAAATTCAGAAAATTTTGTTTGAAATGTTGCCATATTTATAAAAAGTGTGGAATTAATTTTTTCTATATATAAAAAATGTTTTAATCAAGGAAATATATACAATTGAAATAAAGGATATATAAAAGCGCACACAAATACAATTGAATGGATGTGGCAGCATGCGAAATCCAAAATTTGCCAAATTATTCTCGGAATAAGTCCTTCTTTCGAGGTAAATTGGCGAAATTCATGTTTTTGCAGGGGTGAAGAGCGAAAATTTTGGATCCGTTTGTGGAATTCTTTAAGGTAGCTGCAGAAGTATACCAACACGTAAGGGAGAGGCACCTTTCAGATGACGAATCCCACTCTAGCTACGCCATTGAAGTCGATGATGAAGAAGAGAGAAATTCAAATTAGAATTTCGGCTCGGTGAAGTGAAGAAAAGAAAGCAGCGCCGCAGGGGAAAATTTTTTCAAAAATCGCGCGCGCGATTTTCACGTTTTTCTTGTGGAGAACCTTAATATTCTCCAATTTTTTTTTAAATTTTTCTCAATTTTTCTTTTTTTTTTAATTACCCCAAATTTTCTCTATTTTTCCATTTTTGTCAACATTTTTCCTATTTTCTCCATTTTTTTTCTTCATATTTTCTCAATTTTTATCTTTTTTTATTCGAATCATACAACAACTACTTAAATCTACCAATTGGCAGATTTTTCCAAAACGTGAAGTCTGGTAGCGCTACGCTTTTGCTGCCAGTCAATTTCCATAGTGTTTTCATACAAACTTTGCGATATCTTCTAAACCATACGTGACCCCCAAAAACGGATTGCATATTCGGGCTCAGGAAGGTGTTTTACGTATACTTGCCAAATTTAAGCCAAATCCCCCATATGTCACTAAAGTAAAATTAAGCCAAAAAAGTAGCGTTTTTTAAAGAAAAAAATTTTGCAATATTAGAGTGATAAATAATTTTGTTACAGGATGTAAATTTGTTAAATAAAGGAAGAAAACCCCTGAAGATGGCGAAATATACGCGCCGACACGTTGGGTAAAAAACAATGGATTGTGACGTTTTCTTTGCAATCGCATAAAAGAGAATCTTGATCAAAACAGCCCATTAGGAAATATAATCATAATTAACTTGGTCGTTCTTACTAATATATGAAACTCGGAGGGCCAGCCGAAAGTATCATTTTTACATCGATAGCAAAAAAAAAAAAAAAATTAGCAAAATGAAGCAATTTTTTAAACATATGAGCACTAAATACAACGTTGAAACATGCAAAACACTTAAAAACTATTGCAGATTAAACTCCAAAATAGCTAAAATGGAACAAAATATACATTTCCTAACATCATGCAGGAAGTATGGCATATTACCAAACCATTTAAAAAATACAACTATCAGTATATATCCGCTTTTCACGAACCACACTCTATCTGGAAAATTACAAAAAACAATAGAGTTCTTTCTAAACAAACTCCTAAACATAGAAATAGAGCAAACACATCTAAACATAAAAAATACCAAACAAATTATTTATCAAATTAAACTTACCTTACAAAGAACGTTAAATAATGAAGAATTTTCTGGCTTCATGGCACGTCAACTGAGAACTTTTGAAAACTTTTAAAACAACATAAAAACAACACACGATAAAAAGTTTGAAAAATTAAAACTAGACACTTTCAAAAAACTAGGCTTTAAAGCATAGCTTAAAATAAGCCCTTTTCACGCAGAAAATGTGAATCAAGATTTCATTTTGTGAATCAAAAAAACTACTTTCGTGAATCAAGATTTCGTGAATCAACAATTTTGAATGACAAAACTATGCTACAATTGAATGAACTGTTTGATGTGAAATGAAAAATATTATATAATAATATTGATAGTGTTTAAAATACTACAATAATGTAGAAATGAAAACTTTTTGAATGAGAAAAAGATATTGAGATTGAGTTTTTATTTTTTTTTATTTTAGTTACTCCAAAATAGGGGCCCAAATTTTTTTTCCGTGAATCAAGAAAAATTCTTATTTTAAGCTATGCTTTAAAGAAAACCCAGATTGGTTTATAAACCTCACTGATGTCTTTTTCCCGTGGGAAAATAGATGGATTTTATCACTGGGAAAGAAATTTGCTCTACCTGTCAACAGAAAGAATTTTAATCCAATTAAAATAATAGCAGACGTTGAGCAGGCTATACAAACCATCGAAGATGAAAATCAAAAAAACATGGCGAGAAGCAAATTTTCCTACAGAATATCCAGTTATAAAAGGAATCTCACAAATAATAACAGGGAAAAATTTATCCTTGCAGTATACAATAGCACACAACAAATTATACGCCAACATAAAGATCAAATCGTCATCACAACATCAGATAAAGGAAATAAAACCGTAATCTTAAGCCGCAGGCACTACCAACAGAAAATGGATACCCTTCTGGGAGATAAATCTACTTACAGAAGTAATCGTACCGATCCAACAGAAAAACTTCAAAAACAAAACAATACATCGTCAATGATCTCTACAAAACAAAACAAATTGACTATTCTCTTAAACTGAGACTTTTTTGTGCATCTTCAAATGCACCTCGTCTATACGGTCTTCCAAAAGTACATAAGAAAGGAATACCACTTCGTCCTATATCCTCCTCAATAGAGGTACCATGCTATAAAATAGCGAAACACGTTGGAGGGATTTTAAAGAACTTGATATCGACTAGATACAACATAAAAAATGCAACAAATTTAAAGCAACAACTAAAAAATATCACAATAGACGAGGATAACATATTGATATCACTTGACGTAGTATCGCTGTTTACCAATCTACCTACACACCTAGCGACAAGAATAATTGTGCAAAAATGGGAACAAATTGAACAATTCACAAATGTAAAAAGAAACAAATTTCATCAGATACTGGATTTCTGCTTAAAGGACAATAATTATTTCAAATTTGACGACAAAGTTTATCACCAGATCTACGGAATGCCCATGGGGAATCCACTTTTGCCTACCATAGCTGACATAATAATGGATAATCTACTTGACATAACTATACAAAATTTAACGAATAATGATATCACTCTTAAATACATAACGAAATATGTAGATGACATTTTTGCAGTAGCTAACAAAAACCAAATAGACACCATCCTAAGGACTTTTAACAGCTACCATGATAAACTAAAATTCACCATAGAACGAAAAGATAACAACAAAATAGCCTTTTTGGACACTGAAATTCATAGAAAACAAAACAAATTATGTGTAAATTGGTACGCAAAGAAAATAGCTTCAGGAAGAATTGTCAACTATTTTTCAAATCAACCCAACACACAAAAGATTAACACCGCGATAAATTTAATTAATAAAGTAATGACATTAAGTGACCAAGAATTTCTTAAAGACAACCAATTGAGAGTAACAAAGATACTGCAAAAAAACAACTACCCAAACCATATCATACGGCAACTCTTATATCAAAGCAGAAACACATGACCACCCGGCCACGTTGATAACCAAACCAACCAAAAGCAGTTTTATAGAGTAACTTATCTACCCAAACTAACGGACAAACAAAATTTAATGCAGCTAATAGCGTCGGAGAATATTTCTTTTGGACATCGAGCAAGCCAAACTTTAAACCGCGAAATCTTCACTAATACCAAATCAAAAATACATAAAAAGCAGAGAAACATTTTAGTCTACCAAATCAAATGCAACGGGAGAGCAGAAGAGCATTGCAACAAAATTTACATTGGCACGACCAAAAGAGCGCTTAACGTACTGTGGTACACTATGTATCACAGAAAAAAGGCGCGATCGAAAGGACTACCGACAACTTTAGTCGGAAGAAATTATATTTTAGAAAATATCAATTTCGATCTCTATCTTATTCTTGTTAAAATTTACAATAAAGAAAACAATTTTTGAATTTGAAATCGAGCTTCTTAGATGAATATAAAAATAATATTTCCAAGTGAATCCTCCACATAACTCCCCCTTTCGGTCGAAACGAAATGATACTTTCCGTCCATATCGTAAGGTATAAGATTTGGAGGTATCTTTGATAATCGTAGGATGTTTGATGGTTTATTATTATTAATTACTTGACCGTCATCGATAGAATCCGTCGTGTCTGGTGTGAACGTTGCTTTTAAGCGATCTATACTTATATTTGATTTCTTGCCGTTGACGTCTACTGTAAAAAACTTATCGAATCGTTTGAGGACTGGGAAGGGTCCTTCGTATGGTGTTTGAAGGGACTTATGGGTCGCCGGATTTCTGACAAAAACTTGTGTACAAGTCTCTAAGGCCTTTTCAATAAACGGTTTGCCGTTTGAATGGAACGCTGTCTGATTGGGCTGTAATTCGTTCATGAATTTTCTTATCTTCTGGACGAATTCCGTGAGAGGTTCCTCGTGTTTTGATGCACTCTTTGATAGGAACTCGCTGGGTAGGTGTAAACCAGAGCCGTAAACTAGTTGAGAAGGGCTGGCGTTAATATCTTCTTTGATTGCAACTCGGAAACCAAGTAAGATAAGCGGCAAAATCTCTACCCAGTTGTGGTTTTCGTAGCACTTGATCGCTGCTTTCAGTGACCGATGGAATCTTTCAATAATCCCGTTAGCGGCAGGATGATATGAAGTGGTACGTAAGTGCTGAATGCCCAGAAGTTTTGTCAATTCTTTGAAAAATGTGCAATCAAATTGACGCCCTTGATCCGTGGTTACCCTCAAGGGTACTCCAAATCTTGGGACCCAAGTCGAATAGAACGCGAATGCTACATTTTCCGCCGTGATGTCTTCCAATGGACATACTTCTGTCCAGCGCGTAAAGCGATCGATCATCGTGAGACAATAACGAAAGTTTCTAGATGAAGGAAGAGGTCCGATTATATCTATATTAACGTGGTCGAAGCGTGCCGAAGAAGTGAAGTATTGTTGAAGCGGTGCTTTATTGTGTCAGTGAACATTACTTTTCTGGCAAGGAATGCAAGTTTTAGCCCAAAGAACGCAGTCTTTCTTCATGTCGGGCCAAACGAATCTCTCTGCTACAAGTTTGGCTGTCTTTTTTCCGTTACAGTGGCAAAGATTATGGACCGATTCGAAAGCAGCTTTGCGGAATGATTTGGTTAAAATTGGACAAATATATCCAGAGGAAACATCGCACAGGACTGATGCATCGGTGTCCGGTAGGACAAAGAACTTGGTTTGCAAGTTTGTGTGTGAATTGAGAAGTTTCTCTATTTCTTCGTCTTCTTGTTGTTGACGAGATAATTCTTTGTAGTCGATTGACTTCCTTGTATGCACGGCCTCTATTCTGGATAAAGTATCTGCTACGACGTTATCCTTACCAGAAATGTGTTGTTTGTCCGTAGTAAACTGGCTTATAAAACCTAAGTGCCGAATCTGCCTAGGACTAGCTTTATCGAGCTTTTGCTTGAATACGAATAGAAGAGGTTTATGATCAGTGTAGATACAAAAAGTTCTACCCTCCAGCATGTGTTGGAAGTGTTTAGTACTTTTATACGCGGCTAGTAATTCTCTATCGTAAGTACTGGACTTACTTTGCGCGTGTGTTAAACGTTCGGAGTAAAAACCTAATGGGTGGAAATCTTCACCGACCCTTTGTTGTAGAACAGCACCGACGGCGATGTTCGATGCATCAACCATTAGAGATAGCTGAGCGTTCTCTTTGGGAAAGGCATGATATGTTGTATCGCAAAGTTGGCTCTTACAATTTTCGAAAGCATTTGTACTTTCTTCAGACTAATTAATAATAGTCTTATCGTTTTTCTTGTTTCCTTGAAGAAGTTTACACAAGATCGCTTGATGAGAGGCTGCACTTCTATAGAAATTCAACATTCCAAGGAATCTTTTAAATTCAAAAACGCGTTCAGGTAGTTAGTATTGAGATATTACGTCTATTTTACTTGAGGTAGGCCTAATACCGTTTTTGTTTATAGTGAATCCGAGAAACGTGACTTCGTTTTTACCGAAATTACATTTAGCGGAGTTGATTCTCATGTCGAACTGCCTGAGTCTACTGAACACGAGTTTGATATGCTTCTTATGCTCCACCATGTTCGCTGAAGCTATTAGTATATCGTTGAGATACGTAAAAGCGAATCCTAAATCACGTAATATATGATTCATAAATCGTTGGAATGTTTGAGCCGCGTTACGTAACCCGAAGGTCATCTGTGTAAACTCGAACAAACCAAATGGAGTTGTGATGGCGGTTTTAGGAATGTCAGCCGGTGCCACAGGGATTTGGTGGTACGCTTTACAAAGGTCAATGGTCGAGAAGATTTCGCAACCATCCAATCCGTGCGTGAAATCGTGTATATATGGGATAGGATATCGATCCGGTTCGGTTAAAGAATTTAACTTTCTGTAATCCCCACACAGCCTCCACTCACGATTGGGAGAATACGAAGCAGACATCAGAAGAAAAAGAACAACAACAGCTCTAGCTCAACATATGCTAGAGAACAATCACACACCTGATTTTGATAACACAACGATATTAGACTACGAACGAAAACACAATACAAGACTAACATTAGAAAGCTTAAGAATAAGAGAAAGAATAACAGACACGATGAACAATCAAGAGGACAAGGACAGTATTAGTGCAATTTACTCTCTGGCTTTTGAGTTGACGATATTTACTCAGACGAGCATGACACATGCATGCACAAATTAATGTTTTTCAATGTTTTAATGTTAATAATTTTAAATAAGTTTTGTTTTGTGCCGTTTAATTTTTATACAAACATTTTATATTTTTCTTCGTGGTTTAATTGTTAATTGTTAAATGTTTGTAGGTTTAAATTCATAACATCGTTTTCATAATTTTTCCCAGTTAACATTATTTATTTGTAAGTTGATATATACATTAGACCGTTTCACTTTTTCAATTTTTTCGAAATGTAAATGGGAACATTTTTTTTCTAAATCTATTAAAACAAACCAAAAATTTTGGTATATAAAACTTTTATAGTTTCGAAGGTTTAGACCTCGCGCAAAATCAGTAAAGCTTTTTGGCTAAAAAAAGCAGATTTTGAAAAATGAGGAAAAACATTGCATTACTAATTTTCAAATAACTCTTGACTCGTTTGTTTTATCTTTGAATGCAGATTAATGGACAATTTTATGAGGAAGATTTTGATGTGCCACAAGCCTATTAAAATACTTTATTTTAGCAAATATTTCGAAATTGAACTAAATTGAAAAAGTGGAAAAAATTTATTTATCACATCAGCCGAAGTTGGCTGCTAGTGTCGAAAGTGTTTATCATAGGCGTATAATTTACGTCATATAAAAATGACACAAAAAATTTTTAAGAATTTTATTGTATCAAATGTATCATGTTTAAAATATAGCTTCCTTGCATTGCATCCGTCGAGCTGGTCCACTAACGAGAGCTTCAAAAAAATGCGGGAAATTGTTCAAAACATAAGCGTTGTTAACGATCCCGCTGAACGAGCTATTGGACTTATAAAAACATTAAACAACACATTAACAAAGGACGAAGAGCAACAGAACGAAATTTTACAAGTTGTTGAGGAGTTTCATAAAACACATGCAAACACTAATAAAAAAACTATTGTATCAAATTTTAAATAAATCGCATTGTTGTGATAAATAAATTTTTTCCACTTTTTCAATTTAGTTCAATTTCGAAATATTTGCTAAAATAAAGTATTTTAATAGGCTTGTGGCACATCAAAATCTTCCTCATAAAATTGTCCATTAATCTGCATTCAAAGATAAACTAAAAACTGATCCAATTTTTTTTAAAGAATTTTTAAATGACTCAATGTAGCTAAATTTTTACTCGAAATTTTATGATAAATGAACTTTGAAAGCTTGTAGGCACTAAAATTAGTATGAAAATGTTTTAATATCAAATAAGGGAATCTGGTAAATTTAATAGCCTTAAAAATAAGCTAGACTACACTTAAATCGGACAAACGAGTTAAGAGTTATTTGAAAATTAGTAATGCAATGTTTTTCCTCATTTTTCAAAATCTGCTTTTTTTAGGCAAAAAGCTTTACTGATTTTGCGCGAGGTCTAAACCTTCGAAACTATAAAAGTTTTATATACCAAAATTTTTGTTTTTTTTTTTAATAGATTTAGAAAAAAAATGTTCCCATTTACATTTCGAAAAAAGTTGAAAAAGTGAAACGGTCTAATATACATATATAAAAAAAGAAGCGTTTTTTAAAGAAAAAAAATCTTGCAATATTAGAGTGATAAATAATTTTGTTACAGGATGTAAATTTGTTAAATAAAGGAAGAAAACCCCTGAAGATGGCGAAATATACGCGCCGAAACGTTGGGTAAAAAACAATGGATTGTGAAGTTTTCTTTGCAATCGCATAAAAGAGAATCTTGACCAAAACAGCCCATTAGGAAATAGAAACTCATTCAAATTAAAATTAAAAAAAAAAAATATACCCTGTATCCATTTCTCGTAGAGGGGATGTCATATATAAACAATGGAAATGTATCAAATCACATGAATAAAGCATTTATAAAGCAATTTTAACGACAAATTTAGAACTCAATGACTGAATCGGGTAATAGACTTCACAATGAATAGAATAAGGTCCAAAATTGCCAAAATTTACAATTTCATTATGCCGAAACCAATATAAATTTTTGTGGATGCGAAGAGAATATTTTTTTTCCTTCCAGGAGCGTGTAATAACATTCGGACTGATGGCGGCGATGGCGAATGGCCGACTACAGATAACACCAATTACCGAACAGGTAGGGTACGTATAAATCCACTTGAAGGAAACGGAAATCATAGAAGAATTTTATACCTTTCTACACATAATCCAGCCCGAACAAATAGTACGTGTAATAAACATCATCAATGAATACGTCGACACAGTACAAATAAAAAACAAGGGAGTTGTTGTTGGCCGAAATTCGGTCAATTCGATCAAAACTAAGCTCAATAGCACCAATGCAGCATAACCGAAATAGGCGAGGCCTAATCAACGCAGTGGGAAAAGCTTCCAACTGGCTTTTCGACGTCATGGATGACGACGATCGGAAAGAAATTTTAGAACACTTGACATTGGCAGACAAAAACAGTCACAACGCAATTCAAGGATTAAACGAACAAATTTCGATCAACGACTATTTCAATGAAACAATAGCAACGATCAAACGATCACTAGAACAAGATAGAAACACCTTCAATGCAGTCTTCACCACGGTCAAAAAGAATAACGACGAGGTCGCAGAACAGCTGCGGTATCACGACCAGATGCTGAAACTTAAAAGTATAGAAGAAAAGGTAAACCTGATTCAAGATAGCATCTCATCGGCGAAATATGGATTTGTACACCCAAATATTTTAACTACAGAAGAAATAGAAAAATTTAAAGTCGATTTCTACAAAATTAAGTTAATCCGAGTGGGAGTGCTATCATACATAAACAATGCTTTAATTATCGCAATAAAGATTCCGAAGACATTCTTGAAAATAGAAATAAAATTAGTAATCCATCTCCCGAACGACAGCCACAGAGAAATAATAGAAAAGGAAGAAATGATAACAACAGTAGACAACGTAACCTACAGTTTCACAGAAAATGCCATAGGAAAGGAATTAAAAAGGAGCAGAAATTGTGTTCTTCAGAGCACATGCAGACTTGGCTTTAACAACCAAAGATCGGTACACTACATAGACGAATCCACTTTACTGACAAAAAACGCGTTAAGAGAACGAATAATACAGAACTGCGACAAAAGAAATATAACAATTGAGAAAAACGTACTGATCTCACATGACGATTGCTCAATCATGATTAAGGATCAAAACTTCACTAATACAAAAATCATGGTACAGGAGAAATATTTTTATCCAGAAGAACATCTTGAGAAAATCGAATTCAACAACACAATAAGCTTCGAGGAAATCCAAACAAAAACTTTCAAAAATAGGAAACTCATCGAAGAATTAACTCTGCACAAAAATATTTCATACGGAATAAGTAGTACTATAGCCATAATAACAATGGTCGGAATAATTATTTTGTATGCTTGCTTCCGGAAGCGAAGCGTAAACGTCAAAAGTAACATTACAATGTGCGAAAGGGCCGCCATCAACAAGAGACCAAGCATCAGAACAATAAACAACAGGGACCTGACTTTTATAAGTATTATCGAAAAAAGTCTTAACATAATAATTATTTTGTGACTAAAATAATTAAAAAATTTCATAATTATTATCAAAAATTTATATATTTTTAAATTTTCTTTTAACTTTTATGAATGAGAAAAAATTTTATTAATTGAAAGATAAGTTTTATTTTTGAGAAATATTTTTTACGTCTTTTCAAAACTTTTATAAGGGGAAAATTGTTTTTCTAGTTGCCTTAGAATTTGTATGTTTGAAGAAAAATAGTCTACGTCGTCAGCAAATAAGATAAGGTAATTATTATGCCTATTATTACCGCCAATCGACTTCCATTCTATTACCCACTTACGACGAATCGACGTCGTACAGACGAAATTATGCCAAATTTAGGTTAGGTCAACGAAATATTCTGACCTAGAATAGGTAAAAAATTACCAATTTTCGACCTATGTTGCTAGTTGGGATATTCATGCATTGTCGTCCAAACCAAACATATGTGCAAAGTTTCAGATCAATCGGAAATCGGGAACTGAGTCAAATTTAAATTGTAAGATTCCTTTACAAAGTTTGTTAGTTTATTACAAGTGAAGCGAATAAAAATCAAACAATAAAAACTTTCAAAGACGTAAAAACTTCTCATGAAAAATAAAAGTTATTAAGAAACGTAAAAACCAAAAATTGGAAAGAAAAAGTTTTGAAAAGACTTATTTAAATTTTTGAATTTGTAAAAGATATACAAAGATTTTAAATAATTTTCTTTGAAATAAAGGCAACTTTTTTAAAATCTGAAATTGTAATAATTATTATTTCGGGTCCCTGATAAACAAACAATGTATTAAAATTTTAAGAAATCAAAAATATATGTTTAAGTATTCGAAAACAAAATACGATAAGTATATAAGAACAAAGCCTTCGATAAAAAAAAGAGAACACATTTTTATCAACATAAGTAAAGTATAACATATATGTATTTCCAATATCGAAATGTTTGAAAGTTTCATCAAACCACTGACATCCCACACCGGAACAGCATCAATCAAGAGAAAACCCAGCAAAGTTAACCAAATAGCAGCGACATAAATTTCCAACACACACCTGCACAACTATCAAGAAGATCGGGATGATAAGAAATCATCACACCCACCCAAGCAAGTAACCTACCAGAGCATTACCAGTGACATCGGCGAGCCCATAGCCACTATCAGCAGACATCATGGCAGGCTGACCCGAGTCTCAGATTTCAACCTGGTAGCCGCAACGTTTTTATGAACAGTCACGATGCTCGTGACTTGCCGAGGAGGGGAGGGATGTTGTGAGTCGAAAAGCGTCACGTCACACTCTAACGTCACGCTAACAGCTCTAAGCAAGAAAAGTGCCAAAACATGTAAAAACAATTAAATCGCAGTAGAGGAGTTCGACGACACAGCACCAAGCTCGAAATCCGACACCATTCACCAAGAACAACAACAACAGTAGAACTCAACTACTGAGAACAATTACGTAAGCAAGCATACCGATCGAAAGGGCAAGCGGGGAAAAGACGAAAGACCACGAGCAAGCAAGTCAGCAATAAGCAACGGCATAAGCGGTTCAACGTCTTCAAAGGCAGTCCTACATCAACAATAGAAACACAGCAATAAAGCTATTGGTAACAACAACAACAGGCGATCGAGAAGGGCAATCAATGCAACAGAACAACAAGAGCCAGGTGCAACAACAACAAGTGCAACGTAGGGACACCGGCAGGGGAAGTTCGAAGTCATACTTATGAAATCAATCAATATCCAATATTGCTAGATCGGCAATATTGATCTATTTAAGCGGAGCTTCGATCTGCGGAAAGGGACTTGCAGTTTGGAATCGAAAGTCTAATCAGATCTCAATTTTGGCCACCTACTTACGAGCCAGGACGACGAAGTGTGAATCTCAGTGTTAGCTAGGGAATTAGGGCAGTAAAGTAAGCTAGAGTAGAACCTGTAAACATCATTAAAAAACTTTAATTAAAGAAACACCTATTGAAAAGGAGTAAAGAGTGATTTGTTGAACGGAATCCTTTGTTGGCACTTTACTAGAGGTCCTTCTCCCCAGTACCCAAAACACCAGGAACAGTAACGATGCATACTGTATACATCATATGTTAACATTTTCGTTCATCTAAATCATCAGCAACTAATACGCGACTTCTTTAAGAAGGGGAGGGAGTAAGTCAAGGTTGTCCCTAAATTAAAACTTCTGAACAACCTGCCAGCATTATTTTTCTTTAGACAACGTCTATGTGGTCACAACATCAGCAGCTCGTTTCAGCACAAGAAAATTAGAGTAAACATCGCAGCAACCACTCTCATCTTCCAAGTACGGGATACGTCAACTGAATGTTAATTTAAAACTACAGCAGCCGCAATGTCAAAAGGGCATCCAATTCTGATTTTTTCGATCATCGCTACGGAGCGATTTTCTTTAAAGGGGGAGGGATGTTGTGAGTCTCTCCCAAACTCACATGTGGTCACCTTAAAACCGAAAGCAAAAGGCAGTGACCTGCATTTATGATACAATCGACGCACTTGGTACACGCGCGCTTGCTTGCGCAACTCAATTCTCTTCTCAGAACACGATCATACAATTCAATTCTTTTGTGCATTTCCTGCTTTTCCACCTACCTTGTACTTTTCGATCAACCTTATTTCGTTCTTTCACCTTTTCCAAGTAGTTTCGCAACTTGCGATATCCAAATCAATAAAGCAAATTTGTTTACGTAGCGTTTGGCTTAAACAAGAGCAACAACGACATCCGTTAACATTATTGTCAAAATTATTATAAGCTAAGTGTTAAGTAAAGAAAAAGTTGAATTGAATTTTATCTTTTCAATAAAGCGGTCGTGCCCGCTCAAAAGTTCAGTTTTGTCTTTTATTTTATTAAAAGTTCTTCTTTTATGCGATTCCGCGCAAGGAATCGTAATTGGCGCCCGAGCAGTTAATGTGTTAAAGCTACCCGCGATCGCGTTAGTGCGAAGAAAAAGGCGCCTTAGTATCCTTTTCGACAAAGGAAAAAAAGGACGCGTTTGACCGCAAACCGCTTTGCCCGCGATACACAGAAAAAATTTCTTTTGACAAGAAAATTTTTTTTTTCTTTTGACAAGAAAAAAGAAGAAATATGAACTTCTTTTGATAAGAAAAAAAAACTTCTTTTGACAAGAAAAAAAAATTCTTTTGACAAGAAAAAAAAAATTCCTTTGACAAGAAAAAAAAACTTTTTTTGACAAGAAAAAAAAAATCTTTTTATAGGAAAAACAAAAACACCTTTCTTTTGACAAGAAAAAACAATACGGCCTTTCAAAAAGGAACAATTAAAAAGCAAACTTATTTCGAAATAAAAGGAAAACCAGGACTTTAAAAGGTGCGCAATATTGTAAAAAAAAAACAATTTTAAATCTTTTGCACGGTATGCGATTCATAGCAACTCAGTGAATTAACATCCACAAGTAAAACACTCTTCAAACAAAATAAACACCGAAAAAAAAAAAAATAATAATCTTCATCGGAGTAATTATAAAAGGATTCTCAACCAATCATATCATTGAACTGTCTATTGTGAACAACATCATCCGGCCCCCCAGATCCAGTTAGCGCAACTGCATCACCACCTTCAAGAGAAGAAAAGCCAAGCTAATTTGGACCCATTTGCAACAAGTGCAGCATTACTAGTAGCAGCAACAGAATGAGAAGAGTCGAATCAATTAAGGTGAGATGACACTACGTGTGCAATTCACATATAATTGCTCAAAAAAATGTGTGACACATCTGAAACAAATAAAATTTGAAGCACATTTATTTGCTCAGGGTATTACACTACGTGTGCAATGCACACATAATTGCTCCAAAAATGTGTGACACATCTGAAAAACAATTGCACACATAACATTTTCTCGCACAATATATGGACAAATCACACATTTTGATTGCGCAATGTTACTAGGTTTCGTTTTTAAAAGATTTCAATGGAAATAATGTCAAACTTTAAAGATTTCAGCAGATTGTACTGTATGAGGAAACAGTTTCACGTGTACAATTTTTTTTACAAAATGTTTGTGTAGTTGAAACTTGGGTTGATTACATTACGCGTGCAACGCACACATTTTATTTGTAAAATATTGTAAGAATTATTTTGAGCAAACAAATTATTCGTCGATTTCATTACGTGTGCAATGTTTATGACGTCAGTGAGCAAATATTCGTGCATTGCACACGTAGTGTCATCTCACCTTTAACTTACTGTAAGTCTGGAAAAGCTTCTTTATAGATTTGAATTTTTTCTACAACCTTGCCGTAAGCATTAGGAAAATATTGACGCTATAAATTTGTAAACTGATTCCAAACTTATATAATATGTTATAACCATAGAAAACTCAGTCCCGTAAAGATATTTTGCACCAGAGAAAAATAAAATAAAAAAGTGAAAATCTGCATATTTAATTGTCGGAAAAATATTTTGCACTCGCAAAAAAAAAAAAAAAAATCAATAAAAAGAAAAAAAAACACGAAATATTTTTTTTTATACTTTTCAAATCGCATACACGACAGCGCTCTTTCGATTACCAAATTGCCTTTTTATTAAAGTAGACCAAGTAATAGAAGAACAATATTTCGACCATTTGGGCGTTTTCGATAAGATTCCTGACGTAATAAAGTGCTTAAGAGAATTCTCAGGGAAGCAGGGAACGAAGCTCTGAACCTTCTCACACAGACTTACAGGGAAAAGGCCCTCGATACCTTTGTCAGAGGCCTTAACGGAGATCTGCCAAGGCTTTTAAGTTTGTGAGCCCACAGACCTACCTCAAGCTCTCTACCTTTGCCTTAAGCTCGAAAACCAAATGTTCCGAGCCCACCATGCGCAGAACCAAAATAATGCTCCAACAAGATGGCAATTTCCTAATACACCTCCACCTCTTCCACAAAGGGGTTCTTATAATCAAAAATACAGACAGGCATTTTACCCCCAATTAGCCTATGTACCGCGCCCTCAAATCAGATTTTCCAAAAACCAACTAACAACGAGCAACCACAGTCGAATAATTTTCAGCCAAGACAAATTCCACCCAGACCACTAGCTCCTAAACCCTTACCTCCACCAGAACCAATGGACATAGATAGAAGTATTCGTTCACAACAGCTCAACTACACAAACAGACCCCAAATAAACGACTTTTTAGGGAAGAGACCGCCACGCCCACCATAACATACAACCCTCGAAGAATCAACGTGTGTTCCATATTGAAGAAAACGATTATGACACCCATGAGGAAATTGATGAATATGACCAAACACACAGCGGGGGAGTATTAAAATTTTTAGTGGATACCGGCTCTAGTAAAAATTACATCCAACCGAGATTAGTAAAAAAAAGTGATTCAAAACAACACCCCCTTTTTCGCAAAATCTGTTGCAGGCGATATAGAAATTCTTTCCCACACCTCCATCAATCACTTTAACCTAAAGGATAGACTAAAATCTTCATCATGCCAACTCTGAAGTCCTTTCACGGAATCTTGGGAAACATCGCTAAAACGCGAAGTCGAGAGTCAAGTCAGTGAACTACTTAGTGGCGGTATCATTCGTCAGTCGAGATCACCATACAACTCCCCCGTATGGATTGTCGACAAGAAACCCGATTTTCTCGGAAATAAGCAATATAGGATGGTAATTGATTACCGTAAACTTAATTCACTCACAATCTCAGATAAATATCCAATCCCAGAAATATCCGAAGTCTTGTCTCAATAAGGAGACAGCAAATATTTTTCGGTACTTGACCTCAAGAGCGGATTTCATCAAATTCCATTCAAAGCTTGAGACATCGAGAAAACCGCTTTCTCAATTAACAATGGTAAATATGAGTTTACTCGTTTACCATTCGGACTAAAAAATGCACCGTCGATATTCCAACGCGCATTAGACGACATTCTCCGCGATCTTATAGGGAAGATATGCTACGTCTATATTGACGATATAGTAATCTATAGCAAAACAAAAGAAGAACACGTGCGGCACATCGAAAGTGTTTTTAAAACACTTGAGGACGCTAATATGAAAGTACAGCTTGATAAATGCCATTTCTTCAAACAAGAAGTGGAATTCTTGGGGTCTGTAATATCGCAAACCGTCATTAAGACTAACCCAAAAAAAGTCGAGGCTGTAACAAATTTCCCAATACCGAAAACTTTAAAAGAATTAAGATCCTTCCTTGGCCTCTCTGGCTATTACCGGCGGTTCATTAAGGACTACGCCAAGCTAGCCAAACCTTTGACAACTCTGCTAAGAGGCGAAGACGGCCACGTATCAAAAAGGAAATGGTGTAAGGTGTCAATAGCCCTCGACGACGTCGCGATCGAAGCATTTACCAAAATAAAAAACTCCCTTATTTCTAAAGACATTCTTTTATCATACCCTAATTATGACGAAGACTTTGAACTCACGACGGACGCATCAGACTTTGCACTCGGAGCCGTCCTTTCACAAAAGGATAAGCCCATAGCTTTTATATCTTGGACGTTAAGCAGAGCCGAAGAACATTACGCCGTAAACGAGAAAGAGATGCTCGCCATTATATGGGCTCTCAACTCGCTACGTAACTTTTTGTACGGCTCAGCCAAAATTAAAATCTTTACAGACCACGAGCCTCTTACCTATGCACTTTGCAACAAAAATAACAACAGGAAGAAGCGCTGGAAAGCTATACTCGAGGGATACAATTATAATTTACATTACAAACCGGGAAAAAGCAACATCGTGGCTGACGCCCTTTCAAGAATTCCAACGACATCCCGTCAATGCAATGTCCGAAATGACCAACAGCGATGATAGTTAAAGTCAAAATCTAATTCATAGCGTTGAAGTACCAATAAAAGCTTTCAAAAATCTAATTATTCTACACACTGAAAAATTAAAATAGGATTATAAATTCGAAAGTGTTTTCCCTACAGTACACCGACACACCATTATAGAATCCGAATGCACTCCGAAGAAACTTGTTTCGCTTCGCAAGAAATTTTCCCCGGAAATTTTGCAAAATATAAAATTAAATTTACACAACTACAAGAAGAAGACGTTAAGGACGAGACACAAGAAGAGGGAATTATCATAGAAACGCACCAAAGGGCACACAGGAACGCAAAAGAAAACAATATCCTTATATAAGAGAAATACTACTTTCCTAGTATGAACAATAAAATAAACAAAATCATAAAGCAGTGCCTAACTTGCAAACTAAACAAATACGATAGGTACCCAACGAACCCCCAATTAAAAGAAACCCCATTCCAACCTATCCTGGCCATATCATCCACATCGATATTAACACAACAGAAAACCAACTTGTCCTCACAGCTATCGACAAGTTCTAAAAATACGCACAGGGAAGAGTTATCAAATCTAGAGCTATCGACGACATAAAGGAACCACTGCGTAAAATTATTTTCTCATTTGGAGTACCAAAACTGATTATTTTTTATAACGAAAAGTCTTTCAATTCCGCCACAATAACTTTCATGTTGCAGGACCAGCAAGGGATAGAAATATACAGAGCTCCACCGTACACAAGCTCGGTAAACGGACAGATAGAACGATTCCATTCAACGCTAACGGAGATAATGCGATGTTTGAAAACCAACAGAAAGAACAGAACATTTTTAGAACTTTTGGACAGAGCAATATACGAATACAATTACTCAATACACTCTACGACAGGGAAAAGACCACTCGAGGTATTTTTTGGACGAACAGTTAGTACGGACCCCGAAACATTCGAAAAAGCATGACAAGACAACATCCAAAGATTAAACGACAAACAGGAAACCGACCTGGCAAAAGATAACAAAAATCGCCAGCCAATCAAAACCTATAGCCCAGTAAATACCATCTCTGTTAGAATTCATAAACGCTTAGGGACTAAGTTGTCACCCAAATTCAAGAATAAAAACGTTAAGGAAGATAGGTCTACCACCATATTTACAGAATCAGGACGAGTAGTCCATAAAAGAAACATTAAAAGCTAATCATTTTGAATTTTCCTCTTAATCTTACAGAATCCTTTTGACTATTATAAACGAATCACTTACCGAACAATTAAATAACACGACTAAAATCAGTAACAAAATCAACAATTTGATTAAAAAAGACGATCGTTTTCTAAATGAAATTGCACTAGGTATGCAAACTAGACTAAGATCAATTAAGGAAGAATTAATAAATGTTAAATACACAATACAGTGGGCACAGCAAAATGTATAAATTCAATCCTTCTGGATGAAAAAGAAATAAACTTAGCCTTAAATAAACTAAAATAAGAAGACATTCTGTTTTCATCCATTGAAGAAGCTGTAGAATATTAAAATCCTTTATAATGAACCAACACTGCTCTATATTATTTTAATTTCACTCACGAGCAAAGAAAAATACATGAACGTCTTGATGAAACCTGCAAAAAACAAAATAAGATTGTTTATATTATATATAATGAAATAATGCAACATAACGAAAAAATATTTGGAATTTTAAAGAAATGCCCCCCTGTAAACAATGTTCGTATTTGTTACAGTAACCAACTGGTAGACATCTCCAATGATTCTTGAATTACGCCCCCCCCCCCCCCTGCTTAGAGGAACAAACGCATTTTGCTTGTTCACCCACGGGTACCACACGCCCAAAATAGAATACATTTTTCCCGGAATCATCCTTCTAAACTATTTCAACGGTTCAATAGATAACAAAACATTTAACGGAACATTTTTACTCAAATTTCATAACTACACAATCAAAAATAACGATAATTATTTCAGAAATTGGGAGGCACCACAGTTTGAAGTCCCTCCGCCAATAGTTTAACACCAACACCGTTGGAAAAAGAGTTTACAGGTCTATTATCATTAGAAATGTTAAACCAGTTACATATTAATAATACGGATAAACTACATTTGCTGAAGTCAGACTTTACGATCAACAAATGCTTGACTATTTCTTAATTCACTCTTCTAGCAATCGGTTAACTCTTACTAAAATTTTGCCTAAAAAAAAAGAAAAGCTCATCTTTCAATCTATCACCCCAATCATTCCCAGCACAAAAGAAACAAGAACCCCAGATGCTCCGCCAACCCCACAAAATACGACAATAAGAATCAATGATCTCCCGTACCTCTAACGATTGAGGACAATCGTTTTTTATGGGGGAAGAGTTAACACGAAGTACATTTACACTCATTACAAACATAAGTTAACGCGGAACATGCTTACACTCATCACAAACATACAGAACTCTCATTACAAATATACGGCCGACGACACAATTTGCAAGTTAACACACAAGATATTTACACTCACTACAAAAGTACAATCGACACAATTGGTACACGCCTGCTTGCTTGCACAACTCAATTCTCTTCTCAGAACACGATCATACAATTCAATTCTTTTGTGCATTTACTGCTTTTCAACCTACCTTTTACTTTTCGATCAACCTTATTTCGTTCTTTCACCTTTTCCAAGTAGTTTCGCAACTTGCGATATCCAAATCAATAAAGCAAATTTGTTTACGTTGCGTTTGGATTAAACAAGAGCAACAACAACATCCGTTAGCATTATTTTCAAATTTATTATAAGATTAGTTTTAAGTTAAGAAAAAGTTGAATTGAATTTCATTGTTTCAATAAAGCGGTCGTGCCCGCTCGAAAGTTCAGTTTCGTCTTTTATTTTATTAAAAAATCTTTTTTTATGCGATTGCACGCAAGGAATCGTTGTTTATACAGCTGTCCTAAAACATGAAATTCCCACAAAGATGGGATACGCCCCAACAAATTCAAGACAATATAGGTTGTCAGAAGCGCACAGAAAAGAAATTAATACACAAGTAGATAAAATGTTGAGTCACGGTATTATAACTCCAAGCAAATCCCGTTGGAACTCACCTATAATATTGGTTCCCAAAATGGCAGATCAAAAAGGACAAAAGAAATGGAGGCTAGTAGTTGACTTTCAAAAATTTAACAAAATAACTTTGAAACAATTTTTTCCCATTCCAAGAATAGACGAAATTTTCGATCGATTAGGATCTAGTCGGTATTTTTCTACAATTGATCTGGCAAGTGGATACCACCAAGTCTTGGTTAAAAAAGAAGACAGACAGAAAACAGCATTCAGTACTGGGTTAGGTTATTTCAAATTCGCAAGGATGCCGTTCGGTCTTACTGGGGCGCAAGCTTCTTTCCAGAGGATAATGAATAGCATATTGACAGGATTACAGGGAATTGACTGTTTTGTCTACCTCGGTGATATCGTTATTTAAGCTTGAAATTTAAAGGAACATGAAATGCGTTTGAGAAAGGTTTTTCAAGTTCTAAGAGGGAATAATTTAAAGTAACAAACAGAAAAATGTCAATTTTTAAAAAGAGAAGTAGTTTATTTATAAAGAATATAAAGCCACCAAAGAATGTAAAGGAATTGCAATCCTTCCTAAGGTTAATCAATTACTACAGGAAATTCATTCCAAAAGCCGCAGAAATTTCGCTACCATTGACTAAGCTTTTAAGAAAAGAACACAAATTTTTGTGAGCTGAAGATTGTCAAAAAGCTATGGATACTTTAAAAATTGCTGTAACAAGTCCTCCCATATTGCAGTATCCAGATTTCAATAAACCTTTCAGTTTAACGACAGATGCAAGTAATGAGGCTTTAGGAGCCGTACTCTCCCACGGAGAACAACGGGAAGATCTCCAAATTTACTACGCTAGCAGGGCACATAGCGCAACTGAAAGACGTTACTCCACCATAGAGAAGGAATTTTTAGCAATAGTATGGGCGGTAAAAAATTTAGAACTTATCTTTTAGGGAATCATTTTAAAATTTACACAGATCAAAAGCCACTTAAGGGAATATCTAATTTGGAAGATCAGGACACCAGACTAGGCAGATTACGGTTGAAACTGTAAAAATATGATTTCGAAATAATTTACAAACCATGAAAAACTAATTTAAATGCAGACGCATTAAGCAGGCTTCCAGTTAACATATCTGTAGTTACAAGATCTATGACAGAATCAACCGACTAAAAAGATGATTTAACCGGCGATTTGGAAGACATAAACACTAAAATAGAGAATAAAATGGGACTAGAGAAGGAAGATTCAGCGGTAGTCCTTACCGACCCACAGGAGAATAAAAATGTGTTAAAAAATTTTCATGGCACACCTATAGGAGGACATAAAGATTTTTTCAAAACCTATGGTAGAATCAGACAACAATTCATGTGGGAGGGAATGCAAAAACAGATTAAAAACAAGTAAGAAAGCTAAAGTCGGTCAAGCTCGACCTTGTAATACCCAGCGTCCCGACATTATTTGCGCACTATGGTTCCTTCTCCATTTGTGGGCGTGGCAGTGGGCGGGCCACATAAATTTTTTTTTACACCTTTCATTCCTCTTGGTCAACCTATGTTGCGAATTTGAAGCGTCTACGTCTATAAATTTGGGAATACGAAAAATTTCTATTTGTGGGCGTGGCAGTGGGCGGGCAAAAAAATTGTTTTTTCTTTCCCTTTTATTCGCCTTGATGAACTTATGTTGCGAATTTGAAGCCGCTACGCCTTTCACTTCGGAAGTTACGAAAAATCTTTATTTGTGGGCGTGGAAGTGGGCGGGCCACATCAATTTTTTTCCTTCACCTTTTATTCGCCTCGGTGAAGCAATGTTGCGAATTTGAAGCTTCTACGCCTGTTACTTCGGAAGTTACGAAAAATCTCTATTTGTGGGCGTGGCAGTGGGCAGGAAAGTTAAATTTTTCCCCTACAGCTTTCATTTACTTTGGTCAACTTATGTGGCGAATTCGAAGCTTCTACGTCTTTTACCTCGGAAGTTACCAAAAATCTTCATTTGTGGGCATGGCAGTGGGCGGGCCACATAAAATTTTTTCCTACGCCTTTCATTAGCCTTGGTTAACCTATGTTGCGAATTTGAAGCTTCTACGCTGTTTACTTCAAAAGTTACGATAAGCCATTATTTGTGGGCTTATTTGTGGGCGTGGCTCGAGGAGGACGGCGTCCATTTTTTTTTCAGGATATGTCCCTTTTTGTAGTTTACCAGTACACTAAATATCGATGGAATGTGTAGAGTTGTTCGCAAGTTGCAAGCATTTTACTGAAACACAATAAGTTCATTTGTGGGCGTGGCAGTGGGCGGATGTCTCCCATTTTTACTTAGGATCATACTCGGACCCCGATATACATGTGTGCCAAATTTCATTGGTTCAGCCGTTTCGGAGGAGATCCGACCACGGACGGACAGACGGACAGACGGACGGACGGACGGACAGACGGACGGACAGACAGACATGTCTAAATCGATTCAGTTTTTGATCCTGATCATTTCTAAATATATTTGTCTATATCTCCGGAACTTAATTCTCCCTGTTACAAGATTCGCACAAAACTAATATGCCCCGCTAGGGCGTTTCAGACGTGAAAAAAAGTCTTCAATTTCGAAGACGGCGGGGTCTCAAACGAAAGATAATGTAAATCGAAAAATTTGGGCATCATTTAAAATTTCTTAAATTGAGGTTTAGAGGTCGCTCAGAGGACTTGAATTTTCGTCAAATAACGCCTTAAAGAGAGCTAAAAATTTTTTATTTAGTTTTTGTAAATTTTGAATTTTCAGTTTGACAGATTTTCAACTTTTTCTGTATACTTTTAGGGGCAGAAAACACAAAAATTGATTTCAATTAATGGTTTTTACAGGAACAGTTCGATGTTTTACCGATCAATTGATTCATAATATGTTTAAGCGATTCGAAAACATTTATTTGCATATAAATTTGTTTATGTAACAGACTTGCATTTAGGCTATATACCAAAAATGTTACATTTCAACTTAAACCCATTTTAGGTACCTCTAAACCTCAATGAAAAATATTGAAAATCGTGCCCAAATTTTTCTTTTTGCCTAAACTTTCTTTTTAGACCCCGCCGTTTTCGAATTTCAACACTTTTTTTCACGTCTGAAACGCCCTAATGCCCCGCTTACGCTGGGTATAATTACATTGACGCCTGCCAGCTTTGTCAGAAGAACAAAAGTTCCCGCTTAGGAAAAATGCCTATGGCGTTAACCGACACACCTTTCAGACCATTTGATAAAGTATTCATGGATATAGTGGGACCAATTCCTATTTCATCAAGAGAAAATAAATATATTCTGACCTTTTTAGACGACTTTTCCAAATATTTTATTTGCGTCACTATACCCGATGCTAAGGCATCAACGGTCGCAAGAGAATTTTTAACGAAATAATCGCAAAATTCAATATACCAAAAGCCTTAGTCGCCGATAATGACACAAACTTCACTTCCAGGTTATTTAAAGAAGTATTCAAAATTCTTGGCATTAAAAAAATCACAAACTTTGCCATACCACCCTCAAGCCAACGGGGCTCTGGAATGAAGTCACCGCCCTCTTGCAGAATTTCTCAGACATTTTGTCAACGAGGACGGTACCAATTGGGATGAATGGCTGTATCACGCTATGCACGTGCATAACAATACAGTTTATTCATCCACTAAACAAACCCCATGCAAAACACATCGGGTATGTGATTATTTTCCCTTTTCCGGGGAATTCAATTTCCCAACTGATGTGATTTCTTTTACTCTAGATTGAGGAGGGATTTGAATTACCTCATGATCTAACTGGCGATATGCATTCTCTATTTAAGTTATTCAATTTCCATCTCAATCTAGGAAAAAGGGGAATTAATCACTTCAATTTCGATATTGAATTATCTTTCTCGCAAAAGGGAAACCAATCACATACCCGCATTTTGGTTTTGAATTTGAAATTCCGATTAAATTAAAACGTAACCCTGCTCCTATTTATAATACGGATGACTACAGTAAAATTTTAAAATATCAAATTCAACGCAGCCACGAAATAGTAAGAAATAACCAAAAATCAGCAAAATTGCAGGCAAAAGCATATTACGACAAGAATATAAATGAAAAAAAACTTTGAAGTCATATCTTCATTCACAAGTTATTCTGTTTTATATGACAAATTTGTGTTTTTGGCAAATTGCGTTTAAAGTTTGGTCGTCAGTTACAAAAAACTGAACCGAAAAAATTTTCAACAGCTTTTTAGCAATGAAAGATATAGTGTTCGTTAATTTTTCTGTTAAAAAAAATTTTGTTTTTGGATACGATTTGTCGATCAGAATGCGTTTAAAAAAAATTGCTTTGTTCTATATGCACTCTTTTA
This sequence comes from Chlorops oryzae, assembly GCA_020466095.1. Classification (NCBI taxonomy): domain Eukaryota; kingdom Metazoa; phylum Arthropoda; class Insecta; order Diptera; family Chloropidae; genus Chlorops; species Chlorops oryzae. The sequence goes on along the minus strand of CM035808.1, from coordinate 58,726,213 downwards.
CAAAGCTCTTTTTGATTTATAGCATATAGACCAACCTTTAACCCGGTAGCGCCCAGGCCCGGCTCTAGACGTTTCGTTAACCCGGGCAAAGTTACAAATTGGCGCCCCTTTTATATATATTTTATAAAGTCCGACCGATGGTGGTAAACCGAAGCCGAAGCCGAAATTTTGCTGGCACGGGCGATCGCCCGGGTTGCCCCCCCCCCTAGAGGCAGGCCTGGTAGCGCCTGAATTGAAAAAAATAAATATTAAAAATAAAATAAAATATGAACCGGTTTTGAAGTTTTGATGACAAAACACGAACTTTTTTAGTGATGCCATATGGCATCGCTAGGCGCTACCGGGTTAAGGAACTATTGTGAGATAAGAAACGAAAATGAAGGTGTTTTAAGCAACAAAATCTTTATTCAATATCACATTCAAATCATTTAATAATATAACTCAATCTTATAAATATATTTCAATAAGATCATTTAAGCCTTGAACGGTAAATTAATTTTTACTCTTATTATTATTATACCAAGCGTAAGCGGGGTATATTAGTTTTGTGCAAATCTTGTAACAGGGAGAATTAAGCTCCGGAGATATAGAAAAATAAATATAGAAATGATCAGGATCAAAAACTGAATCGATTTAGACATGTCCGTCTGTCCGTCTGTCCGTCTGACCGTCTGTCTGTCCGTCCCTGGTCGGATCTCCTCCTAAACGGCAAAACCAATGAAGTCGAAATTTGGCACACATGTATATCGGGGTCCGAGTATGATCCTAAGTAAAAATGGGAGACATCCGCCCACTGTCACGCCCACAAATGAATTTATTGTGTTTGCAGTAAAATGCTTGTACCTTGCGAACCATTCAACACATTCCATTGATATTTGGTCTACTGGTAAACTACAAATAGGTTTATATCCTGGAAAAAAATTTACGCAGTCCTCCTCGAGCCACGCCCCCAAATAAGGGCTTATCGTAACTTGTGAAGTAAACGGCGTAGAAGCTTCAAATTCGCAACCTAGGTTGACCAAGGCAAATGAAAGGTGTAGGAACAAAAATTTATGTAGCCCGCCCACTGCCACGCCCACAAACGGAGAATTTTCGTGACTTCCGAAGTAAAAGGCGTAGAAGCTTCAAATTCGCAACATAGGTTCACCAAGGCGGATGAAAGTTGTAGGGAAATAATTTATGTGGCCCTCCCACTGCCACTGCTACAAATAGAGAAGCAAAAAATAGTGCGCAAATAATGTCGGGACGCTGGGTATTACAAGGTCGGGCTTGACCGACTTTTGCTTTCTTACTTGTTTTTTGTTTAATCTAATTAGGAAAAAAATAAAAAATTTGCTTCAAAATCAGTATTAAGAACGAAATAAAAAGTGTTTTCGCGTCTAATATAAAAATTTTCGTTCCAGGGTTAAGGTAACAATAGTTGAGTAAGCTAAGTTTGTGTCATAAAATAAAAATATATAAAAAATTAATCAAATTCATTAAATGATGAAATTTTGACTTCGATTCAACGGTGATAAATTTGATTTACCAACAAAAAATTTATAAAAAGTTATTATAGTACGCCACTGCCTTTAAGAGTACCCGCCTTCTTTTCACGCCCAATTAGTCTTACTAATGTCTCCGTGCGTCCCCATACAAAAATTCAATACCATACCTTAAATCCTTCGACAACAAAAGTGTATACAGACAGACAGACATGGCTTACCTAATCTTCTGCGACATTGATCATTTCTGCACATATTTTCTGTCCCGAGAGAAATCGACGCAGAATATTTCAGGTATAGAAACTAACGGGAAAGACTTAAAATTTAATCCGAAATTTATTTAGTCTTGCATATAGAACAAAATAAAATATTGTATTTTTATTTAGTATTTTTAGTCCGTTTTTGTTCTGTATGCACACTTTTTTTCATTTAGAACACAATGGTAACGAAGCTTGTCACCAAAGTGTTTATAGCACAAAGTTGATGTCTCATATTTCAAAAAATATAAAGGATAGGAGTCAACTTTTGACACAGATCGAAAGATCTCGAAAAGTTAGCTTAAGACTCGGTATTATCTCAATTTTTTCCATTTTGCGGTATAGACCACAATAACTTACGCACGACGAAATGTAAAGTTAAAAATAAAGGGAAAAGACAGAACGTTTCACAAAAATTTGATCAAATTAAATCGCAAAATAATTTTTATTAAAATCGAAGAAACTCAGAAACTATTCCATAACAAGTAAAGAAGTTTACTTCGGCTACTATGTTAAAACATTACCTTAACAAAAATTCCTGCCGTTTTTGTTGTTGTAGCTTGAATATCTAGCTACTCCTTTTCTGTGCTTCGATTTAGCTTTACAAACTCGAAATTATTATTAATCACAAAATTTTTGCGAATGGTGGGCATGGTCAAATTTAAATAGAAAGAGGACATTATATGTAGGTGCGAAATACTCAATTCAAAATAGTGAAAATCAAATTTTTGGCGATTTTCGCGAAATGTGGTCATTGTTAAAATTTAACCTTAACGACTTCATTTGGCGGCAAAATACACCATCAGAAGAAGCAAAAAAAAAATCATTTTTGTATACAGATATGAGAATAAGAGAAAGGGTTTTTTTTTTTAAATGTGTGCGATGATGACCATAGTTATAGCGATTTCGCAATTTTTTTTCAGCGAAAGCTTAAGTCTACATAGTACCTATACACGCACCAAATTTCAATTAACTGGGATTTATAGTAAAAAAAGTTATCCACCAAAAACGTTAAAAATCGTGATTTTAAAAACTTCTGAACCACTTCCCACGACCCAAGAAGGGACTACGAAAAATTTTATGCAGTTTTTTGGACATTTACCTGGTTCAAGTCAATGCCAAATTTCAATATGAAATCTTTCATGGCTTAGGATTAAATTACGAAAAACTTATGTGTAACCGACCGACAGACAGACAGACAGGCAGACATGGCTAGATCGACTCCTCTTGTTACCCTGATCAAGAATATATATATATGTCTATATGTATCGCGACTCCTTTGGTATGTTACATACTCTGTGCGAATCTTAATGTACCCTTTCCTTCGGAAAAGGTATAAAAAGAAGAAGAAAAAACATAAATAAAGAAAAGTTGAAGCACCTACAGACAGTGAAGAAATATCTCAAAACGAAAGATCAAAGAAAAGACATGCAGATTTACCTTGTTTTGAACACACACGAGTCAAGCTGAAAACAAATGAAAAGGGGGGCATCAGATTACATACACGCCAATTTCATAGACGGGCATAGAGCAAAAAATGAATATATTGCAACACAAGGGCCAATGAAAAACACAGCGAACGACTTCTGGCGCATGGTATGGGAACAGAACCGTCGCAATATAGTTATGCTTACGAATATAAAGGAAGACAATTGTAATGTAATGCCCACGATCTCTCTTGGAAGAGTGCCTACTAGGTGATAGTAAGAGGATGATTCAGAATTGCCGCGTGTGCACTGGCGATCCGGCCGCTGCAGTCTTGTGAGTTTGAAGAGCAATCCAAATCAAAAAGTTTATTGTTCATATGTTTTGGGACATTATTAACAAAAGAAAATTGCACACGATCAAAAAAAAAGTATTGTTTACCTTTGAGATAAATGACTTCATCTGCCCGCGACGCCACATATGCTATGTCTATAGTCTTAAGAGGTTAGACTACACCCAGCCCACCCTACCATGGCCCTGTAGCTATAATTAGAGCCCCATTGTATATACACACACTAAATTTTAGATTTCAAACCAAAAAAGTATATTTTAATTTAAGTGATTCTATACATATGACTACAGCAAGTTAAATTTTGTCTTCCAAATTAATCTAAACCTAAACTCGAATTCACTAGTAATAGGTCTAAACTGACCACATTTCCTACTGGGATATCTTAAGTCTATGTACATCGATAAGGGCGCATAAGTGAACATACCAAATTTCCGAATAAAAACCAAAAAAACAAAAATATGTCTCTCAACTCTCAGTGTTCATGATTGTGCGCCAGCTTAAACTAAAACGCAAAAATATTAAACAAAAAAAGAAACAAAATATCAAACGAAATTTTGCTCTGTTCATTTCGTACTCCTAGCCGTAACGTTAGGAGAAGAATTTAATATGCAAAAAAAAAACAAACAAAAATTTCAGAAAAAAAAAATAGAAACAAAAAAAATCACACCGGCAATAATGCACACATCGGAGCGAACAAAACGCAACAATGCAAAAAAAAATTTTAAAAAGAATAAGTTGAGTTTAGGCAAACAAATTTGACTTACATTGTTATCAGCACTAACCCTTTATTGCTGCGGCGATTGATAGCACTCTCTCGGTGAAGGCCTTCTCGGAGGTGATGCTAGCACTTACAATGCTCGTAGGGGTGCTGTCTATGTGCGATGTAAGTAAAATTTGCTGCTTAAAAGAAAATAATGAAAAGAGTATCTCTTTTGTACCTAGTCTTGTTTGCCAAATAAATAACTGATAGCTATATATATATATATATATATGTACCACCATGCTTCTTGCAATAAACGATTATAAAAAAAAAACTACAAAATCTTTCTGTCCTTTCGCACACCCGGCTTGGTGGTTCTCCTCGGTCTTCTTCGCTAGACTCCTCTTCATTGGAAAAAGGGATCAAGTCCGAGTGAAGATGTTACAAATATGCGCTTAAGCTATGGTCGCATTTAGCCGAAGTAAAAGATCGTGATTCGTCGATTTAAAATCTGGACGGAGCACCCAGCAATTTAACATGCGGAGAGGTTTCAAGTTTTCTTATCGCTTTTACCTTCTGGGGCCAATCCGCGTACTCCAGGGACGGGACACGTGAGTCACGTGCGCGTGACGTCGCACCAGCGTGTCGCTCCTACTCCTCAAATACCCAGATATTTGTTGGAATGGATTGTACAAAAAATTCTCTTGGGCACTCCGTAATGTACGCGATGGGAGTTTGAAATTTCGTTTGGGCTCCTTTAAACTAACTACAGTGGGTGATGCGTGCGGATAGAAATTTCCTATATCGAAAATACTTATGTAAATTTCACGATTCACTCCGCGTTTAAGAGGAAATCACTTCGTAGTCTAGATAGCTGAACCAGACTTCTAGAACAGATTAGGATATGGGTGGGGAATGCTTTAATATTCCCTGAACTATATAAAGTTCGGCAACCACTACTTGGAATCCGAAATAAAATTTTATTTTTATTTCACTTCCGGTCACTTTACTTTAACTTTATTTCAAAGAGATTTTTTTTCTCCTACGCAAAAACCGTCTGAATAAGACTTTGACTAAATTGCTTTGGATTTCTCTAAAATCAAAGACGAGCTATTAACCTTCCAACTCTGCAGCCACGAGGTTTCTTGTTCTCATTTCTCTCCACTTATCACCTGATGTAGCAAATCGTAAGTACCAATCACAGAAGGTCTTAAGAAAAGCAGACAGATCTACTGAGATTGTGATTCATTTGATCGATTCCGCAACTAAGGGCGTCATACTGCGTATTGACCCTTTCGTGCCCAGTACAAACCAAGTTTTAAGGCTGCGTTTTTTCCCAATAAGAGCGGCGTTAAAAGTTGAAAAAGGGCACCAATTTATTATAAAGTCTACGGTTTTCGTTCTTGAATGTCTGTCTGATGGTATACTTCCTTTTTCTTAGTGTCTTCGTCTTCTAAAATATACATAGAATTGCCTTTCGTTCCGACAATTGTAGTTTTAACAAATTTACGCGCGAGCTTAGCACAGACTTTTTTCGTAGCACACACCTATTTTGAATATTTTATCTGTACTCACAGTTGTTGCTTTCGCTGCGTTTGGCTGTGTTCTGAAATCGCTCCTTTTTAATAAACAATAATCGGAAAAATAGTAATCATCTATATATATAAAAAAATAACGATTTCTGTTCGTATGTTGCTTATGCCTGGCTAAACGGGAAGAGATTTTTTAAAAATTCTTTTAGTAGTGGAATAGTGTATGGCTATACATGGTTTTGGGGAAAAAAAATTTTGAAAATATTAAAAAAAAAAATTAAAAATTTGACATGGTTTCGTTTCGGATTATTTAAGTAACTTATGGAAATAACATGGTTTCGTTTCGGATTACTTAGGTATATTATGGAAATAAATTATTTAATTTTTTTTTTAATTTTTAAGAAAGAACAATGCTTTACAACATATTGTTAAAAAAATGTTATCTCGCAAATGTTCATCTGCATTTGAGGGGTTCGCGAGATAGTGGTACAAAACGATTTTCTCCCATTTGCTTTCACTTAAGCTTTCATACATAATAGTAGCATTGAATTCTAAAATTTGTTTTTTCTTTTTTGTTTTCAAGAAAAAATTTCAAAAAAAAAAATTTAATTATACATTTTTTTGTATTTTTAATATTGATATTGATTTATATTGTTTGAATAATGCCTCCGAAGAAAGCGAGCATTGGTCGAAAAACGAACGAAACAAGAGGTGTCACATCTTTAAGATCAAGAGAAAGTCAAGAACAACGTGAAAGGCGTATGGAAACTGACAGAGAACATCGTGCAAGATCACGATTAAATCGTTCTGCGGAAGAACGAGAGGAGCCAAATAGGCATGATAGAGAACGGATGCAACGCAATCATAATTCCAATGGTTCTTCTCTGAATACACGCAAAAATCTAAGTAGAATAGCATTTAATTACCGGCCTGACGAAGATTATTCATCTCACACGTTTGTACAAATTGGGAGAATGAATGTTGTATGCGAATTTTGTCGTGCATTGAAATTCAACAAAGAGCCACTTGGATTATGTTGTAATAACGGAAAAGTGAAAATAGAATCAGTTGAAGAAATTCCAGATTTAATGCGTGAATTATTATCAGGAAATACCTTGGAATCAAAGCATTTTCTGGAAAAAATCCAAACGTACAATTCTCTATTTCAAATGACCTCTTTTGGAGCGAGTCACATTGTACATGATAATTTCATGCCAAATTTTAAAGTAATTACATCGCATGATTTAATGTCTTGCTATTATGATTCCAACATGAAGGGGTTAATGATAAATAATAATTCAAATTAGAATCAGATTCAAGGTCAAATCTATCATCGTGTTGGTGCATTGCTTCCGAATCAAGACGCCGATTACGAATTTCTTCAAATTTATTTCATCGGTGACACAAATCATGAAGTGAATAGACGTTTTGAAATTGGATCAAACATAAGAAGAAACATTGTTGAACAAATCCAAAATTTACTCCACGAAAAGAATGAGTTGGTGCATTTGTTTAAATTGGCTTTGGAAAGGATGCCATCAGGTAACCATATATTTGTGATTCGATCTGATAAAACGCCTGCCGGCCATCATCCTGGCCAATTTAATGAACCCACCATTGATGAAGTGGCGATAGTGATTGTTGGAGATGGATTTAATCCCCGCGACATTGTACTTCACCGTGGGAATAGCAATCAATTGCAACGTGTATCGGAATTGCATCGGTCATACGATGCTTTGCAATATCCATTGCTGTTCTGTACAGAAGAAGATCAGTATGATGTTACGTTAAAAATGATTAATCCAGTGGATGGTATGCTAAATCTAATGGTTGTCAAATTTTGGGAATTTTAACAAAAGATTTTTTTTGTTTTTTTTTTTTGGGGAGTTTAGCGAGATTAATGTATTATTTTTGTTGCTTTTGTAGGTACATTAACTAATAAAAGCCTTAGTGTCATGAACTATTATGCATACAAGTTTATGTGCCGTGAGTATAATTTCAATCATATATTGAAAAGTCGAAGACTATTTCATCAATATGCTGTGGATATGTATGCGAAAGTTGAATCTAAACGATTGAACTACATTCGGTATCACCAACGAAATTTGCGTGTCGAAGAATACATTCATTTACGTGATGAAATAAATAATGATGGTAACGTAAAAGATATTGATCAACTCATTATTTTACCATCCAGATTCACTGGGAGCCCTCGCCACATGCATGAATATGCGCAGGATGCGATGTTTTACGTTCGACATTATCAGCGACCTGATTTTTTCATTACATTTACCTGTAACCCGCAATGGGTTGAAATAAAAGAACATTTATTTCTCCATCAATCGCATCTCGATCGTCATGATGTAACAGCTCGAGTTTTCAAACAGAATTTGAAAGCGCTCATGGATTTCATAACTTAGCATGAAGTGTATGGAAAGGTTCGTTGTTTTATGTACTCGGTGGAGTGGCAAAGGAGAGGATTACCACACGCGCATATCTTGATATGGGTGGTTGAGAAAAAAAGGTCGGATGAAGTGGACAATGTTATTTGTGCTGAAATTCCTGATAAAATTACCGATCCTGTTTTATATGATGTCGTTACGAAAAATATGATTCACGGACCCTGTGGCGATATAAATCCGAGTTCTCCATGTATGGTTGATGGTAAATGTACTAAACGGTATCCAAGACCATTGATTTCAGAAACTGTAAGTGGAGACGATGGATATCCACTTTACCGTCGGCGTTCAGTTGAAGATAATGGAAATTCGGCAAATATTCGAGTTCGAAATAGAGATATCGAAATCGACAATAGATGGATTGTGCCTTATTCACCACTACCATCGAAGACATTTAAAGCGCATATAAATGTAGAATATTGCAGTTCCGTGAAATCCATCAAGTATATTTGTAAATACGTGAACAAAGGTAGCGACATGGCAATGATGGGAGTTGTTCAACATTTGGTTGTGCATCCTGAAAATGGACCTCGTGTTTATTTTACTTCGGAAAATGCAAGGGAAAGAGTTGGTGCTCCGTCAGACACAACATTAACGGCGTTTTTTAAGTTATGTCAAACTGATTTTTTTGCAAAAACATTATTGTACAGTGAAGTTCCACAGTATTACACTTGGCAACAAAATAAAACGTTTCATCGACGCTTACGAGGAGAGAAAGTGCAAGGTCATTCAGGCATAAGAAAAAGCGATGCATTGGGACGAATTTATGCAATTTATCCCAAAAACGATGAATGTTTTTATTTGCGATTATTGTTGGTTAACGTACGCGGCCAACTTCATTCGAAAATTTGCGAACAGTTGACGGAGAGATATGTCCAAATTATCGTAGTGCCTGCCATAAACTCGGTTGATTGGAAAATCATTCGCAGTGGCATGATACAATGACTGATGCTTCAAATACATGTTCGCCATATCAAATAAGAGATTTATTTGCAATAATAATCGCGACATGTTATCCAGCCGATCCTATTGATTTATGGAATAAATATCGCGATTATATGACTGAGGACATATTAAATGAGATGCGTCGTTTGAGATCAAATACAGAATTGGAGTATACATTAGATATGTATAATGAAGCATTAATTAAAATCGAAGATATTTGTTTAATGATCGCAAATAATACTTAAAAGGAGTGTGGTTTGATTGCACCAAACAGAAGTATGCATGATGTCTTTGAACAGGAAATTCGTCGTGAAACACAATTTGATATAATTGTTTTGAAGGAATATGTTAAAGAGAATTTGCTAAAATTGAATGCTCAACAAAAACGTGCATATGATGACATCATGGATGCTGTTGAAAAAAAGATTGGAGACTTTTTTTTTTTTGAATGCACCAGGTGGTACTGGAAAGACATTTTTAATGTCTTTACTACTGGCAAAAATACGATCACAAAACAAAATTGCGTTAGCACTTGCTTCCTCCGGAATAGCTGCAACTTTATTGGATGGTGGTCGAACCGCTTACTCCGCATTGAAATTGCCATTAAACGTTCATATGATTGAATATCCAACATGTGGCATTACGAAAAGATCTGGAATGAGAAATGTTTTGCAACCATGCGAAATCATCACATGGGACGAATGCACCATGGCACAGAAAAAATCGTTGCAAGCATTGGAAACTACAATGAGAGATATTCGAAAGACAAATAATCTGTTTGGTGGTGCATTGATATTGATAGCTGGTGATTTCAGACAAACTTTGCCAGTCATTCCTCAATCGACGCCAGCAGATGAACTCAATGCGTGTCTGAAACTATCACCATTGTGGAGACACGTAAAAGTGTTGCGTCTAACAACAAACGTTAGAGTTCAACTGCAAAATGATCCATCTGCTGCTGAATTTTCTAAACAATTGTTAGATATCGGAAATGGTACAATGCCAGTTGATGCTTCAACTGGTATGATAACTTTTCCTGAAAATTTCTGTCGCATTACCAAAGATAAAGATGAATTAATTCAAAGCGTGTTCCCGAACATCATTCGTAACTACATGAACCATGTATGGCTGAGCGAACGAGCTATATTAGCAGGAACAAATAAAGATGTTACCGAACAAAATTGGACAATTCAAAGTAAAATACCAGGTATTGTAAAAAAAAAAAATCAAAATTTAGTCTTTTTGTTTTCATTAATAAATTTGATCTATATTTTGCAGGTCATGTGGTTTCCTACAAGTCAATCGACACAGTTACAAATGACGATGACGTCGTTCACTATACAACTGAATTTTTTATTCATTAGACGTTCCTGGATTGCCACCACACAATTTGCGACTAAAAATAGGTGTTCCAATTATTAGCCTTCGAAACATAAGTAAACCGAAACTTTGCAATAGAACCCGATTAGTCGTTAAAAGATTGATGCCAAATGTTATTGAAGCCACTATATTGAAAGGAAAATTCAAAGGTGAAAACGTACTGATTACACGAATCCCATTGATTCCAACAGATATGCCATTTAGTTTCAAGCAATTGCAATTTCCAATTCGTCTCGCATTTGTAATAACAATTAAAAAATCTGAAGGCCAATCAATGGAAATATGTGGAATAAACTTGGAATATCCAGTTTTCTCACATGGACAATTGTATGTTGCCTGTTCACGTGTTGGCAAACCATAAGTATTACATATTTACGCTAAAGATAGTCAAACGAAAAATATTCTTTACCGTAGAGCACTTAATTAAAACGTTGTATTAAAGAAGTTACTTCAATTTCAATCTTAAATTCTTAATAAAGTTAAGTTAAGTTACGCTCAGTCAAGAGTAACTGAGCCATGAGACGCAGCAACGCGCGGCAAGAAATGTAGTTTACGACCATGGACATAATTCGCGAAATTCGCAAAATTTTATAATTTAAATTTCACACAAAGAATGAATAAAAACCTAGAGTATATTATGGGTGTGTCTGACGGGGATTAAGCAGAATCTCAATCCGATTGGCTGCGATTATTTCCGAAATTTAAAACAACGTGTGCACTTAATTGTTTGTGAACCGGAAATCACTTTATTCTCGAGCATAGGCATGCATTAATATTATCGATAAAAGTTATTAAGCTATTATCTATTGCAACATACTTATGTTTAAAAGCTATCGATAAAAGGGTAACATAACAATAGAGACTAATCAAATATAACAAGTATTTAAAAACATACTACTTTATCACTTTTACTACTTTTGCCAAATATCAAGCTGTACCGGGAGAGGCAACGAGCGCGGGTCATACGAAGCTGGCGCGAAGGATCGCGGAGCGAGCCTTGGTGCCAGCTAGTATTATATAAACGAAGTTTCAGCTTTGTTTGTGCTTTTCTCGCGAGGTACTCCGTGTAGCTGACGAGCCGCTCGGACATCGGTGAAATGAAAAAATATAAAAATCAAAAACTAAGTTTCAACAAAGATAAGTATTACGTACATACATACATACAGCGTCCCGCTTGCGGCTGGAAATCAGAGAGAGACAGCTGTTGCAGCAGCTTTATCAGCTGCTAGCTGATTCTCGAACCACCTGAGTGATGCCAATAAGCCACTCACACACATCTAGTGCTACCACTAACGTTCAATCAGTTATTTCAGAAACAGATGATGCTGTAAATCAAATTCGACAGCTACCCAGCAAACACTTTCTTTGTGATGAAGAAGTTCTCGATGGAAGTAAACTTTCAGTACTAAAAAGCCATTTCCAAAGGCAACGGTCACACTCCACCAGCGGAATAAATTCCATTTTAACATAAGAAAAGTTATCTACTAACTTAGACAAAAGCGTATTATCTGATGCAGCTACATCTTCTATGATTGGCGCTTCAACAACAAACAACACTCACACTCAGGTAACGCAGGTGCCGATTCAGTTATTGAGCATAACCAAAAGGTAAATAAACCAATTGAGCAGCAGGCGGTGCTAATCGGTATGCATCGCTTTATTAATATAACGAAAAAAAAGAAGCCCAGTAGGAACAATTTCCAATAGGTCTAAAGTTAATAAAACTGAAAATCCATCCATCCGCCCCAATACTCTATCGGGAAACCGTTTTGCTCCACTGGCTGATTCAAATGATAATTCATCGGAAAATCCGTCTCCAATTTATTTGCGTGAGCGAAGCTTTAATGCGCGTTTTGCAAGTTTAGCTCGCCTCTTAGGCAATAATAAATTTCACGTTGTTCCCTTAACAAAAGGGAACATACATTGAACAAAAATTCAAGGTAATACTGAAGTAAGCTATCGTAAGGTAGTGAAATAATTTGAAGAGGCAAAACAAAATTTTTATACATATCACCTAAAAAGTAGCAAGGGCATTACAGTAGTTATCAAAGGTATTGAAGCTGATGTTGATACAAATGAAATTAAAAATGCTCTCGGCGCAAAGGGCTTCCACGCTAGGGCATTTATAAATATAATAAATAAAGATAAAGTAACGCAACCAATGTTTAAAGTTGATCCCCCAGACAACTGTTCGCTTAAAAAAACGAAAGCCATCCCATTTGTAACTTAATGTACCTATTTCATCGCAAAATTAGTATTGAAGAGCCGCACAAACGAAATGGGCCTGTCCAATGCAACAATTGCCAAGAATTCGGCCATTCCAAAACCTACTGTACTCTGCGTACAGTGTGTGTTATATGTTGGGAACTAAACCACTGTTCAGTATGCAATAAAAAAACTCAAAACGATCACAACTTAGTTAAATGTAGCAACTGCCAGGGTAATCATTCTGATAAATACCGTGGCTGCCCAGTTTATAAAAATCTTAAGCAGCGTCTAGATATTCGAAAGCAATTCGTTCGCAATCAAATTGGAAATATTTTTGTCCCTGAAATGGCGCCAACTTCGAATATCGCTAAGGCTCCTTTTACACCAGGTATATCCTACGCCGACGCGTTGAAATAGGGAATTCCATCCAACCAGTACTCACCTTCACACTCACATAGCAATCTTGAGTTGATGATTTCAACTCTTACTCAAAGCATTTCTCAGTTCATGCAGGCAATGCAAAGCTCTCCCCATAGTATTGTGCAAATGCAGAGTAAGTTATTGACAGCTCTTTTATCTTAAATATGACCAGTTTAAAAATTTGTGCAAGGGACTCAAACGGCTTAAGTCGGCATAAGCAAGAAATTCAAAATTTTTTAATTGGAGAAGCTGTTGATGTAATGCTCCTCTTCGAAACTCATTTAACCAATAAATGTTTGTTTTTAATTCCTGGATACATATTTTACCAAACAAACCACCCAGATGGCAAAGCACATGGCGGAACAGGCATTCTTATTCGTAATAGACTTTGGCATGTCCATATGGGATCGTATGCAACAGCTTTTATCGAAGCGTCTACAATAAATGTACAACTTAACAATAAAAATTTGGTAGTTTCATCAGTATACTGCCCTCTTCGCTTTAATATAACTGAAAGTATGTTTATAGATTTTTTTAACACTGTAGGTGATAAATTAATAGCCGCTGGCGATTGCAATGCATAGCATCCCTTTTGGGGTTCCCGTCTTTGCAATCCAAAGGGATCACAAATATACAGGGTAATCACCAATAGGAGTAATAATTTTGACTTTGTATCACCTACACAGCCTACATACTGGCAAATCCCAACACTAACTGGCTTAAATATAAAAAGTATATAAGCTCACATATACAGACAAATTACAAAATTGAAAGTAAAAAGCATATCGATGATGCTGTTACAGTATTTAGTATAATTCTATCTATAGCAGCAGAAAATTCTACGCCAAATTATATCCATAAAGAAACGAATCCTTTGACAAATACTGAAATCGAACATCTCGTAGCTATTAAAAGAAGGTGCAGGAGAGAATGGCAACAAACCCGATCCCCAGCATCTAAATATAGACTTAGGGAAGCTGAAAAAAAGCTTAAAGCAGCTCCCTTGAAGGAAAAAGAACTTAACAAACATAACTTTTGTTGTAAGGATAATCCGGAATCCTTCACTCGCCTATCGGATCGAATTTTCTAAAGGAAAACGCTTTTTATAATTTGTAATTTATAACTTTAGAGTCGCGAGCGGCAACTCTACGAGTAAGGAACCCAAGTGCAGTGTCCTCAGATTTAAAACCACTTATTCTAAAGGCTTAAAGGCTTAAAAAAAGATTTTATAAACCGATCGATAGAGTATATTCTGGAGCCGCCCGGTTAATTGGAGTGCAATCGTGACATCGGCCGGATTCAACCAGAAGAGCTGTTTTTTGTTCCTGAGGTTCTAAACCATCAAAGTGCATCAGCTGATCAATCGATTCAGTTCAGATAAGTTCTTAGCTTAGCCAAAAACCAAAAGCTTTGACTAAGTATTATAAACCAGCCTAAAAATATACTGCAAAAGACCAAAAATTAATAAAAGCTTCATTTTCAGATAGGTACTTAGCTAAGCCAAAAACCTATAAGCTTAGACTAAGTTTTTCATCTGGCCTAGAAGTATACTCCATAATTTTTAAAGACATGATTCCTGGCTTCCTTGGGAACACAGTTTCCTACTTAAATGCCTATTACTAGATCTCCATCTGAAACTACCTTGCAATCAGGGTCTCACATAAGAAAAATAAGTTCCTCTCTGTCTTTTGCAGCAGAAAATATTCATCTATGCAGTGATCAAATGGAAAAAAATATTAAAGCCACTGATGATGCAACGACTATTGTTAAAGAATTAGCAGCTCACTTTTCTGACCTGACACCGAGAACGTCACCTTTGCCCTGGTGTGTTCAAGTGCAAACACCAAATAATACTGAACCGACAAACAAAAATCAAATTATGAGTGCTGCGAAAAAACCAACACACGTACAAGTTGGCATTGAACAGTACACCAAAATAACTAAACGAAAGTTGAGTCCACAAGACACAAATAAGAATACAAAAGAAAAAATGCAAAAAGTACAAAACACGGAAAACAATAGCAACCGCTTACATGTGTTGGGTGAATTAAGCGACGAAACTCTAGTAAGCAATAAAACAAAAACAAATAGACCACCTCCGGTGTATCTAAGAGAAAAAAACTCTAGCACACTAATAAACTGTCTTGCAAATTTAATTGGGAAAAACAACTTCTACGTTGTTCCCCTTAAAAAAGGTAATATCGATGAAACGAAATTGAAAATTCGTAACGAAGAAGCTTATCGTAAGGTCATTGATGACTTAGAAAAAAAAAAAACCCAAGCACTTTTACACCTACCAACTTAAGAGTTGTAAGGGTCTTACTGTCGTGATCAAAGGTATCGAACCTGGAGTAAATACGAGGAAATACAAGAAGCACTTAAAGAAAAAAACTTTGAAACTAAGAGTGTATTCAATATATTAAATAGAGAAAGACAACCTCAACCTATGTACAAGGTTGAACTTCTCCCTGATTCTCCCTGTTCAGTGTACCAACTGCCAAGAATATGGACATACCAAGTCTTACTGCAAACTTCCATCCGTTTGCGTTATTTGTGCCAAGATCCACACCTCCGATAAATGCACTGAAGATAAATCTAATCAAGATGCCAGAAAGTGCTCTAACTGCGGTGACTGCCACACAGCCACAGGCTGCCCAGTCTTTTCCGCTTTAAAATAAAAAAAATGGGAACTTCTAATCAAAGACACCGAGTCCAAACTTATAACGCCCCAAACTTTCAATTTGATCAATTCCCACTATTGCCAAACACAGCCGCTCTCTTGAAACCTAACACACCGAAAACTCCTCATATTACCTACGCAAACGTGCAAAGCCAATCTACGAAAAATTCTACAACCTCGGCTCCAGCTCCGGGTCTGGAAGCAATGCTCTCTTCCTTCACAGCGAAAATGGACAGATTCATGGACTTCATGCAAAATATGTTGAATAATATGATGCAAAGTGTGATGCAAAGCCAAAGCCTAATTGTTGAGTTGCTAAGACCAAAATGAACTCTATTACAATATGTCCCTGGAACGCCAACGGCATGCGCCAACACATCCTAGAAATCACAAAATTCCTCAACCGAAACAACATTGACATTTTGCTCATTTCCGAGACTCATTTAACTCACAAAACCTGCATCAGAATCTACAAATGGCTACAAATTTTACCATACAATTCACCCAGACGGTAAAACCCATGGCGGCACTGCCGTTATCATTAAAAATACTATAGCTCATTATCAACTGTAAAATTACTCTACTAATTATCTGCAAGCTACCTCTATATGTGTATACTCTGCTTTAGATAAAACCGTTTTTCCGCTATCTACTGTCCACTGAGATTTGCTGTCACCACAGAACAGCTTCGTAAATTCTTCGAGGACGTTGGACCCAAATTCCTTGCTGCTCGAGGCTTTAACGACAAGCATCCTTTCCGGGGCTCTAGGCTAACTACCCAAAAAAGACGACAATTATTTGCTGCACTTGGTCGTGATCTCGACATTATATCTTCCGGGCATCCCACCTACTGGCCAACAGATATTAGAAAAACACGTGATTTAATCGACTTTAGAGATAATAAAGGATTAAAACCTACTGATATAATAGCTACTCCATCTTATGGTCTATGCTCAGACCATTCTCCTGTTATCCTAAGCCTACTCCATTTTAAAACAACTCCATTTCAAACGCGGCAAAATTATTTCATAAATTGGAGTACTTACAAAAATATTATTTGTAAGGAAATTAACAACGAAATTCTCATTCAGTCATACAAACAAATTGATGATGCAGTAAGCTGCCTTAATAATGTTTTGATCGACGCAGTTACTAGAGCTACCAAAGTTAAAAATTCGAGTCAACCAAATATAACCCTACAATCAGACATTGATAGGCTCATTGCAACCAAAAGGCAGGCCAGGCGGGAATGGATAAGGTACAGATCTCCTGCTGCTAAACTTAAACTAAACCAAGCTTCAAAAATCCTTAAAAGAGCACTAAGCGAAGATAGAAACCGCGCTGTTCAAAAGTACCTTGAAGGCATTGGTACACTAAAAGAAAACAACTTTTCGTTGTGGAAAGCTGCTAAAAAATTTAAAGGGCCAATTGTAAGTGAACCTCCTCTTAGAAAATCAGATGGATCCTGGGCTCGTAGTGACCAAGAAAAAGGCTGCATCCTTGCAAATCATCTACAAAATGTTTTTCAACCTTACCCGCAAATTATGGACTTCCAACCAACAACAACAATTCCGTCTTCCGTCGAACCTCCTATAATCGTACATTTCGAAGAGGTGAAAGATCTAATCCGTACCAATGCAAATCCAAACAATTAAGAAAGCTAAAGTCGGTCAAGCCCGACTTTGAAATACCCAGCGTCGCGACATTATGAGCGCACTATGTTTTGCTTCTCCATTTGAGGGCGTGGCAGTGGGAGTGCAAAATAAATTTTTTCCCTACACCTTTCATTTGCTTTGGTCAACCTATGTAGCGAATTTGAATCGTCTACGCCTATTAGTTCGGAAGTTACGAAAAACCTCCATTTTTGGGCGTGGCAGTGGGCGGGCCATATTAAATTTTTTCCTACACCTTTCATTCGCCTTGGTCAACCTATGTTGCGAATTTTAAGCTTCTACGCCTTTTACTTCACAATTTACGATAAGCCCTTATTTTTGGGCTTATTTGTGGGCGTGGCTCACGGAGGGCAGCGTCCATTTTTTTCAGGATATGTCCCTTTTCGTAGTCTACCAGTACACCAAATATCAATGGAATCTGTTGAGTTGTTCGCAAGTTACAAGCATTTTACTGAAAACACATTATATTAATTTTTGGGCGTTGCAGTGGGCGGATGTCTCCCATTTTTATTTAGGGTCATACTCGGATCCCGATATACCTCTGTGCTAAATTTCGACTTGATTGTCTTAGCCGTTTCGGAGAAGATCCGACCACGGACGGACGGACGGACAGACGGACAGACGGACGGACGGACAGACGGACGAACAGATGGACGGACGGACAAACGGACATGTGTTAACCGATTCAGTTTTTGATCCTGATAATTTCTATATATATATGTCTATATCTCCGGAGCTTTGTTCTCCCTGTTACAAGATTAGCACAAAACTAATATACCCCGCTTACGCTGGGTATAAAAAGGCTCCTGGTCACGACAAAATAATGGGCAAAATGATACAACAACTGCTCGACATGGCAATCTTCCACTTGATGCTGATTTTTAACAGTATACTTTCACTAAGCTACTTTCCAAAAATTTGGAAAATTTCGCAGATTAAAATGATCCCAAAGACAGGAAAGGATCCTACTCTCCCATCAGCATACAGACCTACAAGTTTCTTGCCTCAATTATCCAAAATTTTTTAAAAAATGCAGCTGTCTAAAATTCTACCTTTTGTTGCACGCAGTAATATCATTCCAAATCATCAATTTTGGCTTAAGGAAGGGACATGGAACCACTGAGCAAGTGCACAAAATCACGAGAGAAATAAATGCTGCATTCAATGATAAAAAATACTGCACTGCTGTTTTCCTGGACGTTGCCCAGGCTTTTGATAAAGTCTGGCGTGACGGCCTGATGTACAAAATAAAGAAATATCTTCCGAAGAACGTCCTTAAGCTGTTCTATTCTTATATCACTTCTGGTAAATTCAAATTTAAATATAATTCATTCGTCTCAAGATATTGGCGGGCGTTCCACAAGGCAGCGTGCTTGGACCGTTTTTGTACTTAATTTACAACGCTGATCTTCCATCATATGAAAACCATGTTATCTCTACCTTTGCATACGACACTGCAGTCATAAGTTCACACCCCGATCATAAGGCTGCACCTCAAAGTCTACAAATCCACCAAGGACTAGTAGGAAAGTGGCTTGCTAAATGGGGTATGAAAGTAAACGAATCAAAAAGTGTACAAGTTACCTTTTCGTTGAGAAAGGAAACATGTCCCGCTGTGAAAATAAACAATATCACTATCCCTCAATCCAACGATGTAAAATATCTTGGTATACACCTTGATAGAAGGCTAGCGTTGACAAAACACATCGAACGCAAAAAAAACGCAAGTCAAATTGAGACAACAAAACCTGTACTGGCGCTTAAACCGTAATTCTCATCTTAGCCTAGATAACAAGTGTTGTGATTATTAGGGGAATGTATCAGTCTGGCTCCTCCAGA
Source organism: Chlorops oryzae (assembly GCA_020466095.1). NCBI lineage: Eukaryota > Metazoa > Arthropoda > Insecta > Diptera > Chloropidae > Chlorops > Chlorops oryzae. The sequence continues at coordinate 58,706,859 of CM035808.1, read as the reverse complement.
CTAATACCCAGACCTAATCATCCTTTTTAAATAATACTCCGGACACAGAGAATTCATTGAAGTCCTTTTATTAATTTACCTGTTATTTTAATTACAATGTTTAGATCCTACTCTAGCTCCTAATTGACTCGAAGGACTTCCCTAATTTCCTGTCTAACACTTAAGTCTACGCTCCGCTGTCGTGGCCCTTGGGTGAGTACGTGCACCGGAGTTGAGACTTTGAATACTAAATCAAGAGTCCCCTTGTCGATGTTGATACTTTCCTTTTATAAAGAGAAAGCGCTTAGGCTGCACTTTCTCGCCAAATCTGGAACACTTCCGCAAATGACGAACTGCTGCTGTGCAATCGCCTATTGCCCAATTTCGCTTTTCTCCATAACTTCGTATAATAGCTGGTGCTGACGTAGTCGTTGTTCTCATTACCGCTGACCTACTTCTGCGTTCCAGTTCTAGTTCTGCTTTGATGACGATATTGTGTCATTGTCTTCGTTGCATTTCTTTTGTTTGCTTCTGTCTGTTATTCGCTGTTCTTGCGAAAACGATTGGCTGCTTGATTCACGCTAGGTCGTACAGTGAGTACACGAATATTGTAACTCACAACATCCCTCCTCCTTTTGAAGAAGTCGCGTTTATCGTGACGGCAATTAGTCCTCAGGTTAGTAAGGTGTTGTTTTCGTGCCCTCAAGACGATATATCTTGATTATGCCTTGGTGTTGTTTTGTTCCCCCTTTTTTTTGTGTGTTTGTGTACTCCTCTCGAATGCATACGCTATTATGTTTCATTGACTTAATGTCGAGTAGGTTCTGTTCATTTTTCGTTGATACTTTTCCAAAAAACCGCTGGTGCAGCAATTCTGATTCGGCCTTGAAAATTGTAAATAAATGCAGCTGGGTAAAATTTGTTTTGTTGTTATTCCCAAAATACGCTGATGAAGCAATTATGATTCGACCTTGACAACGGCCATGTGTGGATATCTGATGTATGCTCCTAGATTGTAGTTTTTTGTCGACCTGTAGCTCGTGAGTCTTTATTGATTGCCAACTCTCCCCTCTTAACGGAGTCGCGAGCATCGAAACTGTGAAACGGTTCTGTCAAAGTCTTTGCTACGAGACATTGGGACGGCTGCGTTTTATACTGATTTACTTTATTCTTTGGTGCCGGAAGTTGTTGCTGGGCAATGTAGACGGTTGCCCCATGATGTGCTTTGGTTGTTATGTTGATGAGCCGTGTTGATGTACCAGAGCGGCTGCCGATGTTTACTTAAAAATATTAGTCATTCTTATTTGTAAACTACCATTCTTTGCTTGCTAATTAACTGTCTTAAAACCAAACATAGTTTCTTTATACAAAATATACCATTCTTTTCTTAAAACCAAAATAAATTATTACAAATTATTACAAAATTTTCGAATAATATTATTTGCTTAAAATCTAAATTAATTATTACAATTAATTATAAAAATTTTTCGAATGAACACTATTGTTTTGAATATTTATTATTATTATTATTTTTTTTTTTTTTTCAATTCTAATATATCTCGTAATATATTTGTTTTTCTCACATTTTATATAACCATACGCAAATATTACAATTCGTTCAATTTTCGAATTTCGGTTTTTTTTCACGTTTGTTATTTTCAATTCAAAAAACAATTTTATTTAATGTGTTTAATGTTAATAATGTAATGTTTTTTTGTTGTTGTATTATTTTTTTATTTTTTATTTTTTATATATATATATAAGTTTTTGTTTTGACAATTTCGGCAACTATTAGTGGTGTTGTGTTTTTCGAGGTCTTACATATAGTCTTATTCTATTCTAACCTCCACCTTCTTCCTGAACTTGAATCCCTCCACCGTTGTGTTATATAAAAAAAGTTTAAAGAAAAATAATTACCCTCATCTTTTATGTGCAATTTCTTATTGAAAATTTATTTTTCCCGCTAACCTTAAGACTGAACACCTTTCCTCTCAATTCTACCTTTTTTTCGATTCTTGTATTTCTTTTCTTGGCTCTGTTTAATGATTTCAATATTTTAGTCAAAATTTTTTCTTTTCGTCAATGTTATCTCTTTTGATCCTGTGATATTTCCATCCAATCTCTCATAACTGCCCCCAATAATTCTCTGGATAAACTGATTTGCTCCCCGACCAACATTTTTTCGTCTGGGGTGTAACCTCTTCCTGCTTCAATTGACTCAAAAAGATTTTCTGCAAATCTCAGTGTAAACAGCCCTCAATCAATCGTATTATCCTGCTGCGGACAGTTAGGATATACCCAAGTTCTTTCCTGAGAAAAGCTCATGTCCTTTACTATATCTCTAACCCTTCCGAAAAAAAATTCAATACTTGCAAAGATTTCTACCGTGCTATGTGGCTTGAGAGAATCCAATAGATATGTGTGATTTGTTGTTGCTACTACTAGCATCCAATGGTTACTCTCGCATATTGGAAAAATGAATGTTTTAACTGTGCTCATATCAATGCCTTTTATCAACGGCTTTATTCGGAATTCGGTGGGAGCGTAGGTTCGGATCCTACCGGCTGCGCCAAAATGTTGTTATTATTAGGGGAATGTATCAGTCTGGCTCCTCCAGACTAATACCCAGACCTAATTATCCTTTTAAACTAATACTCCGGACACAGAGAATTAATTTAAGTCCTTTTATTAATTTACTTGTTATTTTAATTACAATGTTTAGATCCTACTCTAGCTCCTAATTGACTCGAAGGACTTCCCTAATTCCCTGTCTTACACTTTAGTCTACGCTCCGCTGTGGTGGCCCTTGGGTGAGTACGTGCACCGGAGTTGAGACTTTGAATACTAAATCAAGAGTCCCCTTGTCGATGTTGATTCTTCCCTTTTATAAGGAGAAAGTGCTTAGGCTGCGCTTTCTCGCCAAATCTGGAACACTTTCGCAAATGACGAACTGCTGCTGTGCAATCGCCTATTGCCCAATTTTGCTTTTCTCCATAACTTCGTTTAATAGCTGGTGCTGACGTAGTCGTTGTTCTCATTACCGCTTACCTACTTCTGCGTTCCAGTTCTAGGTCTGCTTTGGTGACGATATTGTGTCACTGTCTTCGTTGCAATTCTTTTGTTTGCTTCTGTCTGTTATTCGGTGTTCTTTCAAAAACGATTGGCTGCTTGATTCACGCTAGGTCGTACAGTGAGTACACGAATGTTGTAACTCACAACACAAGGTATTGATCTTCAATTTTAGAATTAAACCAATATGGACATATGGAATAGAACTTTGGAGCTCTGTGTGCTCTTCAAACTTACTTAAAATACAGCGAGGCACATGAGTAACTTATCGACCGTTCAACCTCTAGATTAAAGAGAAAAAAACTCGTGCCCATTGATTAGCATAAGAAACCAAATAACATTATAAACATAATTCGTCATTTTCATCCAGCTCTATACACAACTTACTTGCTTTTTGCATTTCTAAATTAGTCCCTAAGCTTTGAATACATATTGTAAATTTCCTAATACAAAGATCAAATTTTAAAATATATGAAATGAGAAAAAAAAATTATGTATAACGATTTTTTAATTGAAATCGATCTTAACTGTAAGAACTACACGTAACTACTTATTGTAAAACGGATATCAGCAACTGTTAGCAACTATCTCTTTATATTAAAATGCACAGCTTATATACTAATTATTCTTAGCCTAGGTCTGCGCTCTGCAGACCCTGTTGTGTTCTTCGGGAACGGTGTCATGGGCCTGCTGACGCATGCTGACCTGTGCAGATGTACTTCCGGGTATCTTGGTCGTTGTGTTCCATGACCAATATCCGATTCAGCATATTCGGTGATTCTGCGTCAGTCATCTATGACGCAACGTTGTACTTGGCACGCTTGTACGGTGGTACGAAATGCCAGCTTGCGTTTTTGGCCGTCTGCCGTCGCAAGCGGTATTGCGTAAGCTACAAGATGAGCTAATCTGCTGTTTGACTCATAACATCTCTCCCCCCTTGAAGACGATGCCACGTTTTAGCATTCAAATTAACGGTGGAAGAAGGTAAGGGAATGTTTGTCATTGCTGAAAAAGGATTGCCTCAGGAACCATCTTTGTTTTCTTTTCGGCGAAGATAGCGTAATGGGTTAGCAGATGACCAGAATTCGAGAGGTTTGTTGTTCAAAACCAGTGGGTAGATTCAAAAACTATGTTATATGAAGTGGAGCCGTTTTTTACTTGATTTTGACGTTTTCTTGTTGTTTGTTCTCTGTTTCTGGTAGATGACTACCTTACGCCATATATGGCTTGGTGGTTGCGTTGTGTTGTTGCGTGCATCCATCAGCATGCTCAGCCTCCCGACGATGTCATTTCCTGTGTCATTCTAGGTACCATAGATTCGTATGAGACAGTGTATATTTTTATACCCAGCGTAAGCGGGGTATATTAGTTTTGTGCAAATCTTGTAACAGGGAGAATTAAGCTCTGGAGATATAAAAAAATATATATAGAAATGATCAGGATCAAAAACTGAATCGATTTAGACATGTCCGTCTGTCTGTCCGTCCGTCCGTCCGTCCGTCTGTCCGTCTGTCCGTCTGTCCGTCCGTCCGTGGTCGGATCTCCTCCGAAACGGCTGAACCAATGAAGTCGAATTTTGGCACACATGTATATCGGGGTCCGAGTATGATCCTTAGTAAAAATGGGAGACATCCGCCCACTGCCACGCCCACAAATGAATTTATTGTGTTTTCAATAAAATGCTTGTAACTTGCGAACCACTCAAAACATTCCATTGATATTTGGTGTGCTGGTAAACTACGAAAAGGGACATATGCTGGCAAAAAATCTACGCCGCCCTCCTCGAGCCACGCCCACAGATAAGCCCAAAAATAAGGGCTTATCGTAACTTGTGAAGTAAAAGGCGTAGAAGCTTCAAATTCGCAGCATAGGTTGACCAAGGCAAATGAAAGGCGTAGGAACAAAAATTTATGTAGCCCGCCCACTGCCACGCCCACAAATAGAGAATTTTCATAACTTCTGAACTAAAAGGCGTAGAAGCTTCAAATTCGCAACATAGGTTCACCAAGGCGAATGAAAGGTGCAGGAAAAAATTTTTTATGGCCCGCCATCTGCCACGCCCACAAATGAAGATTTTTCGTAACTTCCGAAGTAAAAGGCGTAGAAGCTTCGAATTCGCAACATAGGTTCACCAAAGCGAATAAAAGGTGTAGGAAAAAAATTTTTATGGCCCGCCCACTGCCACGCCCACAAATGAAGATTTTTCATAACTTCCGAAGTAAAAGGCATAGAAGCTTCAAATTCGCAACATAGGTTCACCAAGGCGAATGAAAGGTGTAGGAAAATTTTTTTTTGGCCCGCCCACTGCCACGCCCACAAATAAAGATTTTTCGTAACTTCCGAAGTAAAAGGCATAGAAGCTTCAAATTCGCAACATAGGTTCACCAAGGCGAATGAAAAGTGTAGGGAAATAATTAATGTGGCCCTCCCACTGCCACGCCCACAAATAGAGAAGCAAAACATAGTGCGCTCATAATGTCGGGACGCTGGGTATTGTTGTGTGTCACAACCGCACAAACAGTTCTTATACCTTATTTCGATATGCGATAAAGTACAACAACGAAAACACCGGCGTTCAGAATCAATAAAACATTAACGCTGACGTAAACAATCAAAGCCAATGATCGCAAATACTAAGAACATCAGACGATTGGATCGGGCGAGTGAGCGGCAAGACGAAATGGCCGAAACAGCTAGTCAGCAATTATGTCACATAAGCTATGCACAAGAAGTTCATCGTCTTAAATACTGACCTGCTCCAATAATAATAATAACAACAACAACAATCGAGATGACCCAGAAGAGTGTCGCAACAACCGATATTGCTAGAACAGCAATATCTTTTGAAGACTGGAATAAAGCTGACGCTAGAAGTATTAAGCAACAGCAGCACGCAACAACAACAATCGAGATGACCCAGAAGAGTGTCGCAACAACCGATATTGCTAGAACAGCAATAGCTCTTAAGTTAAACTGAGATTCGTGCACTGGAGGGGGACTACGATCAGAACCGTGAACCGAAGTATTCTGTAGATCTCAACTTTAACGCACCTACTCACGAGCCAGGACGTTGAAGTGTGGATCTCCGTGTTGGCTAGGGAATAGCTCATAAAAGTTAGTTAGCTTAAGGATTTAATGTTACGCTTTGAAATAAATCAATAAATGCTTTATTCAATATTAAACGGTCTCGAGTAATTCCTTGCGTTAAGCTACTTAGACGCGCTCCCTAGACGACACAACATTTATGGCGCAGCCGGTTTTCGACTAAAGTAAGTCGGGAATGAACTACGATCCGTGCGGGTTTCAGAGAAATTCAATAAGCAAAAATTAAAATTTTGACTTAATAATACTTTCGGTCACGAGTTGGTTAAGGTTGGTGAATATTACACCTTTTTTCAAACCAGTTACTATAAACTGTTGGAGAGCGGTGATACCAAATCCAACGTGGTCTGGGAGAGTTGATAACTCCAAAGGACACCTTAGTAATAACGGCGCGAAATAGGCAGAATAGCACCGATTATCTCGTTGTTAACCTTCCTTAGGCTGTGTTTTTATAAACTGTTGGAGAGCGGTGATACCAAATCCAACAGGGTCTGGGAGAGTTGATATCTCCAAAGGACACCTTAACAATTCAACTTATTAAGGTTTACATGAGAAAACCAAGGTTATTCCAAAATTATATGATAATAAAACGACATAAATCAATTAATACGCAAAAAAGTCCTGAAAACCGAAGCAACAACATTGCAGCAAGCCGACAATGGTAAGTTCAAACAAGCATATACAAATTTAATACCTTAGGTATATATTTTGTTTTGATACATCAAACGGAGAGCATCCGTATAGAAATTAATTTTTATGGAAAAAGAGTGTGAGATCTTAAAACAAAAATTGAAGGAATCAGAGGGACACGCTAGCACTATTCAAGCAGAGGCGTGGGAATTAATTAGAGAAATCAATCCAAATAGAGAATTTTTGACGTTAATAACCAACCAAGTAGCGTTATCCCGTTTTAACCAGCTAGAAGAGGCAGTGTTTTTGATAGAGCAATCAAAAAGTTCGGTGAGCTTATTGAACGAAGCTGCCAAGGAAAAAATTCGATTATTAGAAGAAACGGTAGGTTATCTTCAAAAGAATTGCAAGGCCTTAAGAAATAGAATAGATCAAGAGACACTGCTAAAAGAAAAGTCTGAACAACAAAACGAATCTCTTAGAGAAGTCCTGAAGGAAGTAGTCGGAGCAGACGTATCAGAGTCCATAGAACACGACAAAGTAGCTCTCAAGGAGAAAGAAATGGAGGTTCAGTATCTCAGGGTGGAAATAGGTAACCTTAAACGAGAGCTGCGAATAATCTGCGAAACATCCCCGCTTCCAACAAGACGAACGTTAGAAATTCCTACGCAGCAACCTAAAAATCCAACACAACAGCCAGTTCCTAACATTAACATTAAAATGGCAACAAATATAAATGAAGCGATTCGAAGTGCGCATCTCTTAGTTCCATATTTTTCGGGAGCAAGAGGGCTAGGACTTAAGGAGGAGGTACTGAAATTTGTCGGTGGATGCGAAATTCTTAAATCTACTGTCAACGATGAGCACTTACAGGGAGTTATAAACGCTATCAAACAACGGTTGACAGGAGACGCGTTTGAAAGAATGAATTCCAAGAAATTTAACAATTTAGACGAAATGAGTCATTTCGTGAAGAACACATATGCATCAAGGAGGACTTTGGAAGATATAAGATTGGATATTGATACTAGTTTTCAAAGAGAAGGAGAGCGAGCGAGTCTGTTCGGAGCCCGAATGGAGACCTATCTCAATGAGGCAGAAGCGGCGATCAAAGAAAAATGGAATGGCCCAGAGGCCAAATCTTCTTTGTGCGAATATCATGATTTGACAGCGAGACAATTCCTTACCGGTCTAAGAGACGACAAAATAGCAAACAAATTAACAGGAACAAGCATTAAGGAGCTAATCGAATCAGCGAACAAGTTGGAAGAACTGTTAAGACTAAGAGCTCCTAATGCTGCTCAAACAACGACAGTGAATACAAACGCGCTACACGTGATGCCTGTGCAAACGGACTTAGCATGCTCGTTCTGCAAGGAAATCGGCCACTTATGGGATATTTGCTACAAAAGACGGAACACACCATTATGTAGGCCATGTGGGACTTATGGGCATGAAGAAGGGCCAAATTGTCCTACAAGTACAACTATAACTAAAGCAGAAAAGTACAAACCGCCAGAGATGCTACCGATGTGCACCTACTGTTCACGCCACGGGCATACCGTCGAAAATTGTAGAAAAAAGCAAGGTAGCTTGTTTTGCGATCGTTGTGGAGTAAGAGGACATAGCACAAATAATTTCTGCTTGCGAGGCAATGCACGACAAAGAGAAGTACCGCAACCACCACAACGAACGACAACCACGCAAAATTCAAACCAAAATTTAAATAGAAACAACAGCCGATCAGATATTCGATGTTTCAAGTGCCAAGGATTGGGACACATCTCGAGAAACTGTCCTCAGCAACAACAGAATTCGGGAAACGCACCACGGCCCAGTCTTGGCACAGACTGGAATGGCCAACTAATTAGTAAAAAGAGGCCACAATCTGCCCCTCAGACGATACAAAAATCAAAACCATGCATACGACGAAAAAACTGGGCAGAATTCGCAGATGATAAAAATAAAAAACAAATATCTAGTTGGAAAGGTAATCAGGAAAAATCAAAAAATAACGAAGAAAGTATATCCGGCGAAGAGGAAATGGAATCCGAGTTACGAAAACTAATGCAGATGAAATTCGACAACAACAAAGAAAATTCAAGAAGGCAAACACGAAAGTCGAATAAAAAGGTTTCATTTAGCGACACGATACAAAATCATACGTTCAATCTATGGGAAACGGAAAGAACTAAGCCATGCCAAGGCAAACAAACGCAATATAATTACTCCAAAATAACAAGTGCAGCAAAAAACTACCTGTGCGAGTGGATTTTGATAATCATTACACTATTAATAAAAGTATGGCGAAAATTAAGCATGGTTCGATCAAGAGGAAAACAAATGGTTATAAATGAATTTAGCAAACTCATAATGTACGCTTCAGCGAATGCACCACAAGAGGATGCTTACATCGAAATACCCTGTCAACAGGCTATCGATAGAAAAATCACCTTATTAGTTGATTCAGGAGCCGATACAAGTTTGGTTAAAAGAGAAGTCTTAAATAAAAATACTCTTATAACGACGATGAGAAGATGTTTTTAAGAGGAGCATTCGGAGGCGATACTCGAACAATTGGATCAATAAATATTCAGCATGAAGAAAATCCTGAATTACAATTTAAATTGCATGTGGTACCATACAATAGCACTCTACCAGCAGATGGACTCCTTGGGCGAGACATGCTCTGGAATAGAACCATTATGGACACAATCAGGAAACGATTGACCTTTAAAATGAAAGGCAGTCAGACATCAACGCTACCACTAACATCATTGAAGCGAGGATCACGGATTTGTATAGCAGCGACTGTCACAATCCCACCACGAGCGACCAGAATAATCCCAATTAACACGGGACTACTGGCAGACGAATTAGTGGTACACAAGATGGAAATTTACCCAAAAGTGTATGTAGGTGAAACGTTAACGAAACCAAGAGAAGGAATTGGATATATAACAGTACTAAACGCATCAGAAACCAAAGCGAGCCTTGAAAAAGGAAAACAGTTAGATTTTTCACTTTTTGAAGACTACCAAACACGAGAATATTCAACAATTAACGTATGCGAAGATAGACCGTCAGATGAAAGATTGAATACAATAATAAACACATTGCGGTTGAATGATACTTTGAATGAGGAAGAGCGACAGTCCCTTTTTGCGATATGCAAGGACTATGCAGATGTGTTCCATATAAAAGGAGATGCACTCAGCCATACAAATGTTATAAAACACGAAATACCAACGGTGATCGGAAAAGCACCATTCAACATCAGGCAATATCGACTTCCCGAAGCCCACAAAACAGAAATTAACAAACAGGTAAAAGAAATGCTGGAGCAAGGAATCATAGCCCCGAGCAAATCTCCATGGAACGCCCCAATTATTTTGGTACCGAAAAAGGCAGGTGGGGATGGTACAAAGAAATGGCGATTGGTAGTGGATTTTCAGCAATTAAATGAACAGACAATAAAACAAATATTTCCAATACCACGAATCGACGAAATTCTCGATCAATTGGGCTGCAGCAGATATTTTACAACGTTGGATCAAGCAAGCGGGTATCATCAAGTACTTTTGGATGAAATTGACAGAGAGAAAACTGCATTTAGCACAGGAATGGGACACTATGAGTTCATACGAATGCCATTCGGACTAACTGGAGCACCAGCAACATTTCAGAGAATAATGAACAATGTGCTAACTGGTCTACAAGGGGTCGACTGTTTCGTGTATTTGGATGATATTGTCATATACGGGAGAAACCTTACCGAACATGAGTTGCGTTTAAGGAAAGTGTTGCAGGCACTAAGGGAGAAACAACTAAAAATACAAACGGAAAAGTGTCAATTTTTGTGCAGAGAAGTAATCTATTTGGGTCATAAATGTTCAGAAAGAGGCGTGCTACCAGACCCTGGGAAAGTAGAATGCGTAAAAAATTTCCCAATACCCAAAAACAAAAAGGAGTTACAGGCATTCTTGGGACTGGCAAATTACTATAGAAAATTTATTCCAAACGCAGCAGAATTGTTACTGCCACTAACGTCATTATTAAAAAAGGATATGAACTTCGTTTGGACAGAAAACTGCCAGAAGTCAGTGGAAGCCTTGAAAGGAGCAATAATAAGCCCTCCACTTTTAACATATGCAGATTTTTCAAAGCCATTCGTATTAACAACAGACGCAAGCAATGAGGCCTTAGGAGCAGTCCTATCGCAAGGAAATCCTGGAGAAGACCATCCCATTGCATTCGCTAGTCGCGCTTTAAACAACACCGAAAAACGATATTCAACCATAGAGAAAGAATTTCTCGCAATTGTCTGGGCTTCAAAGAATTTCAGATGCTATCTTTTAGGACGACCATTCACGATTTTTACCGATCATGAACCATTAAAAGGTATTGCTAATTTAAAGGACCAAACATCACGATTAGCACGGTTCCGGCATAAGCTCTCTGAATATGAGTTCGAAATTTGCTATAAATCTGGAAAAACGAATTTTAATGCGGATGCACTAAGTCGACTACCCTACGCAGAAGATTACATATCAGTAGTGACTAGAGCACAAAACAAAGCAAACAACGAAAACCAAACAACAGAGATAATTATAGAAAACACCACAACACAACCAATAAACGAAGCAGCAGCAGAAATTGAGGATATGGCAACCTTTTTAACAGACCAGGAGGACATCAAGAAAGTTCTAAAAACATTTCATGACGGGCCCTTAGGTGGACATAAGGGAGCATTAACAACGTATTTCCGCATTCGTCGACAGTACAAATGGAATGGGATGCATAAAGAGATAAGAGCCTACGTTAAAAACTGTCAGTTATGCCAAAAGAATAAATGCTCCCGAATAGATAAAATGCCTATGGTAATAACCAACATAGCACATGCACCCTTCGACAAAATATTTATGGACATGGTAGGTCCCTTGCCGGAAACAACTAGCGGAAACAAATACATTCTAACCTTCATCGACGATTTTTCAAAATTTTTTATTTGTACTGCTTTACCTGATGCGGAGGCTGAAACAGCAGCTAAAGCATTCTTTAATGAAGTCATAACCAAATTCCGAATTCCCAGAGTGTTAGTATCGGACAATGGCACAAATTTCACTTCAAAATTATTTAAAGAGGTGTGCAAATTATTGGGAATTAAAAAGATGGAAACAACCCCATATCACCCTCAAGCAAACGGATCACTCGAAAAGAGCCACCGCCCTCTAGCGGAGTTCCTAAGAAATTTTGCGAAAGAAGATGGAAGTAATTGGGATCAATGGCTAAACAACCATGCACGTTCACAACAATAGTGTACATGCCGCTACAAAGCAGACGCCTTGCAAAACTCTTTTTGGTTTCGAATCAGATTTGCCAGTAAATTTGAAAAGGAAACCAGAGCCTATATACAATATGGACGACTATGCAAAGATACTAAAATTTTAAATTCAGCGGACACATGAATTAGTCCGAAAAAATCAGCAAACAGCAAAAGAAAAGTCCAAAAAATATTATAATAAGAAATCTAAAGAACGCAAATTCAAAATAGGAGACCAAGTCTGGCTTAAAAACCAAACGAGAAAAAACAAATTGTCACCCATATGGGAAGGGCCATACAAAATAACGGCACTGCCAACTCCAGTTAATGTGAAATTTTCAATTAAAGGAAAAGAAAAAACATTTCACACCAACCTAATTAAACCACAGTTCACAAAAGTCAGCAAAACGAGGCAATAACTTACAACGTATTCCAAAAAAAAAAAAAAAAAAAAAAAAAAAAAAAAAAAAAAAAAGGAAAGAATGAAAGCAAATTATTATTATAATGATCATCAAAAAATGAAAGTAAAGGTCTTTTCGATAAAAGACAATTGCACATAAGTTAAAGACGCGTCAACAAACGAGCAACGCAAATATTCAATGGCAGCTAAAAACGGAAAAATAAGAAAAATAGATTGGACGGCGCTAACGGACATTACCGAAACAAACTGGTTAAATGACGACCATATAAACGCACTCCTGTCATGGCTGATCACTAAGGGCATCAAGAAAGAAATCCATTTGCTAGACACCCATTTCTATACATGCACGGAAAAGATGGAAGAGTACCCAGATCAAATGGCCACACGATTGAGCAGTTTTTTGAAGAGGACTAGCATTTTTGACTACAAATCGGTCATGATCTCTATCCACGCTCATAATCATTGGATGCTGGCAGTGATCACTTGGCCAACAATTTACATTTTCGATTCACTACGTCCCCACGATGCCACCAGAATAGCGAGAAACATTAGAGGAGCAGTCCAATGGGAAGCCAGACGCAGATTTCCGGAGGATAAAGTAATATATAACGAAGAGACAATGCCACTGATATACCCGGATTGCAGCCAACAAACTAATTTAAATGACTGCGGGATATACGTTCTTCGTTTCGCGGAAAAGTATAGAGAACTTATGGACTTCAACAAGCCTTTTTTACCTCGGGACGCGTTTGTGGCAGAAAGTATGCTGACAAGAGATTTTTTAAGCAAATTAATAGACCAGCAGAGGTTAGCTATAACTGGCGGAGCAGGAGATGCCAAAAAACTGTCAAACCTGCTAAAAGAAACAGAGGCCGACAGGGAGCAACTGCAACAGAAAATGAACGAACTTAGGCAAAAATACGAACCAGGAAAATCTAGAAAATTTAAAATAAAAATTAATAATAGAATATACATAGTTTCAATTAGTAGGACTGGCAAAACCTGCAATAAACTGTGGAAAGGAACAATGCATTAGAATTAAAAAAAAAAAAAAAATTTTTAAGTTCAATTTTGTCAAGTATACGAGTAAATTAAGAAAATTTTGTAAGAAACATAATCAGCCCTATTATGATTGTCGACTACTGATAGAGAATCGAAAAAGTTCTATCTTCGACAAAAATTTTTAATTTTCCACATACTAGAAAATGAAAAATTTTAGTCGACGATAGAAATTTTTCGATTCTCTATCAGTAGTCGACAATCATAATAGGGGTGAATTTTTTTTTCGCAACTTGAACATTTAATAAATCAAATTTTACAGGAGAAAATTATTTGTATATTTCTGATGTGGACAGCAGTGGAGGGGTACCTACAATTAATACCCATTAGCGAACAAATGGGATATGTGCAAATCCACATGCGTGACACCGATATAATTCAGGATGTGCACACGGTGCTACATATTAACCATCCCCACGAGATAACGAAGTTAATAGACTCCATAGAAGATAATATAAATTCCATGGAGATCGCCAATAATGGCATTCTAGCAACAGAAATTAAAACAATTCGCTCTAAACTAAGATCGATTACTCCAATATCACACGAACGAAATCGTCGCGGCTTAATTAATGCGGTAGGGAGAGCCTCCAATTGGTTGTTTGGAGTAATGGATGACAGCGACAGGAAGGAAATTTTAGAGCATCTACAGGTGGCAGATATGAATAGCCACAACGCTATTAAGGGGCTAAATGAGCAAATATCTATAAATGACTATTTCAACGAAACGATCTCAATAATAAAGGATGCCGTGGAAAAGGATAGAGCATCCATGAACACACTTTTCGCAAGCATGACATTGGGAAATAAAGAAGTATTGAAAAGCTTGCGATACCATGACCAAATGTTGAAATTAAAAAGCATAGAAGAAAAAGTAAACATTATACAGGACAGCATTTCATCGGCAAAAAATGGGATAGTACACATAAACATTCTGACAACAGAAGAGGTGGAAAATTTTAAAGTGGACTTCTATAAAACAAAGTTAATTAGAGTGGGTGTGCTATCATATGCAAACAACGCAATAATTATAGCTATCAAAATCCCGAAAACTTTCATCAAAGTCGAGGAGAAATTAATAATGCCAATGCCAAACAAACAGCACTTACAGGTAATCGAAAAAAATGAATGGGTAACCACAATCGATAGCATTACATACACTTTCAGAGAAAATGCAATTTTAAATGAATTGGAACAAAGCAACCATTGCGTCTTCCACAACAAACGCAAAATGGAATTCAACAATGAAACTTCAGTTCATAATATAGATGATGGAATGCTCATAATAAAAAATGCGATGCAAGAAGAAATAATGCAGAACTGCGACAAAAGGACACTGATTGTTGATAAGAATGCATTATTGTCATTTTCAAACTGCATAGTGCAGATTGGCAATCAAAATTTCACCAATGAACGAACGATAATGGAAGACAAATACTTTTACCCTGAAACACAAAACCTGACAACACGATTCGACGAAATCCTAACTCTTGGCGACATTCACACAAAAAGTTTTAGAAACAGAAAATTAATCGAGGAATTAAACATGCACAGAAACATCTCATACGGAATAAGCAGCACAGTGCTACTTTTAGCCTTAGCTGGGGTGTGCCTGCTGTACGGTTGCTTACGGAAAAGAAAATTAAAGGTGGAGAACAAAATAAAAATCCACGAATCGATGCCAACAAAACCTTCATTCACAACAGAGACAGAAGGTCCGGGAGGCAGTAGACCAAGCCAAATACCACCGCCACTTCCCCAGACAAGACCTCCAAAAAGAAGGGAAAGTATCCGAACACTAGTCAGACGATTCCAAGAACAAGAAGAGAGTTCCTCGAAAGTCTGAATAGCATTGAAGAAAAAAAAAAAAAAAACGACGACACTAATAAGCAACAACATTTCCATTTTACAAGAATGAACACAGACGCTCATGAGCCGAGAGTTAGTAAGAGCTTAAGCCTCAATATTAAGACATTGATACCTTTTACATCAACGCAAGTACCACCATGGATCGCTCCGTATAAGATCACGTCATCCGTATTATTATCGAAAACGCCTAAGAAAACATTTAAATGAAATTTTTGTATAAAAAAAAGGGGTATTGGAACAACTCACCCGAAGGGGACAGATGCCCCCTTTACGATGCCACTGTCACGTTCTCTTCGAGAGAGGTAACTCAGACACTCTATTTATGAAAAACAACAAAACAAAAAAAAAAACGAAACAAAAATTTTTTCAAAATAAAAAATAACTACTTCATGGTCACACTCACCAGAAAGAACGCTGGCAACCAAATAAGATGAAAACCCCGCTGGGAACTCACCCACGTGATCGTCTGGAAAGCGTTACTAGTTCCAGACAGAACCCGTGGACGCGAACTCCGGTTGGGTGGAAAACGTATTTACAACCACACATTAACTTTCACACGACACGTTGTACAGCCCAAAGGTAAATCGATCACACAATTGTCTGGAAAAATCATACCAAACACAAACAAACTGCGTAACACTATCTCCGTTTGGGTGAAAATCATCAACTGCACGAAAAATAAGTACTTTATACCAACAAAAACTTTTGTATTAAGAAAACAAATCGCTACAAGTACACTCCACCATCAACCAGAATTTTTTGAACACATCAGAAGATATCAAACGAGAAAACTCAGAGGATGAGGCGTACACGAACAAATCTGCCATGCAGCACAGTAATAACTGAAATCAAAAAATTCCTAAAGCCCATTTTGGTAATAACTTGATGCACCGTCATCACAAATGAACGCGAGAAATCAACAGCCGCAAGTAACACATTTTGGTATTTTGTCTTCTCTTCTGGCGATAGAAAGGCAAACACAGTGGGACGAATTGCGATTCATATACAAACATTTTATATATTAAACAATTAAAAAACAAAAAAAAAAAAAAAAAAAATTCTCTTTTCGTTAATATATATTTAAAAAAAAAAAAAAAAAAAAAAAAAAAAAAAAAAAAAAACCTTTTTTTTTACGATATAAAAGTATTTGCATGAATGTAATATACATGCACATATTTTAACTATCAATCATCGAAGTATCTCAAACATACAGTAGAAGCATTCGGATGCACAACTGACGCATTTCAATAAATTCGATAAACGACCAATTAATTTTGCAAGAAATATTTGCATGTATGCGAAGTGCACGCATCCACATATTTATAAAAGCAAATGTGCACATACTTCTAGATGAAAAACAAAAAAAAAAAAAAATAAGTAAATCAAATATTATATGCACACTTATATTTACAGATCCAAAAGTATTTGCATGGATGGCAAATATATTCATGCACATACTTCAGAGATGACGACATAAGTACCTACATAAATCTGAAGTTTTTTTTTACGCGATCAAAATTTAACAAAAAGAAATGCACACAGATATGTTTTGTCCGTTTGTGAGGTTTAAGCTACCTTGAAAGCGCTGTGCATTCAAAAACATACATATTTATATATACACAGTCTTAAGAACCAGGTATTAAAATTTCTGTCGTAAAGAATTGAAATTCTTAAAAAATCAATGTAATTTTCCAAATAGACATATTTTCTTCAAAGAATTCTTACGATATAATGATATCTTATTCTTTGCGGAATTCCTGTCCATCACCTATCCATTACCATTTCGACCTTTTTGAAACGAAGGTGTTAGTGATAGCGAACCGAAAAATAAACGACAAGAATACCTTACATTTCCTATGTCAAATGTTAATTTTCATCGAAAAAAATCCACTACAGCCCATAGAAGCTTTTGGGAAAAAAGTAGCTGACAAACCTTATAAAGTTAGGGCATAAGTATTTTTAGGTAGGGCATTGCCCTTCAATTCCCCCCTTGGCTACGGCCCTTAGCGCATGCGCCACATTTGATCAAAACTTTAGAGCCGTCAGAAAGATAGCCAACTTAAATCACGCCAAAAGTTGATGGATTGAAACCGACAGGATTCTTCCCTTGATAAACTTAAGCAAGTTAGAAAGCTAAAGTACGTCAAGCCCGAATTTTATATACCCAGCGTCCCGACATTATTATATATATTTATTTCGTGTTGGCCAACCTATGTCTGCAATTGGAAGTTTCTACGCCTTTTGCGTGGCCGTGGGCGGATCTCTCCCATTTTCACTTAGGATCATACTCAGGCCCCGATATACCTGTGTGCCAAATTTCGATATGACTGGTCCAGCCGTTTCGAAGGAGATCCTACGACAGGCGGACGGACGGACGTTGGAACCCTGCTTACGCTGGGTATAAAAATTATAAAAATTTAAAAAAATTTTTTGCTTCTACGTCTGGCAAAAAATTTTCAAATCTTATTTAAAACAAGTAAGGGTGTTCTAGTCAGGCGAGCCTGACAATAAAATATCAAATAGTTTTTCATATCAAGAGTTATTTAAGGCCATAAGGGGGCCCCTTATACCGATTTTCGTTGAATTTCTTTATGAAAACTGCCCGTTTGCCACGCTCAATTTTCCAATTATTGTTTATTTATAATAGGAGGCTTAAATATACGCTCAAATAAATTTCATTAAAATAATTCGAAAAAGTCCGAATTGGAGGCAGTTTTCGGATTTTTGTGGCAGACCCCAGTACTGGAGGTACCCTTAATAATTATTATTAATAATAATTATCTATTATAAAAGACCGATCAAGAAATTTTTTTGGAAGGATGTTTATGGCTACAAAGGAAGCATAAGTGCCAATTTTCGTTCAAACCCCGTTTGAATTTCGGGTGTAGGAGACAATTTTCGAAAACCGCCCTTCTGCCACTCTCACTTTTCTAATTTTTGTTAATCCTATTACTGGCCTTTAAATATGATCAAATATCAAATTTCATTAAGATATCTTGAAAAACTTCGCTCTTAGAGCAGTTTTTGTGATTTCCGTAACTGACCCCAGTACTGGAGCTACCCCGATATACTTCCTGAGGAGAAGTTTGAGGATATTTTCAGAGTCGTCGTTTTTGACATTAAGGTGGTACATTAGGATACGGTACACCTGAGGTCAATGTGACAAGAAAGTTTATGTACCAAACTTTCAAACCCGACTGTAAGGGGTCATTCACATATTACGTAACGCGGAAGGGTTGGTGCGGAACGGTTGGTGGGGAGGGGGGGGGGGGGGGGCTAAGGAAATTGTTTTGAAACGATGTTCACTGGGTAACGAGTGCGTAAAGACGGGAAAATAGTGCGCTCCGTAGGAAAGTTTATAATTACAGTGTTCTTAAGCTCCATGTGTGATAATCTGAACTGCGGTTAGTGGAAGAAGTAAAATCCTACAAGTGTGTGCTAGAAAGTGACTCAAGCCTCCTTAAAAACCAAAAAAATCAAAACCAAATTCCCTTAAAAGAAAAATCTGAAGACTTGTATTTTGACACTCCAAACAACAACACAGCCGTGTAACCTTCCAACTTGAAATCAAAAGAGCGGAAAGCTTCAGGTTGTCGCCCCTGCTGTATGTGGAAAGTAAGCGGACTCTAAGCTCAGCTTACTTCCAAAAGTAATCAACATATTATAAAACAGCATCCACACTCCAAAAAAATTTTGCTTACCCAGTAAACAATGGTATGCAAATACCCAAATAAATAAATAAATATAATTTTTCTCCCCAATATAAACATAAAAACAAAAATTAAAATAAAGCCTCCTTAAAAACCAAAAAACAAAACTAAATTCCCTTAAAAGAAAAATCTGAAGACTTGTATATTGACACTCCAAACAACAACACAGTCGTGTAACCTTCCAACTTGAAATCAAAAGAGCGGAAAGCTCCAGGTTGTCGCCCCTGCTGTATGTGGAACGTAAGCGGTCTCTAAGCTCAGCTTACTTCCAAAAGTAATCAATATATTATAAAACAGCATCCACACTCCAAAAAATTTGCTTACCCAGTAAACAATTGTATGCAAATACCCAAATAAATAAATAAATATAATTTTTCTCCCCAATATAAGCATAAAAACAAAAATTAAAATAAAAAATCGACCAATTGTCCAAAATCTCAAGAATGTCAGAGAATAAAAACAAAACACTTAGTGCTTTTCTTGCGTCAGCCAAAATTCCAAACAACGTACCACAAATGAATGCGTCAAAAATGCCGATTTTGGCTACATCTCCGGAAGAAAATAATACGAGAGAGACGGGGAGACAGAAAGTTGGCGATTTAGACGTTGCTCAACTAATAAGTATAATTAAAGGCAGCAACAAGGAAATTGTCGAAAAATTGGATAGCTTAGCCGTTACAGTCGAGGATGTCAGCAAAAAGAATGAACTCCTGATGAACGAAATAGAAATTTTAAAATCTGAACGACAAAAAGATCGCGTGCGTATCAATCATCTCGAAGACGAATTAAAACAGAACAATCTGGTATTCAAAGGACTAAACGCAAGTAATTCTGCCAAAACGGAAGTTGAAGCGGTCTGTAACCAAATTTTAAAATTGTCAAATCCACCAAAAATTGTATCCACTAGAAAGCTCTTCGAGCGCGGCGGTAAAATGACAGCTCTTGTTAAACAGGACTCGGACTATACTGTTGATACTATTCTAAAAAACGCAAATAAGTTGGCTGGCTTGAAAGTCTACATAGAGCGTGATTTGAATCATGAGAGACAGCAGCACAAAAGGGTCATGCTTATGCTCAAGAAAAGCATCACTAGCAGCAGCAAAAAATGGAAAGTCATGGTGAGAGGGGATCGCATCAAAGTGGGCGAACAGTGGTTTAAATGGAGCAGTGCAAGGAAACTGATGTGCGGAAAACAAGAGGGAATCAAAATACTAAATGAAATGTATGGAGAGGAATCCAACAAGTTCGACCTAAACTACGATTCTCTTATTAAAAGCGCGCAAGCAAAAAACTAGTAAAGACTCAAACAAATGAAATTAATCAATCTAATATTACTATAACCATATGGAATGTCCACGGCATATCCAACTTTCTTCAAAACGCAATCTCAGAAGAGACAGATATTTTTGGGTTGACAGAAACTTGGCTTGAAACTGATAATCAACGAATGCAAGCACTAGGGAAATCTTTCCAACTAATCTATTCCAACGCAATACGAGAGAGAGCGACAGGAAGACCAAGTGGAGGCATACTGCAACTAGCGAACACATCCACTACTGTATCTGTAATTGATATTTCTACTTTATGGATATTTACATACAATATTATCAAAAACTTTAAAATTATTTTAGGCATTTTTTACATTAAACCTAATATTGATATCGACACTACTTTAGACTTATTAGAAACACAACTTGAAGAAATAGAAGCGCAATATTCAGGCATATCTATTATATTGTGTGGTGATTTCAATGCTCGGGTGGGAACAGAGTCAAATTCTGAATCGTTTCCTGATTTAAATTCATATCTACTGCCAAAAAGAATTTCACTTGACGCTGTAACAAATCCTCGGGGGGTGAAATTAAATGATTTTATGATAAAAAACGGTTATATTTTGCTAAACGGTCGCACTCCAAGAGATGTGGTAGGTAATTTTACGTTCGTTGGTAATAACGGTATGAGCACAATCGACCTAGTCTGGGTAAGCATACCTTTAGTACCATATGTTAGGGAGCTCAAAGTTGATCAAACTATATATGAATCAGATCACTTCCCGGTAACTGTAAAGCTCACAATACCAAGAAGCTCAAATACGAACTTGCTTCACTCTCCAAGTCAAAAATCTCGAGCTGTATTCAGGTGGGACCCATCGAAAGGCGAGGCCTATAGAAGTCTCCTAAACACAGAAGAACTTAAAATCCAGATAACAGAAAGACCAACAAAAGAATCTGTAGAAGGCCAAAACAAGATAATTACCGAAACTATTTGCTCAGTAGCAAGACAATTTAACATGTTAAAATCGATAGAACCCCAAAATGGCTTGCACCAAAAAAATCCTTGGTTCGATTCTGACCTTCGCAGAGCAAAAAAAGAATTGAATAGGGCGTTGCGCAAGTGCAGGAACTCTGCTTTTGAAGTAAACGACAAACAAGTTTTTTTAAACCTAAAATATAGCTATAAAAGGCTTTTACAGACGAAAAGAAGGGAGTACGGGAAAAGTATAAAAACAAAATTCTCAAACGTAAAAAAGTCAAAGGATTTTTGGAAACTAATCAAAACGGTAAATCGTAAACCAACGACTCGAAACGCTATACCCTTATCTCAGTGGGAATTGTTCTATGCAAGCTTATACCCGATTCGAGCGAACATAGACCTCACCTATTTTGGAATATTCGATCCAATGCTAGATGCAGAAATATCTCGCGTAGAAATAGAGGCAGGTATAAATAAGATGAAAAGTAACAAGGCACCAGGTCCTGACAGAATAAGTTCTGACTTCTATAAACACCTTCCAAGTCACTGGATAGACTATTTGAAAGCCCTTTTTAATAACACCTTGAATTTAGGTGAAACTCCGAGAAGTTGGTCTCAAACTTTCCTGGTGCTCGCTCACAAAAAAGGAGCAACTGACGAGCCTGCAAACTATAGAGGCATTGCCTTATGTAATGTTATCTCCAAAATATTCACGACCATTCTCTGTGAAAGACTAAAACCTTGGGCTGAAGGTCATAACATTATACCAGAATACCAAAATGGGTTCAGAAACGGAAGGTGCTGCCTAGACAATATATTCACTTTACAAGCAGCTATCCATTTGCATTTACGCCGCAATAAAAGTTGTTTTGGGTTGTTCATTGACTTCCGCAGGGCTTTTGACTCCATAACGCATATTCTTCTTTGGCAAAAATTATATCACATTGGCGTAAGCTCCAGATTTATAAAAATCATAAAGTCAATCTATGATCATGCATCCTTTGTAATTGGTCAAGATAACACCGTTTCTAACGAAATAGAAGTAACAGAAGGCGTACTGCAAGGGGAAATACTGAGTCCATTATTATTTGTCCTTTTCATAGCAGACTTGGAGGCGGAATTAAGAAAGGATAGCATTGAAGGCATAAATATAGATGGTATAAATGATCTACTTCTATTGCTCTTCGCTGATGATGCTGTGGCACTAGCGAGGTCCCCCATTATTTTAAAAAAACTAATAAGAAATCTCGAAAATTATTGCGAAAAAAATCAGATCGCTGTCAACTCTAGCAAAACACAAATTATCCAATTCCGCAAGGGGGGCAGACCAACAACTGATTCCTTTTATTTTAACGGGCAAAAGCTAGAGCAAGTCAAATCATACAACTATCTAGGAGTCACCATCTCTAGTTCTTCACTCGGAAAATGTGCGTCTGAAACTGCGATAAAAAAAGGGTACGTGGCATTGAGCTCTACCCTAAATATATTGAGAGCCTGTAAAGCCGAATCCTGGGAAGGAATGGTGCATGTGTTTGACACTGTTGTCTCGTCCTCTCTCTTGTATTCAGTGCAAGCCTGGGGCTTGAGATATTCAGACCAACTAGAGATTGTACAAACTTCATTTTACAAAAAATTATTTGCTTTGCCCAAAGCAACATCTAATGCTCACTTACGCCTCGAATTAGGAATACGGAAACTATCCTACAAAATATTTAAGCGAACATGGGGCTACTTCACAAGAATCCTGGGTATGAATTCTGATCGCTTGCCAAAAATTTGCCTAAAACGTCTAATACACCTTCATTGTAATAATCTTACAACGCCTAAATACAACTGGGTCTCCCAGTTTAACCAGTTTCTGGTGAAAATTCGCATGTCACATATTTTGGAGTGCTCGGATGTAGAAGCGTGGAAAGCTGTGGAGCGCTTGGCTTTTGAGCGATATGACCGTCATCTAAAGTTTAAAGATATTTTAAGTTGTCATAACGCAAGATACATGAACTGTCAAATATTTAGATCCCTGGAGGATAGAGCAGCAAGTTACATTGCCCATAACAATAACTTTTTTGCTTCCAAAATAATAATTCAACTAAGATTATCTTCAAAGGATAATCTACGTTTCTGCATAAAAGGCATAGTATATAGAATAAATCAAGCTGAACTATGCATGCTCTGTAACATGCACAAACGTGAAACACTGGAACACTTAATGGCGGAATGCCCTCTATATTGCGCAATAAGAACTCACTTCATAAGTCACCTCTTAAGACATGTTAGCTCCCTTAATTCAAGCCCTCTCTCTATTATTAATTATACTGATAAGCATTCCTGTCTAATGATTTACTCCTTCATAGTTAACTGTCTGAAACTAAGATCTAGTCTGTTAAATGAATAATTTGAATAACGAGAATATACTAGCAATTTAGATTAGAATTAAGTAAAAGAAAAAAAATTGTCCAATTTTGAACTCCACTGCTAAAAACCTATGTGTTAAAAGCAGTTAATAAATGAATGAATGAAACGATACAAGGGGGATGGACGATTGCTTACGTTTGTTACGTAACACAAAGAATAATAACACAGGCCTGCAGAATGGAAATTTGGTTTTCCTCTTTTGAGTTGCAGTAGTGTTTTTATTAGATTTTGTGTGCTGAAAAATTGAAAAACTTCCAAAAAATTCCATCACGTCAGAATTTCGAGAAAATCGCGTAAGAATTTTTTACGACCATTGCCTTTTTGAAACTCATTTGCCTCATATTATATATGGTTTAAAATAATTTCAAATTTTTAAATCTTTTATGTTCCTCAAACATTATTCTTTAACATCACGTGAAACAGATATTCCAAATCGTTAAATGAACGATGTAAAATGATGCTCAAAGTCGAAACCAGGGACCCAAAATAATAATTATTTTTGAATTTTGAATTTTAAAAATCGATATAAAATAATTTATATTTTAAAAATTAGTATTTAAGTGTTATTCTTAGAGTTTTATTTTTTTATCAAAAAACAAAAATTAATTCTCAAGTTTTATTTTTTGATCAGGAAATAACAATTATTTTTCGAGTTTTATTTTTTACTCAGAAGATAAAACTTATTCTAAGAGTTTTAGTTTTAACTCAGTAAATAAAAATTGCTTTTAGAGTTTTATTTTTTGCTCGGATGATAAAAATTATTTTTGGAGTTTTATTTTTTACTCAGAAAATAAAAATTATTTTTCAAGTTTTTTGTTTTACTCACAACATTATGCAAACACAAGAATTATGCAAATATTTTTTGGATTTGAATTGTGGTTGCCGATTTCGCATCTGGCCTTTTTCATATCCTCGTGTTCATCATCATCCGACTCTTCATCACTTTATCCTATTTCAGGCGTTATCTTGAAGAAAGTGGTAATATACTTATGCAAGAGTTTTATTTTTCTGAGTAAAAAAAAAAACTCAAAAACCAATTTTTATTTTTTGATTAATAAATAAAAATCTAAGATAAATTTTTATCTTCAGAGCAAAAAATAAAATTCGAAAAATAATTTTTATTTACTGAGTAAAAATTAAAAATCTAAAAATAAGTTTTTTCTTCTGAGTAAAAAATATAACTCGAAAATTAATTTTTATTTCTTGATCGAAAAATAAAACTCTAAGAATAAGTTTTATCTTCTGAGTAAAAAATAAAACTCAAAAAATAATTGTTATTTTCTGATTAAAATAATAAAACTCTTAAAATAATACTTAAATTGTAATTTTTAAAATATAATTTATAACAGTTATGGTCCCTGGTCGAAAAATTGATAAATTTATGATATATTTTTATATTTTTTTTTTGCAATTTGAATGAACATAGATCACCCGTTGTCAGTCCCCTTTCCAAAACTGATATCTTAAATTGTGGGCCGACCAATTGTGTGTACATATGTCAAATCTAAGAACTGCAGCACAAACCTTTTTCACGATATAAAAATTTTTCTAAAGCAATTCAATTCGGTGATTCGTATACATTCACTTGTTTTTTCGTTTGAAAAAGAAATTACTAGATTGATTTGAAATATTTTATATATTAATATGTATCAACTATTGCGAAATTATGTTTATTTTGTTATAAAAAGATTTCTTTCTAATTTTATTTCATAATGCCAGAACAAAAATTTTACATGTGTGACTGTTACTACTGGTGGGAGGGAGGGTGTCTGACATTTGTTATTTTTTGTTAAAAGGGGGGAGGAGGGTGTCTTAAATGCCCAAAACTGCGTTACGTAATATGTGAAGGACCCGTAAACACCAGAGATATGAAGAAATATACCGCGACTTCTACGTTCGATCAAAAAAAAATTTTTGTTCGTTATTGTCTTGCAAAAATGCGTCATAATCGCTGGTATACGGCGCACTTTTTTGCATAGAAGGTGCTACGGTCTACTGTAAATGCCTGTTTGATACCAGCCTTAAAGTTAAAGTTTTTCAAGGTACATAAATAAGTTAAAAAGTAAATCGTACGAACTTTGTGAAAAATGATTATGAACGGAGTAAGCAGACTTAAGGGCACTGATTTCCTTATGGCTCCTAATTAATTAACTGAAATATAGCTTTGGTCAACTAAAGATTGTCATACATATGACCACATATGTATATTATAAGCATAAACCTAGGGTTAAACTTTCTTTAGTAAAAATTTGTTATTTGGTCTTTGACCGTTGTATTTGCAGATTATGTTAATAATGTCTTTGCAGACTATTTCTATATGATTTTGGTTTGTTGGATTTGCATTAGAATAAAATTACGATATGCAGGGACCAGTTAAGATACAGAAGAATTTTGGGCTCATCTTAACAAGTTAGGAAGGCCGCAAGTAGAAAATATAAAATGTTCCGTTCATTGGCACTGGTAGTTCCCCTGTAAACTTTTCGTGGTTTGGGACGGCGTTAAGCATATCTTTTAGTTTTACAACATCATTTTGCTTGACTTGTGAATTGCAACGCCTTTTGTAGTCTGAGGGCTAAAACATACAGTGGCAAATGTTCATAAATAATCAATTTTAGTTAATTTGACAATCTTACCAGGAGGTAACTCAATTTTTCCAATGGCCGAGGAGACGGTGATAAAACGTTAAATGGTTCAAAGTTCACAGTACTCTTAGTACAATTCACCATATAAGTTAGAATCTCGTTTCTGATTATCATTTCATTTGTACCTTTGTCGGAACATCGTAATCTTTGCAGCCACTGATCGATCACAAATCTATCTGTTTTCGAAAATTGTGGCAAAACTTGTTCGAACTGCTGCAACAGGCTCTTGAAGATAGAATTTAAATTATCTCGCGCACCTAACAAATTCTGTTCGGTTTCCATTTTTCTACAGATCCCATGCCTCCCACTTATTAAAAATGTAAAGTGAATTCTTCTAAAAGGTAAACAATTTATATTTCAAGATATATATAAAAAGTCAAAGTTTTAAAAAATCATTGAACGTGTCAACTTAGATTATTCGTTGTCATGGTATAAACAGGTAACTTTAACTTATTTCACAAGAATTAAGAGTCAAAGTTGTGGGGAAGTGGAAAAAGCTCAAGCAAGCATGCAAGATTTGCACTCTTGGAAATTCCGCAAGCTTGGAAACTAATTAATAGTGGGATTCAAGCAGGCTCGGAAATAGCTTCGCGTAAACTCTGCACTTTTGCATGAACGCCCCTTATATAAAGGTTGTGTTAATTATTTACAAGAACAGCTAATTTGCTTGTTTGCTTTTGTGAAAGGCAAAGACGCATCTACACAATAAAACAAGTTTAAGCTGGGTACTCACCTGAACAGGGAAGTAAAATCCCATATAAAATGTATGGCGACGTACTGCAGTTGAACCTAAAGGTAGAAACACTCATGCACTGCGCCGCAGTGCCATCTGTCACATAGAAATCAAACTACATGAAAATGTATGAAAGCGACCAGTCAAAAATTAGCATCGCATAGTATGGCAAAGCGTTGTATAGAATTTAGATTTCTGTGCTAATTTGACACGTGGGTGATTCTACCTTAAACGTTGCTAAAAAAAGTGTTTCTTGTTGCCATACTCAGGTCAACAGCACGAACGCTACATTCAGCAGCCGATAAAAGCTGATAAAAATGGCTCCTGATCAAGCGAACTTGACAGAAATAATCCTTATGAAATTAGCACAGACGACGGAAGAGCGACATGAGGAAAATAGCGAAATTAGATATTCTGATCATTTCGTAAGTAAACTAACCCCAGTAGCCATACATCAACCTCGGTGTTCATTTTGTAACGTAGAAGGCCATACTTGGGATGTTTGCGTGCAAAGAAAAAATACGCCCTACTGTGGTTGTTGTGCTCAATATGGACACACAACTAATGCACGATGCAACGCAAACAATACTCCTATGAATGAAAATACGCAATTTTGCGGTTTTTGCGGAAAAACGGGACACTCTGACAAAAATTGCTGCGCTAAAAAAAAAAAATTATTTTGTAACGTCTGTCAGTTCAAGAGTCACGAAACAAATCCTTACAGCAGGTAGGGGCACCAAAACAGGCAGGCTAATCAGAACAATCAAAATTCGGAAACGAGAAATAGCGATCAAAGTACTAATAACAATCAAAACGCCTCAAAACTGAATAAACCTATTCAATGTCTTAAATGCCCGCAACCGGGTCATATTGTGAGAAATTGTCCGAATAGTCAGGGAAAACCCTCGCGGCCCGGTCTCGGCCAAAAGACCTGAATGCCAACATCAAACAAGAGTCTCAGAGGCCAAGTAAAATTCTTAATTCGGAAAATCCAAAATATAATGACGAATTAAAGAAGCTAGATAAAAGTAAAATTTTTTTAGATGATGTTGAGAAAAAAACGATCAGTATAAATTTAAATTGTAATAATTTCGAGAAAAAATTAATAATGAGTTCAAAAATATTGAGTTTTTTTTACTAAAGAGTAATCAAGTCAGTTCTCGGTTTTGAGAAAATATTTTTAATTATGAATCAGACTACGGCACATTGTAGTTATGGGCGAAAAATTTGTCTAGATCTTTAAAATCTCTTGTATATTTTATCTTAATTTGCAAGAATTTTAATTTAGATTTGTTTTGTTTGAGAACAGATTCTTTTACAATGGAGAAAAACTTTTGAATTGATATTTACATCACATTCGAATTTTTGAAATACTCGTACAACGTCAGCTCTCTTACCTATGATTCTTCATTTAGGATTACTTTTTCAACTGATACCTTCTCATGGGGATTTCTATGTCTTTCTGGTGGGTTTTCTTTCAAAATATCCTTAACTACTTCTTTATTACCATTAGTACCACCTCTTCCAGTACCACAAGAATTACTCTCGACCTCCTTGTCGAATACAACTTCTTTGTTACTATTATATTTTAACCATAAAAATTACCCTCGAACTCCTCGTCGAACTCGTACTTCAATACATTCGACTTTTTATTCACAGCATCCCGACCGCTAGATAGTTCCTTTTTATCATTAATTTCTTTTTTCTGAATTTCTCTATCGTCCAACACTAATTTCTCGCAAATCTGTGCCACTCTCGCTTCCCTCGTTTTGATCGTAACTGCCTCTGCAATACAAATCTGATCGATTTTGGGATCGACGAGTTGAAGTTAATCTGATTGCCTTAGTGTCCACTAACAAGGTTACCTCATCGTTTATAGCTTGATAACTAGGAAATACTATAAACGCGTCGTCTGACACTGAACTTTAACATTTCGTATTAAAGATTTGGGGGATATATCTAATCCGGTTCCTAAAGGGGTCTTTCTTTTGTTCACTTAGCCATACCTAATGATACCAATTGTTTGGGAAGAAAAAGCAGAACTTCGGCCACAAATCGAATCCATAAGGCAGAACTATTCAGAACATGGGCTAGAAAAATCAGAACATAAATCAGAACAAAAATCAGACTACATTTTAAAATCTGAATATACATTTTAGTACATTTTTTAAACCTCTAGGCAAATCTTAACAAAAAATAAGGGCCAGTTATTAAAACATTAGGGAAATCAAACCAAATTAACCTTATTTTTGAGAGCACTTTTATTAAAATAACAATAAAACCTAAACCTCAGGATTCTGCTGAACATAAAAAAATACATTTCCATAACAATTAAAACTTTTATATCCCCGATACTGGCTACGCATCTTCTTCTGAATCATTTATGCACACCGATATAAGACTTCCTCCAGTGCACTATGTGCCAGCTGGCCGCTTTTTTTGACAAAAAGTCGAAATTTTTGTGTAGTAATTTGGAAAAAATTAGTATGCATATAGTAAGAAAATACTCTGACCATTATAAAAACAACTTCATTTTTTTCTATTGGTAACCCTTTTAATTTGACAGCCTGTCAAAGTTCACAAAGCAAACAACGTGCGGCTTGGCGTTCCAAATAATTGAAAATAAGTGAGATTGTCTGTTCAAATTTTTTAATCAATTTCTTCGAAACTAAATTTTTTTAAATATGGATAGTAGCATTCAGGTATGTATGTACAATAAAGCCTCATCACTCTTTTGTGTGGGTTTTTTTTAGTATATGAAACAAGTTAAGCTAAACACTTGAAGCTTTTTTAAAATAAATTTTGGAATGTTCCTTATGTTCTGTGAGAACAAAAAATATGAAGCAGTCCTCGGCAGTCCTAAAACCTATACAGAAATAAAGCTTCAGAATGTTGTCTATAAGTCCCAAACAAAACGAACTCACACACCGATTTTCATTGAAAAAAAATTAGGAATTGCGGATTTTGGACGCTTTTATGTGTTGTCCCGAACACACCCTAGTACTGGAGGTACCCTTAAAAATCTTCCAATAAAAATTTAATTTTAATATCTTTGTGCTAAAATTCGATGCTCTTTCTCCTTTTCTAGACTTTTAGCCAAAAAAAATGACTTTCTAGCCCTTAGTGCTGTGGTGGCTTGCTGAAGTGCTTGTGCTGTTAGCACTTGCAGTGGCTGCCGTTACTTCTTTGGTTGCTTTAAAATCATATTTCGATTGATCATGTAATATTGCGTTTGTTCAAGCGAAGAAAACGAAGAAGAAAATGAATTAGCGAATAGGGATGTCATTGTATGTCTTATAGTGTTGCAATGTGCTTCGATATACATATGTATATGCTATCGATTATTCGATTTTAAATTTAAAAAAGAAATAATGGGTGAATGTTCATTTAAATGAATGTTGGTGGACATGCGGATTCCCATATTTAGATATCAATAGAAAATCAGAACAAATCAGAACACATTCCGGAATATCAGAGTTCTGATTTTTCTTACAACTAAATCAGAACTGGCTTCTGCAAATCAGAACTTGTCCTGCCTAAATCAGAACAGTTGGTATCATTAGCCATACCAAAGTTTCATTGCTCAGAATAATAAATTTTTCGTTTATGGCTGCTAAAAAAGGTAACACAAAAGATAACAATAATTTCCAAAATTGACTCCTCTCTTCGTTTTTACTCTTTTTATCTTCAACCGTTTTTCTTGATTCTACATTTTAAATTGGCATTTGACTCTCGTAGAAATGATAACTTACATTTTCGTTTAAATGAACTCTACGCTTTTTCTTTTGATTATTCTTTAATAAAATTTCTTTTTTACTCAATATTTTTGAATTCATTATTCTTTTTTCTCTAAATTATTACAATTTATATTTATACTGATCGTTTTTTCGTCAACATCATCTAAAAAAAATTGGATTTTCCGAATTTCCAATTTAACTTGGCCTCTGAGACTCTTGATTGATGTTGGCATTCCGGTCTATTGGGCCGCGAGGGGTTTCCCTGACTATTCGGACAATTTCTCACAATATGACCCGGTTCCGGACATTTAAGACATTGTATAGGTTTATTCAGTTTTGGGGCGTTTCGATTGCTATAAGTACTTCGATCGCTATATCTCGTTTGCGAATTTTGATTAGCCTGCCTGTTTTGGTGCCCCTACCTGCTGTAAGGATTTGTTTCGTGACCCTTGAACTGACAGACGTTACAAAATAAACTTTTTATTTTAGCGTTGCAATTTTTGTCGGAGTATCCATATTGAGCACAACTACCACAGTAGGGCGTATTTTTTCTTTGCACGCAAACATCCCAAGTATGGCCTTCTACGTTACAAAATGAACACCGAGGTTGATGTATGGCTACTGGGGTTAGTTTGCTTACGAAATGATCAGAATATCCAATTTTACTATTTTCCTCATGTCGCTCTTCCGTCGTCTGCGCTAATTTTATAAGGATAAATAGTGATTCATGTTCTGCGTCCTCGACTCTGTTTCGTAAAAAAGGGGCGTGAATACCAAAAATAAATTTATTATTATTTATTTATTATTATTTCTGGTAGTCGTGCAGAAAGGCTACTGCTTCAGTACGGTTCCACGATTCCCTAATAAGCTCTTCGGCTTCACGCAATAACGATACTATCTTCCTACCAGACTCCGAAACCTTTTAAATAAGCTAATTCAATTAACAAATCTTTAAACTTCTAACATAGATATAAATCAGCATTGTTTGTGCCTGACAAATATCGAACGAGGTTATTTACTTTTCCCATCAATTCGTCTACCTGCATATTGGTGGCCATATTTATACGTATTTTACGCATGTTGGTAATACTTGAAAAAAAAAACATAATTTATTTGCAAGAAAATGTTCAAAATAATACAAAAATATTATATAATATAACTATCGAGAAGTAAAAAAGACACTAATTTAAACCTAAATCAGTGAATTTAAACGTAATTCAATAAAAAATCGAATCATGTGAAAAATTTTGAAAGAGGAAGAATGAAAGAAAAAAAAATTTTTTTTGGAATATGTGAAACTTAGCTTTATAAATGTTCAACTTTTCATGTGAAGAGAAATTTACATAATCTAAGTTTTTCATTAAATTATATCAATTAACAAGAAAAAAATGAAATAAAATTTTTTTATTATAAAAGACTTTATAGCAGAAAAAAAATTATAAATACGGTAAATTCGCAACCTTCCTCAAAGAAGGGGAAGGGATCGATTTACAAAACAAACTTTTTTAAAAACCTATTAAAACACGATCAAAATAAAATGTAATTATGAAAGATGTGGAACGCAGAACAAAATTGTAAAAGAGAAAAATTTTTAACATTTACACTATGGGTTTGATTACTCAATAAGTTAGCAATAAGTCATAAGTTGGAACTTCAACCCTTAACTGTCAACCGAAGATGATGTTTTACGCCAAAATAGTGCAGATGGCCAGGCCAATTCAAAATAAAACAGCAAAAAAATACAGTGTTGGAATAATGTAAAAAAGTCTGGTGCTGAATAATGTAACAAAGTCTGGTGCTGAACATAACGCCACTATGCACCAAGCCCTATGTAATCAGTAGAGCTTGTCAAAAATGTTAAAATGTTAAAACAACAATTTTTAACAATTTTTGGTAGATTTTTGAAATAACAACAATTTTAGCGAATTTTGAATTTTTAACATTTTTCCTCACGTTCGTTCAAAGTTATTTTTTTTAATTTCATGCCATTTCTGTTCCCAATATATTGTGTCGAATTTTCAGACGGAACGTGTTTCAGCTCGAAGCACTGGATTCGCCATAAAAATTTTGTCATCTGAAACACTTCGAAACTAGGTGTTTCAGATCGAAACAAGTAGCGAAACAAGTAAAAATTGCTATCACCCCTAATTTGATCGATGGTTATCGGGAAAAGAAGTAAAGAGCAAAATAAAAATTACTATACATGCGATCTAAATTCATTCATATTCTGACATTTACTCACACTTCATTTCCATTTTCAAAGTAGGCAAGAAAGACTATTTCAAAGCAGGTTGAAAAAAAGAAGAAGAAAATAAGGTAGAAAACGAAACACGAATGACTTCATCTGAACGAGTTAGTTTCGCATTGAGGCCTTTTACACTAGTCAATTGTTGACCGTCAATTCCTATCGATATGTCCTTTTGGAGTTGCATTCGCTTTTACACTTACTCGACAGAATTGATCGTCAATTCTTACTTGGTATGCCTTTTATGACATTTCCTCTTCCACACAGGGGTGATATTTTATAAAATACAAGCAAAATAAGTTATAAGTTAACACGAAGCACATTTACACTCATTACAAACATAAGTTAACACGGAACATGCTTACACTCATCACAAACATACAGAACTCTCATTACAAACATACGGACGACGACACATTTTGCAAGTTAACACACAAGATATTTACACTCACTACAAACATACAATCGGCACACTTGGTACACGCGCGCTTGCTTGCGCAACTCAACTCTCTTCTCAGAACACGATCATGCAATTAAATTCTTTTGTGCATTTCCTGCTTTTCCACCTACCTTGTACTTTTCGATCAACCTAATTTCGTTCTTTCACCTTTTCCAAGTAGTTTCGCAACTTGCGATGTCCAAATCATTAAAGCAAATTTGTTTACGTAGCGTTTGGCTTAAACAAGAGCAACAACGACATCCGTTAGCATTATTGTCAAAATTATTATAAGCTTAGTGTTAAGCAGAGAAAAATTGAATTGAATTTTATCGTTGGAATAAAGCGGTCGTGCCCGTTTGAAAGTTCAGTTTCGTCTTTTATTTTATTAAAAGTTCTTTTTTTATGCGATTCCGCGCAAGGAATCGTAACTTATATACATATCTCTGATTAAGGGTTGATAGCAGAAGTATAAATACAGCACTAACTTTTTTGTTTTAATGTATTTAATTATTAATGCCAAGGAGTATTTTCAAATATTTGAATTAATACTAGTCTATTTTAAAGAGATAATTTTTAGTGAGTGGCTGTTAAATTGTTCTGTTTGAAAATATATTCTATATACAATTTGTAAGAGCAAACTATTTAGCGCTGTTCATATTATTAAAAGAATAAAGGCTAAACTCCATAAACGACGGAACATTTCAGGCGTTTTGGGCGAAAGAAATGTAGCTGCTTCGATTTAAATACATTTCAATACATTGATTCAATGGAAGCCGCACAAATATTTTCACCTTTGCCCCGTATACCGCAACAACCGCCCTTTCCGTCATTAATGGAGTTTCGCCTTAAATTTTAATTTAACAATTTTTCCAACATTTTTCGTCATTTTTCCTTAACATTTTAACAACAATTTTCAGGTTTTTATTTAACACTTTTGACAAGCTCTACTGATAACCAATATATGTTAATCTGACGTTTAATTGGAAATGGTTGGCCATAAATAGAGGTGGAAAAATAAAAAGAAAAAGCAGTATTCACATTGAATGTTAAGTGGACTCCTAAAAGTGTCCTATTTCAACGACTGACGTTTTGGATGTGGCCAAAGCTCAGGAATGATTTTTGAAAGTGTTAAAAAAAAAAACGGTAACCTTGAGATACTCGAGCGCGTCAGATTTTTATGGAGAGGGATCAACCAGATGTCCTAGTCGCCCTGAATGATAATCTGACAATTATATGGAGGCGTATTGTTAATCTGACAATTTAAAGACCAAATTTTCTTACCGTTTCTTTTTGAAATTAAATGTAACAAAAACAATCTATATATATTTATTTATAAGGAGAGAGAGAAAGACAGAGAGAGAGAAAGACAGAGAGAGAGAAAGACAGAGAGAGAGAAAGACAGAGAGAGAGAAAGACAGAGAGAGAAAGACAGAGAGAGAGAGAAAGATAGAGAGAAAAAGACAGAGAGAGAGAGAGAGAGAAAAAACTAAAACGAAAAGGATTCGCGATTCACAGTTTGTCAGTTTTAAATGCTTTTGATTGACACGAAATACAAATTCTTAATTTCACAAAGTCATTTGAATACACTACAAAGCTTGCGATTAAATGTGCCATTTTTTCCTACTTTGCCCCACGAAAAACGTCAGATTATATGTTTTTCGTGATGCTTAAATGATTTCCTTCAAAATAAAAGAAAACCAAACGCGCTCGAGTATTTCGAGTTGAGGTTATTTTTTTGCAACTTTGGTACTAACCTATTTTCCTATGCCACGCTCAATTTGTCAGAGAATTGAAATATACACTTTTTAACATCTACTTAACTTACCCTTTGGGCGATTCCGCTGTACACGATTTCCGATAATAATTTTTTATTTACGATAAAAGTGGTTTTTTTTTTGTCAATAGTACAAAGAAGAAAGTCGAAATTCAATATTAAATTTATTTATATTTGATTTAACTCCATATTTAAATTTATTGGCGGTGTTTGAAAATATTACTATTAAAAAATCCTGGCAGAACTTTAAAGTCATACCTTTTTAAACTGTCACAAAACAGCCGTTGCCCACAATTTGAGATTACATTTTACCGACTAAATTGAAGTAGATATCGCACACCCTCTTCTAAGGTGACACAACTCAAAATTTCCCATTTTTCAGAAAACGCAAAAAACAAATTGCGTCGCTGTGTCAATCAAAGCAAGAAGAAAGGCATTGACGGGATATTTAGGCTTTTTATAATAACCAAAACGGAATAGAATTTTTCGTGCAGGTAGAGAGGTGAACTATGATCAATTTCCATATGTTAACTCAAAATTGACGATTTTTGAGTTGTGTCACCTTAGAAGAGGGTGTGCGATATATTAATTTATTCTCGCGTTGCAAAAAATGTACGTATATGGTTTTATTTATTAAGAATTATTGATTCCTAAAAAAACACAGTTGGCTTGTTGCACCCGCGAAACAAAAAGTGTAAAAGTTTACTTTTTTCACAGAAATAAGGAGCTAACAATCCGAGACTTTGTGAAAAAAAGAAGAAAAAAATAATCGATAATTTAAATTGGTTGCACCCGCGATTTTGATGCCAGATCGAGGGTGCACCTATTTGTCATTTAACCTTCTTGTGCGATTTACTACATATTTTGTTATTTCGATATGCCCTGACTAATGATATATGGTGAAAGCGATCGTCAACAGTGTCCTAGAATTTAATGATTTAGCTCGCAGTTACTCTAAGAACATCTTCTTTAAATATGTGGTAAAAATAGAAATAAATGAAAAGATATCCATATTGGATGAACAATGGGAGGGCTGAAACATATACCAAGCATTCAGTCAAAACATTTCTTCCAATTTGAAGAGACGCATAGCATTTCTGTGGTGCGCACCTCACGGTCTCATTTTAAATGCAAATGGGTTTTGAAGTCGCCAAAAAGCCCCACTAATACAGAAAGTGATTGGAGTGATGACGACTTGGAGCCTCTTTCAAATCTCAAAATACGAAAAGAAACTCTGCATTCTGATATATCTGTCCCTTCAGTTTCGGATCAGAGCAAATCTTTATTACTCCTTAAAAAGAGATGGAGCGTTTTCGATTTTAATATTGATTCAGATACTGAATTTTTAAATGACGAAACTCCATCAACGTCTTTTCAAGCTTCACAATAATGAGGATGAGCATGTCCTGAAAGATGGTTTTTATGCCCTCGTACAATTGCTCTGCCAAAACGGCAACAAAATAAAAAGACTGGTTGCACCCGCGATAATTTGATGTTGTACCTAAAAAAATATTAAGGCATAACACATAAAATGTATCACAATTAACAGATTTATGCGTTTTTTGTCTCTGATCTAGAAACGTAAGGCCAAACTTGTTGCACCCGCGATGGCAATTTAAATCATTCTCAAGACTTTAATAGTATTATTTTAAAATACTTGTGACCTAATATGCAATGAAAATATTAAGATGTAGCCTTTTCAAGACGATTTTTATTAAAAATGTTTTTCATTTAGTTACATGAAACTAAAAAAATACGTGTAAATGATGCACCCGCAATAATGGAATCGCCCTTCTCTTAATCTGACACGCTCGAGTTTTTTAGATATTAAATCTAAAGCACGGTTGCGCATTTGTGCGTCAAAGTCAATCGAAGATATTCTATATAAAATTGCTTGCGAGTTTTGTGAAAAGTGATGAAGTTTAATCGAGTGTTTGTCGAAATGTGTTTGAAATATTTCAAAAGTTCAAAATGTAAAATCAAGAGACAAGTATGTTTATATGATTTCAATTGAAGTTACTTTATAAGTAAATAGCTATAGGTACATACAACTCATTAGTTAAAGTAATCCGAAAATAAACATTTTTATTTTTAACTTTGACGTTTAAGCATTTAAAGATGTATACATCTTTGTACCTCTTTCAAA
Organism: Chlorops oryzae; assembly: GCA_020466095.1. Lineage (NCBI taxonomy): Eukaryota > Metazoa > Arthropoda > Insecta > Diptera > Chloropidae > Chlorops > Chlorops oryzae. Next base: position 58,669,313 of record CM035808.1, on the reverse strand, counting down.
TTAATAACATAAATTTTATAATAGTTAGAGATTTATTTGCAATTTATTTAAAATTGCGATTTTTTGCGTTTTACGAATAATTCCTCTTTGTTCAAGGTAACATCTGTACAGAACGAAGGCGATATCTTTAAAATATGGGGATATTATTCACAAAAACTGAAATATTTGATGATGTTTGTGAAAAAATTGAAGGTTGTTCAATTTCGGATAAGACAGAGGAGCATATAAGGGGAACACTGAAGTTTTTCCCCCCTTAAATAAGTTCAGAAGGGGGAAAATTTTCACTGAAAAATGAATGTGTTTAAGGTCAAAAATCATGCACGGCTGAATTGTGAATAAAATTTTGTGGTATATGGTCTCCCACCTTAAGTAATTGAACAACTATACTGCAGTGAACCCTTAGAAGAATTTCACTTCAGCAACTAACATGATGAAATAGATTAAATTGAAGAAGCAATTTATAATTTAATTTTAGAAAATGAGTTAGATTTAAGCAATTAGTAAGTGAATTTAAGTAGTTAATGGGTTAAATGCGGTTTTTAAATAGAAGTAATCTTACTTTAGTTTCAAGATCATGATTTTGGAAACGTTATTAAGTAATTTTTGTCCATTCTCCAGCCAGACTCCATTCACTCTAATTTCTAAATTTCCAAGACAACCAAGTAAGGGTGTTATAGTCAGGCGAGCCTGAAAATAGAACAGCCGACACAGACACACATGTTCAAATAATTTTTAATATCAAGAGGTGTTTAAGGCCATTAGGGGCCCCATATACCGAATTTTGTTGAATTTCTTTATTAAACCTCCCTTTTGTCACGCCCACTTTTCCAATTTTTTTTTAATCGGAGGCCTTAATATACGCTGAAATGCTAAGTTTCAGTGGAATATCTCAAAAAACTCCGTATTTGTGGCAGTTTTGAGATTTTTGTGACAGACCCTAGTACTGCAGGTACCCTTAATAATAGACTTATCAAAAAAAATTTTTGAAGAGGATTTTTATGGCTACAAAGGAAGCATAACTGCCAAACTTCGTTCAATTCGCAATTGAATTTCGGGTGTAGGAAGCCATTTTCAAAAAACGCCCTTCGGCCACGCCCACTTTTTCAATTTTTTGAAATTGAATAACTTGACTTCCAGTATGTTCATCCATCAAATTTCGTTAAAATATCTTAAAAAACTTCGATTTAAAAGCAGTTTTTGTGGTTTTCGTAACAGACCCTAGTACTGGAGGTACCCCTAAAAATTGTCCGATCGCGTCCATTCTCGAACTTGTTCTTACTCATGTGCCTGTGAGTACGCATATCAAATTTCATTAAAATAGCTCAACTCCTTCGATTAGATAACTGTATACAAACAGACGGATAGACGGACGGACGAACATGGCTAAATCGAATCTTCTGGTGACGCTGATCATTTCTATATATATTTTGTATAGTCTATCTCGACTGGTTTTGGGTGTTACACACAACCACACAAACGCTTAATAATAACGCTATATAATATTTAATGCTTAATATAATGCATAAACTATATATTTTTGGGGTGCCTTTGAATGATAAAATAACAATTTTGCATAAACTATATCAAAAACTAAAGTATATTTTTAAAAAACGTAAATATTTCAAAGCAAGTTTTCTAATTACAAAATTGAATGAATATCGAAAAAATATAGCATCACTAGTGCACCATGGATTTCGGATGTTGTTGTAAGTGTCCACTCTATGAGTCGTTCAGTGGATAAGGGGAATGAGTCCATTTTTGGTGTTTTTAAGATTTAGCGTGCAAACAGTTCCTTTTATGACTGTAACGACTTTTTAACAAATTGTTAAAGAATTTTTTAAATTGGATAAATGGTTGAATTTTAATCTCGCAAAGACTTTTATTTTTGTCTCAGTTTAACAGTTATCGTTTGACTGAAAAACTAAAAGTCTTTACTTATTAGTTAATATTAGACTTTTTTGAAAAAGGTTAAGTTAAAAAATAAAAGGCATCCAAGAATCTCATTGAGAATGTTATGAGGATTACAATTTTATCAAAATTTTTCCTGTATGTAAACTTTTTGGTGCTACCTTTTTAAGTTTTGAAAACATTGTTGTGGGCATGCAAACGTACAGCACGATCGAGGGATCACTGTATGCATTAAGCTTAGCAACGAATACGCGTCAACGCAAAAATGCACCCGTAAGCGGACATGAAGAAGAAAAGCTGATCCAGGCCAAGACGGCACGAAATTGCGGAAGAAGCAAAGAATGTAGACTGGATTTGAACTACATGGAAAGATCGCTGAGATGGCAAGACAGCAGCAGAGTTCGCAGCCGCGAACCTAGTCGTAAGTTATAAATAAGTGTTATTTCTAGAATAAAACAAGTTGGAATTGTATTGTATTGACGCGTTTAGTTTGAAGAGTGACAGCGTTTTCGTTAAAATTTGTTTCATGTCGATATATAATAAGTAAAAGAATCATTTCTGGATTAAAGTGTTAAAGGAACAAGAATAAAAAATAATAAAGAGCTCATCAATATATATATAGAATATATAGAACATATATAATATAGGAGAAGAACCATTTCAATGGCGCAGCCGGTAGGATTCTAGAAGTGCGGTTTCCAAAATATCAAATGGAAATTTTAAAGAACAAACTGGACTGCTATAAAAAAGGGAACTCTGAACGCGGTGACTGTGAACTAAAAAAAAAATTTAAATTAAATTAAATTAAATTAAAAAAACAAAAAAAAATAAATACAAATTGAGAGGAAACTGCCGAGAAAAGGCATTATTTAGTGAAGCTCAGTAAAATTGTTAAGTCGAGCTGTGGAAATTAAAAGATTATTGGGAAACTGCTTAACGAGTTCAACTAGCTCTCGCTTCTCAAAAGATCAAATAAAACTGGTTAAGAGGAAATTTAAAAAAAAATCTCCTTTATAAAAAAAGAAAGAGATGGTGAAATTGGTGGGTGCCTAAAATTTTTTACGGAAATATTCATTTACATAATATTATAACAAGTTTTTGGGAATCTTTTATAGATTTATTCATTTACAAAATATTGAAAAAGGTTTTTGGGAAATTTAAAATTTGGAGAAACTAGGAGAAGGATCAGGCTCTTGCGGATAGACGGGCCAAGGTCCGTGGAGTATAGAACAAAATTAGTGACGGTTCGTGGATCGTACTCTCCAGCAACCGAACAGAGTAGAAAGGAGTGGCGAGATTACTACTCACCCAAGGGCAAGTGTCGGCCAGAACCCTCGCAACAGAGAAGCAATAAGGGATTTTCTAATACTGGGATGAAAATACGATAGGAGTTGCAAGATACCTGGTTGCCAATAGCTCTTATTTCATAAAGGTGAATTAAAATTTTGATACAGTTGGCGCCGGCCGACACACCCGGAACTGCTTGCAGTTTTAAAAAGTGACGATGTCACAAACCGTTTAGGTGGATCCTGCGGGTCTGACTGTATGGGTTTTTGACGTACCGAACGAAAGTATATTTTTAAAAAACGTAAATATTTCAAAGCAAGTTTTCTAATTACAAAATTGAATGAATATCGAAAAAATATAGCATCACTAGTGCACCATGGATTTCGGATGTTGTTGTAAGTGTCCACTCTATGAGTCGTTCAGTGGATAAGGGGAATGAGTCCATTTTTGGTGTTTTTAAGATTTAGCGTGCAAACAGTTCCTTTTATGACTGTAACGACTTTTTAACAAATTGTTAAAGAAGCCCTGATAATTGATTTTACTTTTGTTGTAACAACTAGTTTTTAAAGTCAACTTCAACTGTTCTGTCGTTTTTCTGCATTTAAAGTTTTTGGACTCATTCCCTTTATCCACTGAGCAACTCATATTAATATGTGGGCTGTTTCTTTCATTTTGGACAAATTATTTGGCGAAATATTCAGAAAGCAAGGTAGGCTTCTTAAAATTGAATTCAAATCGATAATTATATTAATCGTGTCATTTTTTGTAGATTAACACGAAAATATGGAAAATGCGAGGATTTTTCAATCCAAATTCGGATGATCGAAAACCTGGCATTTGTACTGCCCGATGAAGTTCCCAAATACTTTGACAAATTGGTAAGGAGCACCCACGATGAAGACGCAATAAAAATATGTAAGTGGTTCGAAAAAAATTATAGTAGCTCCATTCAAGGACAACCACAATACCCTCCGAAGTTCTGGTCTGTACAAGACTGCTTCAAACCACAAAACGAAGCATATCCGAGAACACAAAACAGTGTCGAGGCTTGGCATCGCCGGTTGAAAGTTGTGGTTGGGAAAAGACACTGCGGTATGTACAAGCTAACAAGCGACCTCAAAAAATAACTCATAATAGCGAAAGCCGAATTTTCAAAATGAGAAAATGGAGTGCACGCCGTGAAAGAAAGAAAAAGAGATAGCGTCTTGCGCATGACCGTTATATTTTTACAAAAGTCACCTGTTTTTTCTGTCACATTGTAGCCAAGATTTTTCTGTTTACGCTTGCAAACGTTATGCAATTGTGGGGAAAACTTTTAATTTCGGGCGATATTTTACACTTTTTGTTAAAAATGAAGTGCGCAGTGATTAATTGTAATAACAGCAACGAATCCAAGGCCAGTGACTGCAGTTTTTTTCGTTTTCCGGTAAACGCTGCACTTAGGAAAAAATGGATAAGCTTTTGCGGCCGGCCAAAACTAAAGCACATCTTTTGTTTGTATGCTTCATTTTACTGCGGAAGATTTTGGAAATAGTTTGCAGTATGAAATGGGTAAATATTTATTGATGAGAAAATGAAGAAATTGTGTTCAAATTCCCGTATTCATCTGTAGGCTTTGCTAAAAGAAGATTGCTTAAGGATGGTTCAGTTCCGAGCGTTAACATAGCTTCAGTCGGCAACTACGAGTTGTTTCAAGAACGTTCAGCAAGAATTGAAAACAGGGCACATAAAAAGCTTGTTTCATTGCTTCTAGAGCAGCCTAGCTGCAGCTCTGCCCCTTCTCAAGGTAAGGAACTTAAAACATGTATTTTACTTGGATGGCTTATATTAATATTACTTTTATTTTAAAAGAAAATGAGGAAATGGAATCAAACGAAACATTGGAAAGTCCAATGGGCAATAACAATGAAATGACCAATACAAAAACGGAACATGCTCTTGTCAACGTTGATTTCCAGAAGTAAGTTTTTATTTTGCTTTGTTCCATTAGCTAAAAAACATTTTGTCTTAGCAAAAGCTTAGAAAAGGAACACCTTGGAAATCTTCCAGATATTCCAAGCAAAGAAAAGATTTCTCCAGACATAAGCGGTCTTTTTATACTGAAGTTGAATGTGTAAGCTTTTGAATTGTTGTGTTAAAATATTGTTTAATAAAAAAATTTTTTCATAGTGAAAAACTTGAAAAGGAGAACCGCACTTTAAAGAAAGATGTAAAGAAAGGGAATGCTGCCTTAAAAATTGCAAATGAAAACATTGAGAAAATCCAAAAGATAAGTTATTACAAGAAGGAACAACTGGAAGTGCAGTTAGCTAAAATCAAGTCCGAGCTAGCATGCCTTGAAGAAAAGCTTGTAGTAATCTTTACAAAGGGACAAATAAAAAAACTTAAAAAAGGTATCAAACGTCAGACATGGTCGGAAAATGATATAGCTCACTCAATCACTCTATACGCTGCCAGTCCAAAATTGTACAGACTGCTTTATAGAAAGCAATTTCCGCTTCCAGCCGTTCGAACTCTTCAAAGGTGGGCACAAAAATTGCAAATAACAAGGGGGCTAATAAAGCTTGTTTTTGCAATTTTAAAAGCGTCTCATCATATGAACGAGACTCAAAAATTGGCCGTGCTAAGTTTTGATGAGATGAAGGTTAAGTCTTCATACTGCTACGATAAGGTGACTGATACAACATTAGCACCAGTAAGCTATGTCCAAGTTGCCATGCTAAGAGTTATTATTTGTATTCTTGCTAAATGCTTTTTTTTTACTAAGCAATTCTACATTTGTTTTTAGGACTTATGAGTAAATGGAAGCAGCCGATTTTCTACAATTTTGATACTCCTAATGACTAAAGAAAATTTTGCTCACCATGCTCAACGAAGCAAAAAAATGTGGTTTTACGGTTGTCGCGATGGTTTCTGACTTAGGAGAAACTAAAAGATCCCTGTTAAATGCGTTAGAAATTACAGTCGAAAATCCATGGTAAGCATGTTGCAACCTACAAAATAAAATGCTCATATTAAAATGCCATTTTAGGTTTTATTTCAACAATGAAAAAGTTTTTTCATTTGCGGATGTACCATACCTAATTAAACTTTTAAGAAATCATTTTCTTGATCAAGGCTTCGTTATTGATGGAAAAACCGTGCAAACAGACATTGTTTCAAATTTATTGGAAGAAACGTCTCATGATATTAGTATCACGGACAAAATTTCAAACGCAAATCTTTCAGTCGCAGGAGCAAAAAGGCAAAATGTGAAACTAGCTACTAAGCTATTTTCACACACTGTAGCCCAAGCCATAACCCGTGCAGCAAGTCTTGGACATTTAGATGGAAAAAACTGGAATGAGTGCCATCGACTGTTTAAAATAGTAAGTAGAACATATGGAAAGAATTGTTAATATATTTTAAATAATTAATTATATTGTGTCAGACAAATGACTGGTTCGATGTAATGAACGTCAGAGTTCCTACAGAGGATACAAGAACCCGACGTCATGGTTACGGCTTATCTCTTGAAGAGCAGGACAGCATTCTTGACGAAATGTCTTCATTAGTAAGTAGCATGAGGGCTGTTGGAAGAAAAAGTTTGTTACCATTTCAAAAAGGTGAGGTTTTAGAAAATCGTTTGAAGTTCTAGAAAAAATAATATTAATCACCCATGTATTTAGGAATCTTGCAATCCAACAACGCCTTGAGAGCTTTGTTTGCTGAGATGAAAGCATGATATGGCCTCAAATACATTCTCACATATCGCCTAAATCAAGACGTTCTTGAAAATTTCTTTGGAGTTATCCGTGCTAAAGGCGGTCTACATGACAACACTGACCAACAAGAGTTCAAGTATCGGTTAAGGTTGTATTTGCTTGGACGCAACGAAGGAGTTTTATCCAATGCTGCTAACATTGAGGTTGACGACACCCCTGACCTTAAAATGACAAACAAATCGTTTACAGGTAATTCATAAAATTTACACCAATCAACTTTAAGTTTTAATGAACTAACTTCCTCTATGCAGGCATTATATTTACAAACATAAAAGTTAATGTAAGCGAGGATGATACTCCGGCAGAACAAACAGAAATCGAAGGCTTAGCATATGATGGCTTAGAGAACTTGGCGGGATACATATGTCATAGATTGAAAGACGCGGTACCAGATATTTCTGTGCCTACGAACGCCGAGCCTGAGGCTTACACATGGGTGCACCATCTCAGCGAAGGCGGATTGTCTAGACCAACGCACGAAATGATGTCACATATCAAAGCTTTGGACGCAATTTATAAGCGAATAAATAGCAACGACTTGCTTATAACTCAAGGCTACCTAAACCATCTCTTGGAGCAAGCAAAATCTATTCAGTGCAGCGAAAAAGTTAAAAAATTATTCTTTCGTGCACGAGTGTATATTAAAATAAGAAGTTTAAATAGAGAAGTGGCAGAAGCATCTAACAAAACAAAAAGAAAATGGAATAAAACCTTGAAATGATGCTTTTGTAAAAACATTTACTCAATAACTTTTGTAAAAACTAAATTCCTTTTTTCATTTATGTTTCCTGTTTCAGTTTTTTGGCTTTTATAAAATGCTTTAATCTATTTGTGCACTTTTTATCCACGGATCTTAGAAGGTTGGGTCAAAAAAGGAGGTTTTAAGGTGTGTCAGGGAACAGTACCCAGTATTCAGGTTTTTCCTTCTCTATAAATCAAAATCATGAACTACTACCTTATGGTGATCAGAAGATTGATGACCGGACAATTGTCTGATATGCTTTTCTTTTCACACTAATTTTCTTATAAAAACAATTTTCATTACTTTTATTACTAGCCGCAATCGACGAAATATGTTATAAAAAATATTAATACCATCATATTTAAGGGTTCACATAAAACACAAAAAATAATTTTTTAACAACAGCTTGGAAATAATATAGTTTTTTACTTAAAATTATTCTGTAAACAAACATGCAAAGTATGAAATAGACACGTTTGTTTGATGTTGTGTGTTCTCACTCGCTACTATGACGTAGATGCGCAGAACAAAAATTTTTTTTCAAATCGAAGACACTATCTAGTATTCTTTGTATCATGAGTGCGCGCGCCTAAAAAGTGAACGGTAGAAATCAAAACCAAGCGGTTGAGACGAGTTATCCAGCAACGAATAAATTTAAGCAAAAAATATTATTTAAAATGCAAAATTTGAGCCCTTAATAAATATCAGTTATTAAATTCTCCTTTGTTCATAAAATATGCATGTACTTATGCATGTATGTACGTATGCATCGTAATATGGGAATTTTGTCTTATGGGAATTTTTAAAATGGGAATTTTGTAATATGGGAAATTAGAAGAGGGCATTTTTTATTAAAAATTTTGTAAATGAGAATTTTGTACCCAGGGAATTTTGTAAATGGGAATTTAGTACCCTGGAAATTTTGTAAATGGGATTATAATACCGCTCCCTTCTGCCACAATTTACAATGAGTCTGTATCAGACGAATCCTTGTTTCTGATACAGTCATAGATTCAAAAAACCTCAAAGATAAAATGTCAATGTCAAATTAGCAAAATACTTTTTTTTACCTTTTGCACTCTCAGCACTTATGATTTCTATCATAAGACTAGCATATTTTGTTTAATATCTGAAAAGAGTCATAAAAGTAACAATATATGGGCAAATCCGAAAATATGTATACGAAACGCGAAATTTGAAAGTTATGGAATCAAGCTATCAAGTTATCAAGCTATATATTCAGCCTTAAAAATATATGAAGGATTATGTTTTGTGGTGATCCATTCGACAGCGGCAGGGCTACATTTCACATACCTAGTACTTTAATATATTTTTCTAAACGAAGGAAATTTTCAGGAAGTCATAAAAATCGAACAGCAACCACTTAACATATGTGTTCCATCCTGTAAGAAACTTAAGATATATTTAATAGTATACAATTAAATGTAAAAAAAGCCTTTGAAAGAAGTTCAAAAGATGTAAATAATGTTTAGCAAAGATGGACACAAAGTGTGTAACGAGCGTCACAAAAAAGGTTTTTAAATTTAACGGGTTGTATTTGTATAATTTTGTTCAGCCTTTCTAGTGTTGTAAACAGTGGTAATGGTGAACCTTAAATTAAAAAAAAATATGCATGCTTATATAAAAGGTTAATGAAAATATGTATACAAACTGTGTAACGTCCGTCACGGTACGAAAGTACTCTAAAATGATATTTATTGAAAATAAAAAATATTTTCGAAAGGTTAAAGAGGGTGTGTGAAAGGGGTAGGTGGGGCAAGTGATTTAAAGTGTCAGCCATGCTTCTTTCCACGCTTCCCGTCCTATTCATCAATAAGTTAAATGTTTTCTGTAAATACACCTCTACGTTTGCAGATTAGCATTTTGAAATTGGCCTATAATTGTGGTCAGAATATCAAACTTTCAGAATGACGTTCAATCAGCTCATTTCAATTATTCACAAGATATTTTGTTTACTTGCGTAGCACGGTTCGGTAATTGCACCAATAATATTGCAAAAAAAATTAAAAAGGGTTATTCTATTAATAGAATAAAGGTCTTTTCCGACGGCTCTGGAAGTCAATTTAAAAATAAATATATCCTAAGGACTAAAAATTCGTTTTTAAATCCCATGTTTTCAATGGTTAAATTGAAAATAAGGTATAGCATATGTACTAGTTACGGTTTTAAAGGAAATCGACTGCAGATTTGGAAAAAAATTAGAAAATCAAACTTCCTGCTAAGAACTTTAACGCCCTATAACTCCTCAGGGGTGCATTTGGGGCCCCCGTCGCGTACGACTTTTTTTTCGTCTTGATATCCTTTATCGCGCTGCTCCAGGTGTACTAGCTCTCGTGAATCACCCTGTATATTAGACAGCAAGAAACAATGTAATGTAACAAACAATGTAACGTCAGTCACGTATCCAGCGACACACACAAATGAAATTTTTTAGATGAATCTTATAACTTTTAATTATTCTTCGGAATTTGAATATGTAAAAAAAGAATTAGAAAAAATTTAAAACAAGATGAATCTTATAACTTTTAATTATTCTTCGGAATTTGAATATGTAAAAAAAGAATTAGAAAAAATTTAAAACAATATTCAAAAAATATTCAAAAAAATTCAAAAAATTCAAAATATTCAAAAACTATTCCAAAAAATTCAAAAAAAAAATGCAAATAATTCAACATATTCAAAAAAAAAATACAGTCTAAAATTCCAAATTAGTTCGATTTATTATGCCTATTAAAAAGTTGAATTGTCAAATTAACAAAAAAGCCTACTTCAGTGAATAAAATATTCAAGAAGCACAGTTAAATGCAAAAAATTCAAAAAAAATTTAAAATATTCAATAAATTCAAATAATTCAAAAAAAGTCAAAATATTCAAAAGCCGAGCTCTACTTATCATCCTTTTCAAAGAACTTTCACGGTTGCTATGCCAAATTTGCCAAACCGTATTCCGTTTTTTGCAACGAACGTCACAGCACTTTCGACACGAATATTTTGATTTCCCAAAAACATTGAAACAAAAATAAAATTGCTTTTGAAAGTACTCTCAACGGACTATTTTAACCAGGGACCGTAACAGTTATAACTTTTATAGTAAAAGTTAAACAAAAACATACAATTTTTGACTTATAAATATTTTATTTGAAAAAATTTTACTGTTAAATATTCTCTTTTATGTTTCTAGTCAAACGATAACTGTTAAACTGAGACATATATTTTTTTTTTATCAAAATAAAAAGTCTTTGCGAGATTACAATTCAACCATTTATCCAATTTATAGAAAATTGGTACAAATCGATAGGTTGTAAATTCTTGGATATTACAAGTCTAAACCCATCGATTAGTAAAAAATTTTTTAAATTGGATAAATGATTGAATTTTAATCTCGCAAAGACTTTTATTTTTGTCTCAGTTTAACAGTTATCGTTTGACTGAAAAACTCATTGAGAATGTTATGAGGATTACAATTTTATCAAAATTTTTCCTGCATGTAAACTTTTTGGTGCTACCTTTTTAAGTTTTGAAAACATTGTTGTGGGCATGCAAACGTACAGCACGATCGAGGGATCACTGTATGCATTAAGCTTAGCAACGAATACGCGTCAACGCAAAAATGCACCCGTAAGCGGACATGAAGAAGAAAAGCTGATCCAGGCCAAGACGGCACGAAATTGCGGAAGAAGCAAAGAATGTAGACTGGATTTGAACTACATGGAAAGATCGCTGAGATGGCAAGACAGCAGCAGAGTTCGCAGCCGCGAACCTAGTCGTAAGTTATAAATAAGTGTTATTTCTAGAATAAAACAAGTTGGAATTGTATTGTATTGACGCGTTTAGTTTGAAGAGTGACAGCGTTTTCGTTAAAATTTGTTTCATGTCGATATAAAATAAGTAAAAGAATCATTTCTGGATTAAAGTGTTAAAGGAACAAGAATAAAAAATAATAAAGAGCTCATCAATATATATATAGAATATATAGAATATATATAATATAGGAGAAGAACCATTTCAATGGCGCAGCCGGTAGGATTCTAGAAGTGCGGTTTCCAAAATATCAAATGGAAATTTTAAAGAACAAACTGGACTGCTATAAAAAAGGGAACTCTGAACGCGGTGACTGTGAACTAAAAAAAAAATTTAAATTAAATTAAATTAAATTAAAAAAACAAAAAAAAATAAATACAAATTGAGAGGAAACTGCCGAGAAAAGGCATTATTTAGTGAAGCTCAGTAAAATTGTTAAGTCGAGCTGTGGAAATTAAAAGATTATTGGGAAACTGCTTAACGAGTTCAACTAGCTCTCGCTTCTCAAAAGATCAAATAAAACTGGTTAAGAGGAAATTAAATAAAAAATAGCTCAACGGCAGTCGTTCAATTGGAAGGAAGAGACTGAAAGGATGCCGATTGGAAGAAAGACCAGGAAAGGAACCAGCAGGGCGATGGTGAAATTGGTGGGTGCCTAAAATTTTTTACGGAAATATTCATTTACATAATATTATAACAAGTTTTTGGGAATCTTTTATAGATTTATTCATTTACAAAATATTGAAAAAGGTTTTTGGGAAATTTAAAATTTGGAGAAACTAGGAGAAGGATCAGGCTCTTGCGGATAGACGGGCCAAGGTCCGTGGAGTATAGAACAAAATTAGTGACGGTTCGTGGATCGTACTCTCCAGCAACCGAACAGAGTAGAAAGGAGTGGCGAGATTACTACTCACCCAAGGGCAAGTGTCGGCCAGAACCCTCGCAACAGAGAAGCAATAAGGGATTTTCTAATACTGGGATGAAAATACGATAGGAGTTGCAAGATACCTGGTTGCCAATAGCTCTTATTTCATAAAGGTGAATTAAAATTTTGATACAGTTGGCGCCGGCCGACACACCCGGAACTGCTTGCAGTTTTAAAAAGTGACGATGTCACAAACCGTTTAGGTGGATCCTGCGGGTCTGACTGTATGGGTTTTTGACGTACCGAACGAAAGTATATTTTTAAAAAACGTAAATATTTCAAAGCAAGTTTTCTAATTACAAAATTGAATGAATATCGAAAAAATATAGCATCACTAGTGCACCATGGATTTCGGATGTTGTTGTAAGTGTCCACTCTATGAGTCGTTCAGTGGATAAGGGGAATGAGTCCATTTTTGGTGTTTTTAAGATTTAGCGTGCAAACAGTTCCTTTTATGACTGTAACGACTTTTTAACAAATTGTTAAAGAAGCCCTGATAATTGATTTTACTTTTGTTGTAACAACTAGTTTTTAAAGTCAACTTCAACTGTTCTGTCGTTTTTCTGCATTTAAAGTTTTTGGACTCATTCCCTTTATCCACTGAGAAACTCATATTAATATGTGGGCTGTTTCTTTCATTTTGGACAAATTATTTGGCGAAATATTCAGAAAGCAAGGTAGGCTTCTTAAAATTGAATTCAAATCGATAATTATATTAATCGTGTCATTTTTTGTAGATTAACACGAAAATATGGAAAATGCGAGGATTTTTCAATCCAAATTCGGATGATCGAAAACCTGGCATTTGTACTGCCCGATGAAGTTCCCAAATACTTTGACAAATTGGTAAGGAGCACCCACGATGAAGACGCAATAAAAATATGTAAGTGGTTCGAAAAAAATTATAGTAGCTCCATTCAAGGACAACCACAATACCCTCCGAAGTTCTGGTCTGTACAAGACTGCTTCAAACCACAAAACGAAGCATATCCGAGAACACAAAACAGTGTCGAGGCTTGGCATCGCCGGTTGAAAGTTGTGGTTGGGAAAAGACACTGCGGTATGTACAAGCTAACAAGCGACCTCAAAAAATAACTCATAATAGCGAAAGCCGAATTTTCAAAATGAGAAAATGGAGTGCACGCCGTGAAAGAAAGAAAAAGAGATAGCGTCTTGCGCATGACCGTTATATTTTTACAAAAGTCACCTGTTTTTTCTGTCACGTCATTGTAGCCAAGATTTTTCTGTTTACGCTTGCAAACGTTATGCAATTGTGGGGAAAACTTTTAATTTCGGGCGATATTTTACATTTTTTGTTAAAAATGAAGTGCGCAGTGATTAATTGTAATAACAGCAACGAATCCAAGGCCAGTGACTGCAGTTTTTTTCGTTTTCCGGTAAACGCTGCACTTAGGAAAAAATGGATAAGCTTTTGCGGCCGGCCAAAACTAAATCCAAGCACATCTTTTGTTTGTATGCTTCATTTTACTGCGGAAGATTTTGGAAATAGTTTGCAGTATGAAATGGGTAAATATTTATTGATGAGAAAATGAAGAAATTGTGTTCAAATTCCCGTATTCATCTGTAGGCTTTGCTAAAAGAAGATTGCTTAAGGATGGTTCAGTTCCGAGCGTTAACATAGCTTCAGTCGGCAACTACGAGTTGTTTCAAGAACGTTCAGCAAGAATTGAAAACAGGGCACATAAAAAGCTTGTTTCATTGCTTCTAGAGCAGCCTAGCTGCAGCTCTGCCCCTTCTCAAGGTAAGGAACTTAAAACATGTATTTTACTTGGATGGCTTATATTAATATTACTTTTATTTTAAAAGAAAATGAGGAAATGGAATCAAACGAAACATTGGAAAGTCCAATGGGCAATAACAATGAAATGACCAATACAAAAACGGAACATGCTCTTGTCAACGTTGATTTCCAGAAGTAAGTTTTTATTTTGCTTTGTTCCATTAGCTAAAAAACATTTTGTCTTAGCAAAAGCTTAGAAAAGGAACACCTTGGAAATCTTCCAGATATTCCAAGCAAAGAAAATATTTCTCCAGACATAAGCGGTCTTTTTATACTGAAGTTGAATGTGTAAGCTTTTGAATTGTTGTGTTAAAATATTGTTTAATAAAAAAATTTTTTCATAGTGAAAAACTTGAAAAGGAGAACCGCACTTTAAAGAAAGATGTAAAGAAAGGGAATGCTGCCTTAAAAATTGCAAATGAAAACATTGAGAAAATCCAAAAGATAAGTAATTACAAGAAGGAACAACTGGAAGTGCAGTTAGCTAAAATCAAGTCCGAGCTAGCATGCCTTGAAGAAAAGCTTGTAGTAATCTTTACAAAGGGACAAATAAAAAAACTTAAAAAAGGTATCAAACGTCAGACATGGTCGGAAAATGATATAGCTCACTCAATCACTCTATACGCTGCCAGTCCAAAATTGTACAGACTGCTTTATAGAAAGCAATTTCCGCTTCCAGCCGTTCGAACTCTTCAAAGGTGGGCACAAAAATTGCAAATAACAAGGGGGCTAATAAAGCTTGTTTTTGCAATTTTAAAAGCGTCTCATCATATGAACGAGACTCAAAAATTGGCCGTGCTAAGTTTTGATGAGATGAAGGTTAAGTCTTCATACTGCTACGATAAGGTGACTGATACAACATTAGCACCAGTAAGCTATGTCCAAGTTGCCATGCTAAGAGTTATTATTTGTATTCTTGCTAAATGCTTTTTTTTTACTAAGCAATTCTACATTTGTTTTTAGGACTTATGAGTAAATGGAAGCAGCCGATTTTCTACAATTTTGATACTCCTAATGACTAAAGAAAATTTTGCTCACCATGCTCAACGAAGCAAAAAAATGTGGTTTTACGGTTGTCGCGATGGTTTCTGACTTAGGAGAAACTAAAAGATCCCTGTTAAATGCGTTAGAAATTACAGTCGAAAATCCATGGTAAGCATGTTGCAACCTACAAAATAAAATGCTCATATTAAAATGCCATTTTAGGTTTTATTTCAACAATGAAAAAGTTTTTTCATTTGCGGATGTACCATACCTAATTAAACTTTTAAGAAATCATTTTCTTGATCAAGGCTTCGTTATTGATGGAAAAACCGTGCAAACAGACATTGTTTCAAATTTATTGGAAGAAACGTCTCATGATATTAGTATCACGGACAAAATTTCAAACGCAAATCTTTCAGTCGCAGGAGCAAAAAGGCAAAATGTGAAACTAGCTACTAAGCTATTTTCACACACTGTAGCCCAAGCCATAACCCGTGCAGCAAGTCTTGGACATTTAGATGGAAAAAACTGGAATGAGTGCCATCGACTGTTTAAAATAGTAAGTAGAACATATGGAAAGAATTGTTAATATATTTTAAATAATTAATTATATTGTGTCAGACAAATGACTGGTTCGATGTAATGAACGTCAGAGTTCCTACAGAGGATACAAGAACCCGACGTCATGGTTACGGCTTATCTCTTGAAGAGCAGGACAGCATTCTTGATGAAATGTCTTCATTAGTAAGTAGCATGAGGGCTGTTGGAAGAAAAAGTTTGTTACCATTTCAAAAAGGTGAGGTTTTAGAAAATCGTTTGAAGTTCTAGAAAAAATAATATTAATCACCCATGTATTTAGGAATCTTGCAATCCAACAACGCCTTGAGAGCTTTGTTTGCTGAGATGAAAGCATGATATGGCCTCAAATACATTCTCACATATCGCCTAAATCAAGACGTTCTTGAAAATTTCTTTGGAGTTATCCGTGCTAAAGGCGGTCTACATGACAACACTGACCAACAAGAGTTCAAGTATCGGTTAAGGTTGTATTTGCTTGGACGCAACGAAGGAGTTTTATCCAATGCTGCTAACATTGAGGTTGACGACACCCCTGACCTTAAAATGACAAACAAATCGTTTACAGGTAATTCATAAAATTTACACCAATCAACTTTAAGTTTTAATGAACTAACTTCCTCTATGCAGGCATTATATTTACAAACATAAAAGTTAATGTAAGCGAGGATGATACTCCGGCAGAACAAACAGAAATCGAAGGCTTAGCATATGATGGCTTAGAGAACTTGGCGGGATACATATGTCATAGATTGGAAGACGCGGTACCAGATATTTCTGTGCCTACGAACGCCGAGCCTGAGGCTTACACATGGGTGCACCATCTCAGCGAAGGCGGATTGTCTAGACCAACGCACGAAATGATGTCACATATCAAAGCTTTGGACGCAATTTATAAGCGAATAAATAGCAACGACTTGCTTATAACTCAAGGCTACCTAAACCATCACTTGGAGCAAGCAAAATCTATTCAGTGCAGCGAAAAAGTTAAAAAATTATTCTTTCGTGCACGAGTGTATATTAAAATAAGAAGTTTAAATAGAGAAGTGGCAGAAGCATCTAACAAAACAAAAAGAAAATGGAATAAAACCTTGAAATGATGCTTTTGTAAAAACATTTACTCAATAACTTTTGTAAAAACTAAATTCCTTTTTTCATTTATGTTTCCTGTTTCAGTTTTTTGGCTTTTATAAAATGCTTTAATCTATTTGTGCACTTTTTATCCACGGATCTTAGAAGGTTGGGTCAAAAAAGGAGGTTTTAAGGTGTGTCAGGGAACAGTACCCAGTATTCAGGTTTTTCCTTCTCTATAAATCAAAATCATGAACTACTACCTTATGGTGATCAGAAGATTGATGACCGGACAATTGTCTGATATGCTTTTCTTTTCACACTAATTTTCTTATAAAAACAATTTTCATTACTTTTATTATTAGCCGCAATCGACGAAATATGTTATAAAAAATATTAATACCATCATATTTAAGGGTTCACATAAAACACAAAAAATAATTTTTTAACAACAGCTTGGAAATAATATAGTTTTTTACTTAAAATTATTCTGTAAACAAACATGCAAAGTATGAAATAGACACGTTTGTTTGATGTTGTGTGTTCTCACTCGCTACTATGACGTAGATGCGCAGAACAAAAATTTTTTTTCAAATCGAAGACACTATCTAGTATTCTTTGTATCATGAGTGCGCGCGCCTAAAAAGTGAACGGTAGAAATCAAAACCAAGCGGTTGAGACGAGTTATCCAGCAACGAATAAATTTAAGCAAAAAATGTTATTTAAAATGCAAAATTTGAGCCCTTAATAAATATCAGTTATTAAATTCTCCTTTGTTCATAAAATATGCATGTACTTATGCATGTATGTACGTATGCATCGTAATATGGGAATTTTGTCTTATGGGAATTTTTAAAATGGGAATTTTGTAATATGGGAAATTAGAAGAGGGCATTTTTTATTAAAAATTTTGTAAATGAGAATTTTGTACCCTGGGAATTTTGTAAATGGGAATTTAGTACCCTGGAAATTTTGTAAATGGGATTATAATACCGCTCCCTTCTGCCACAATTTACAATGAGTCTGTATCAGACGAATCCTTGTTTCTGATACAGTCATAGATTCAAAAAACCTCAAAGATAAAATGTCAATGTCAAATTAACAAAATACTTTTTTTTACCTTTTGCACTCTCAGCACTTATGATTTCTATCATAAGACTAGCATATTTTGTTTAATATCTGAAAAGAGTCATAAAAGTAACAATACATGGGCAAATCCGAAAATATGTATACGAAACGCGAAATTTGAAAGTTATGGAATCAAGCTATCAAGTTATCAAGCTATATATTCAGCCTTAAAAATATATGAAGGATTATGTTTTGTGGTGATCCATTCGACAGCGGCAGGGCTACATTTCACATACCTAGTACTTTAATATATTTTTCTAAACGAAGGAAATTTTCAGGAAGTCATAAAAATCGAACAGCAACCACTTAACATATGTGTTCCATCCTGTAAGAAACTTAAGATATATTTAATAGTATACAATTAAATGTAAAAAAAGCCTTTGAAAGAAGTTCAAAAGATGTAAATAATGTTTAGCAAAGATGGACACAAAGTGTGTAACGAGCGTCACAAAAAAGTTTTTTAAATTTAACGGGTTGTATTTGTATAATTTTGTTCAGCCTTTCTAGCGTTGTAAACAGTGGTAATGGTGAACCTTAAATTAAAAAAAAATATGCATGCTTATATAAAAGGTTAATGAAAATATGTATACAAACTGTGTAACGTCCGTCACGGTACGAAAGTACTCTAAAATGATATTTATTGAAAATAAAAAATATTTTCGAAAGGTTAAAGAGGGTGTGTGAAAGGGGTAGGTGGGGCAAGTGATTTAAAGTGTCAGCCATGCTTCTTTCCACGCTTCCCGTCCTATTCATCAATAAATTAAATGTTTTCTGTAAATACACCTCTACGTTTGCAGATTAGCATTTTGAAATTGGCCTGAAGTGAATCCATTCGAAGAAATAAGGCGTTGTAGCTTTTTCGATGTCTCAGAATGGACTGAGCCCTTTATTCACATTTTGTTTATATTTATATCTTATGAACTAAGAACAAAAGTAGCAGTGGTCCCAGCGTCGATCAAATGCGATAAAGTCAAGCAACAAAGTAGAGGTGTCGGGTAACCCCCGAGCCACGCGATAAGAAAAGAATTCAAAGCAACAAAGTATGCAGCTCAAGTAGCGGATATGCTGGAGACACCTTCGTCAGCACTTTCTCACGACTGTACAGTGAGAACAGTGAGCTGTCGCATTTGTGCACATAGAAAAGTACAGTAAAGCAACGTCTTCGCTGAGGCCACTACACCTTCCGCTTTAAAAGCATGATCACATCATATGGCGATCATGCACTATTTACTTAATCATGGTATAGAACTTATTTAAGGAATTCTTAAAGTGTATATTTATTTTATAAGTTTTTATTATCTTATTTTAATATTTTTAATTTTAATTATTGTGGTTTATGTCTATTTTACAAAAATTAAAATATTGCGTATTATACTCTTATGTCTTAAAGATTTTAAGCTTAGTTTTATGAATCGTTTTACGTTTTCCCATACTATCTTCTAATATGAAATTGTTATTATTTCCTATTTCTATTACTATATAAGGACCTATGTACCTACTATCTAATTTATGACCGGTCTCATTTGTTATTATTACTTTATCTCCTATTGCTATATGTACATCAGACAAATTTCTGTCTACAAAATTCTTAGATTTATTTTTCTTTCTTTCCAACAATAATCTCGCTCTATTGTGCGCTATCTGCAGTTTATATTTCAACTCCTTTGCATAATCTTCGACATTGTACAATGGTGTCACCTCATCAGTGAACTCTAATTTATTGGGAGTCTTTCCAAACACGAGTTCAAAAGGGCAGAAATCATGAGTTGTCGACGGGGTGGTGTTGTAGCAGTAGGTGAAGAACTGCAACCATTCGTCCCAGTCATCTTTTTCAATTGAAATGTATGAACGCAAGTATTCGTTAAGGGTCCTATGATTTCGTTCCACTGTCCCTAACGTCTGGTGATGATATGCAGTTGAGGTTATTTTCTCAATCCTCAACAGTTCACTAATTTCGTTCAGCAACTGATTTTTATATTCCGTGCCCCTATCTGAAACAATTCTCTTCATTGGACCGTACACCAGAATGGTGTTATCAACAATAGCTTTTGCCACTGTTCTTGCATCCTTTGATGGAACTGGAATTGCTATCAAATATTTAGTGAGATCGCACACGACTGTGACGGCGTATTCGTTGCCTCTTTGCGATCTTTGGAGTGGACCAATTGTGTCAATGATTACAATATCAAATGCGCTGGCTGGTGTTGGTGTTATTGTGGTAGGTGGTTTTATTCGTTTTGTCGTTTTTGACGTTTGGCATTTTCTGCATGACGTGATATATTGTTTTATATCTTTAGTCATGTGTCGCCAATGGTAGTATCTTTTTATTTTTGCTATGGTTCTCCTGACACCACTGTGGCCACCAGTGATTGGGTTGTCATGGAACTTTGTCATGATTTTGCTAATTTCATCCCTATTTTTATAATCAATTATTGTCACCTTTGGTAATAGCGCTATTTCTATATTTTTTAAGTACTTATTGCCCATTTCTTTAAATTCACTAGTGTTCAATATATCTTCTTTGGGTGACATTTTAAATTTGGTGATTCCTAGCTTACCGGCTGCTTGTTCCAGCCTTGGAAAGAGTTGTCCTAAGTCAAATTTTCCATTAGAAAGCAAGTCGTCGACCATAAAGTGTGATAAAGTCTTTTTCCCGTGCTTTAATGAGCAATCGGTTGATGTGAGCTTTATTTTTATACACTTTTTGACGTTACTAAAATGTAGTGCGTCATATACTTTGGGCTTTTTATTTTCATTTATATTTTTAGGGATAATTTCATTTTGTTGTGTAATTTGTTTTTTCATTTTAGATCTTGTCATAACAAAAAGTTTTGTATTGGTGTTGTGCAATACTTTAAGATCTTCAATTGAAAGTTTTTCTATATTTGACATTTCAGGGTGTTTGATGCGCGACAATGCGTCTGCGACATAGTTTTCTTTGCCCCTAAGGTATTCGACCGTGAAATCATATTCCTCGAGGTCAAGTCTCATACGTGTTAACTTAGATGACGGGTTCTTCATAGAGAAAAGATATGAAAGTGGGCGGTGATCTGATTTGACCAGGAACTTTGTACCGTAAAGGTAAGGCCTAAAGTGGACAATTGCCCAATGTATGGCCGCTAGTTCTTGCTCAATGGTTGACTTGTTGCTTTCACCCTTAGTGAAGGCTCGTGATGCAAAGGCTATTGGAAGTTGTTTGCCATCGTGCTCTTGACTGAGCATTGCTCCGCAAGCATGCTTACTAGCGTCAGTTGTTACACAAAATTGCTTCTCAAAATCAGGATATTGCAGCAAATTTGGGGAAAGTAGTGAATTCTTTAGATATGCAAATGCTTCCTCACAATCCTTATTCCATGTGAAAATTGCTTTCTTTTTGCAGAGTTTTGTTAAGTGACGTGAGTAATCTGCAAAATTTTTTATGAATTTTCGGTAATAATTACAGAAAGCTACGAATCTTCTGACTTCGTCGGCATTTTGAGGTTTAGGATAGTCTTGAATAATTTTGAATTTGCTATCGTCAGGAAGTATGCCTTTGTCTGTACATTTATGGCCGAGGTAGGTGACCTCTTTCATGAAAAATGTACATTTATGTGGATTTAGTTTCAGATTGTGTGTTCTGCAAAGTTGGAAGACGTCCTTTAAATTTTTGATCATGTGTCTTTCGGAACAACCAAGGACGACCAAATCGTCCATGTAGAGGAAAGCCTGTGCAGGTTTTAGGCCTGCGAAAGCGAAAGTCATCATTCGCTGGAACGAATTCGGGGCAATTTTCAGCCCATACGGAAGTCTTTTGAATCTATAAGAGCCACCGGTAGTTGAGAAAGACGTTATGTCTCTTGAATTTTTATCTAGCTCTATTTGATGAAAACCATCTTTAAGATCTAAACATGAAAAAAACTTGGCTCTGCCTAATTGGTCCAGGATGTCGTCTATCCTTGGTAATGGAAATTTGTCTCCAATTAATTTTTTATTTATCTGGCGGTAATCAACCACTAAACGCCATCTCTTTTCATTTGAACCTGGTAGCGATTTTTTCGGTACCAATAGAATTGGGCTGTTATAAGCCGAAATGGATGGTTCAATTATCTCATCTTGTACTAACTTTTTGACTTGTTTTTCTACCTCTTGCTTGTGTGTGTGTGGAATACGATAATTTTTTATGTACACTGGCTCCGAGTCAATTGTTTTAAGTTTCTGTTTGTAGAAATTATTTGAAGAAATTGTCTCATCGTCCAATCCAAAAACTTCACTAAATTCTGAACAGAGTTTTGTTAAGCTTTGCTTATATAGAATTGGAAAATTTTTAGAGAGTGTTTCCAACACTATTTCATTTCTTTTTGCATTTTTGTTTGATGTTTCAATGATTTCATATTTTTCTAAATTTTCAAAATTTAGTTTTGGATCGGTTAACGTGACGCATTTATTGGTTGTGTTTAATATTCGGACGAACGGGCTATCGGATTTTGTAATTGTGTTAGCTACTATAATTCCTGCCTGCAATTCTTGATTGGGTATCAACACTTCCTTGAATTGTGTGGATATTTCAACTTTTCGAATGACCTCAGATCTGGCGGGCAAGATTAATTGATTTCCTGAGAAATTTGTGTAAATTGGTATACCTACATTTTGGTAATTTGTCGGTCGTAAGATTAACCAATCTTTGTTTTGCATGAATTCTATTATGCAATTGTAATTTTTCAAGAGATCTACACCCCAGATTCCGTCATACGGGATAGGGAAATCCCTATGAACTATTTGATATTTGTGTGGAATGATTATATCTTCAATCTGTAAGTCGATTGTTGCTGTACCCAAGGACTTGATAGTTCCTTCGCCTATACCACTAATATTTGAAAAATTGTCGGTGTCTATACTGACACCGTCGATAAAACGATTTGTTTTTAGTACAGAGATTTCTGCACCCGTGTCAACCAAAATTGTCAATTGTTGTTCAGTGTTCGGAAAACGGACTTTAATAAAGATACTTTGACTCAAATTCAGTGTATGTATTTTGGAGTGTCTATTTAATTGCTTAGGGGCTGTGTTGGGTTTTCCGATGGGGTTTCAGCAGTCAAACGAATGTTCCTATTGGGAGGTGAATTATTAAAATCGTTACTGCGGTTATTTCCTCTGCCATTTCCTCTGTTATTGTAGTTATTCCTATACTGGCGGTAGTTAGTTTGATTACCTCCACGACCTCTATAGCTACCATAGTTACTGTTTCCACGGAAATAGCCACGATTATTTCTGTATCCCTGTCCTCTCCTATAGCTATTTCCTCTTTTGTACTGATATGTCAAGATGGAGTTTTGGGAGCCGGTTGCTTCTGTGCAACTATTTGTAAATTTTGAAACGGCTTCATTCATTGTTGTGAAGGTGCCTGCTTCCATGATAAGTTTAACCCTCTCATGGCTGCAGTTTTTTGTCATTGCCTTTACGGCTGTCTGTGTGGAATATTTATTAGCTGCGTTGCTATCTAAGCCATCGTAAATGTAAGCATTTTCGAGGGCTTTAGCAAGCTCCTCAATTTCTTTTGTGTATGTATTTGCTGTTTTGCCTTGTTGTTTGATATTTAGTAATTTGGACGTTATTACTTCGACCGATTCGTGTTTTACAGATGTTTTTAACTTAATGATAATTTCTGTTATTGTAGTTTCGTTGGATATGAGGTTTCTTGCAGAACCCTTGAGTTTTGTTTTAACCAAGGTTACTGCTACGCTTTCATATGTTTCCATTATCATTTGCACCAATTGTAGTGCGTCTACAAAACTTTGTAAGTTTTCGGATTTTCCATCGAAGTCCGGGAGGAGTCGTGCGGCATTGCCGAGAAATTCGGTAACTGTTTGTGGCATTATGTTTTGTGTTTGTTGATTAAATGGGAGTTGTTCAAAAAGTGTTGTTGTTTCGTTTTCTGTTTCAGTTTCCGAGTCGGAAATGGTTGAGTCTGTCTTGAAAAGGGATTCTGATGGTGGTTCAATAAAGTCAGTTACGCCTGTGGGAACCGAAATATTCAAATTTAATCTGGTGCTCAATACTTCTAACTTAGTCTTCAGATTCCTCAATATTTCTTCAACTATTTTTAAATGTTCAGGTTTAAAAACCTTAACTGTATATACGAGTGCGCACGCTGCATTATGCTGTTCTACTAGCGTTTGAATATGTTTAATTTGTGTTGATCTAGTTGGGAGATTAGTTTTATTGATACATTTATATGCTCTATCAAAAATTTCCTTTACTAACTTTAATTGGGCTAAAAATTCCTTCCATTCGATTGGCATTAGTTAAATTTACTTAGACTGAGTTTGAAACCGTGTATTTCTTCTTAATGTTTTTATGGAAAAGTTTGTAAAGTGAGTAAAAGAATCTTAAAATCAAAATAATTGTGCAAATATACATACAGATTTGAAAATCTATGTTTTCGACTGAAGTTGGTTGGATTTTAATTTCATTAACGATATCGGCTTGATTTTCCGTTTTCTTATCCAACATTTTTGAAAAATTTAATATAGCTCAGTTCATGCAAAAGATTTCCTTTATATGTTTTTTTTTTTTATAAAATTTTTTTTTTTCATTCAAAAACCAAGTTGAGCTTTTAACAATCACAAATTGTGTGAAACTAAGTTGAGTTTTAACAATCACAAATTGTGCGAAACTAAATTGAGCTTTTAACAATCACAAATTGTGCGAAATTAAATTGAGTTTTTAACAATCACAAATTGTGCGAAATTAAATTGAGCTTTTAACAATCACAAATTGTGCGAAATTAAATTGAGCTTTTAACAATCACAAATTGTGCGAAATTAAATTGAGTTTTTAACAATCACAAATTGTGCGAAATTAAATTGAGTTTTTAACAATCACAAATTGTGCGAACTGCGAAGTCGCAATGGTCGCTTTAAAAAAAATTTTCAGATGCTTATTCAGCATCATATCGGCTTTTCTGCTTCCCCCTCTTAGTAAGCTCGGATTCCACGTCCAGCAGTTCCTTCCAGAGTTTCTTTTGAGTGTTGAGATCCTTTTTTCCGCTGAGTTCCCTTTTAAGTTGTGCGCGTCTCCTTAAGAGTTTGTTCTTTTTTCCTCCTCTCTTCTTTGGAGGGCGTGCTTTTGGTACAGTCACCAGCTTTTCCTCTGCAACTTGCTGCCTTTTTCTCTTCTCTTGATTTGCTTTTTGCCTTTCGTGATACTCCTGTATCGATATTGGCCTTGGTCCTGCGGTGGGATCTTTGAGGGCCTCGTTCAAAGGTGTTTCGTTCATTTGTGCCCAGCTCCCGCTAAGCGAACAAACGGTGATGAAAACACGGCTTAGCTCCCGCTAAGCGAAAGAAATATTGATGAAACTCGGGCTTAGCTCCCGCTAAGCGAAAGAAACGGTGATGAAACCACGGCTTAGCTCCCGCTAAGCGAAAGAAATATTGATGAAATTCGGGCTTAGCTCCCGCTAAGCGAAACAAATAGTGATGAAATTGCGGCTTAGCTCCCGCTAAACGAAACAAATGGTGCTGAAATTGCGGCTTAGCTCCCGCTAAGCGAAACAAATGGTGCTGAAGGTGCGGCTTAGCTCCCGCTAAGCGAAACAAATGGTGCTGAAGTTGCGCTCCTCACGATCGCCATGAAGTGAATCCATTCGAAGAAATAAGGCGTTGTAGCTTTTTCGATGTCTCAGAATGGACTGAGCCCTTTATTCACATTTTGTTTATATTTATATCTTATGAACTAAGAACAAAAGTAGCAGTGGTCCCAGCGTCGATCAAATGCGATAAAGTCAAGCAACAAAGTAGAGGTGTCGGGTAACCCCCGAGCCACGCGATAAGAAAAGAATTCAAAGCAACAAAGTATGCAGCTCAAGTAGCGGATATGCTGGAGACACCTTCGTCAGCACTTTCTCACGACTGTACAGTGAGAACAGTGAGCTGTCGCATTTGTGCACATAGAAAAGTACAGTAAAGCAACGTCTTCGCTGAGGCCACTACAGGCCTATAATTGTGGTCAGAATATCAAACTTTCAGAATGACGTTCAATCAGCTCATTTCAATTATTCACAAGATATTTTGTTTACTTGCGTAGCACGGTTCGGTAATTGCACCAATAATATTGCAAAAAAAATTAAAAAGGGTTATTCTATTAATAGAATAAAGGTCTTTTCCGACGGCTCTGGAAGTCAATTTAAAAATAAATATATCCTAAGGACTAAAAATTCGTTTTTAAATCCCATGTTTTCAATGGTTAAATTGAAAATAAGGTATAGCATATGTACTAGTTACGGTTTTAAAGGAAATCGACTGCAGATTTGGAAAAAAATTAGAAAATCAAACTTCCTGCTAAGAACTTTAACGCCCTATAACTCCTCAGGGGTGCATTTGGGGCCCCCGTCGCGTACGACTTTTTTTTCGTCTTGATATCCTTTATCGCGCTGCTCCAGGTGTACTAGCTCTCGTGAATTACCCTGTATATTAGACAGCAAGAAACAATGTAATGTAACAAACAATGTAACGTCAGTCACGTATCCAGCGACACACACAAATGAAATTTTTTAGATGAATCTTATAACTTTTAATTATTCTTCGGAATTTGAATATGTAAAAAAAGAATTAGAAAAAATTTAAAACAAGATGAATCTTATAACTTTTAATTATTCTTCGGAATTTGAATATGTAAAAAAAGAATTAGAAAAAATTTAAAACAATATTCAAAAAATATTCAAAAAAATTCAAAAAATTCAAAATATTCAAA
This sequence comes from Chlorops oryzae, assembly GCA_020466095.1. Classification (NCBI taxonomy): domain Eukaryota; kingdom Metazoa; phylum Arthropoda; class Insecta; order Diptera; family Chloropidae; genus Chlorops; species Chlorops oryzae. Next base: position 58,642,576 of record CM035808.1, on the reverse strand, counting down.
AACTATTCCAAAAAATTCAAAAAAAAAATGCAAATAATTCAACATATTCAAAAAAAAAATACAGTCTAAAATTCCAAATTAGTTCGATTTATTATGCCTATTAAAAAGTTGAATTGTCAAATTAACAAAAAAGCCTACTTCAGTGAATAAAATATTCAAGAAGCACAGTTAAATGCAAAAAATTCAAAAAAAATTTAAAATATTCAATAAATTCAAATAATTCAAAAAAAGTCAAAATATTCAAAAGCCGAGCTCTACTTATCATCCTTTTCAAAGAACTTTCACGGTTGCTATGCCAAATTTGCCAAACCGTATTCCGTTTTTTGCAACGAACGTCACAGCACTTTCGACACGAATATTTTGATTTCCCAAAAACATTGAAACAAAAATAAAATTGCTTTTGAAAGTACTCTCAACGGACTATTTTAACCAGGGACCGTAACAGTTATAACTTTTATAGTAAAAGTTAAACAAAAACATACAATTTTTGACTTATAAATATTTGATTTGAAAAAATTTTACTGTTAAATATTCACTTTTATGTTTCTAGTCAAACGATAACTGTTAAACTGAGACATATATTTTTTTTTTATCAAAATAAAAAGTCTTTGCGAGATTACAATTCAACCATTTATCCAATTTATAGAAAATTGGTACAAATCGATAGGTTGTAAATTCTTGGATATTACAAGTCTAAACCCATCGATTAGTAAAAAATTTTTTAAATTGGATAAATGGTTGAATTTTAATCTCGCAAAGACTTTTATTTTTGTCTCAGTTTAACAGTTATCGTTTGACTGAAAAACTCATTGAGAATGTTATGAGGATTACAATTTTATCAAAATTTTTCCTGTATGTAAACTTTTTGGTGCTACCTTTTTAAGTTTTGAAAACATTGTTGTGGGCATGCAAACGTACAGCACGATCGAGGGATCACTGTATGCATTAAGCTTAGCAACGAATACGCGTCAACGCAAAAATGCACCCGTAAGCGGACATGAAGAAGAAAAGCTGATCCAGGCCAAGACGGCACGAAATTGCGGAAGAAGCAAAGAATGTAGACTGGATTTGAACTACATGGAAAGATCGCTGAGATGGCAAGACAGCAGCAGAGTTCGCAGCCGCGAACCTAGTCGTAAGTTATAAATAAGTGTTATTTCTAGAATAAAACAAGTTGGAATTGTATTGTATTGACGCGTTTAGTTTGAAGAGTGACAGCGTTTTCGTTAAAATTTGTTTTATGTCGATATATAATAAGTAAAAGAATCATTTCTGGATTAAAGTGTTAAAGGAACAAGAATAAAAAATAATAAAGAGCTCATCAATATATATATAGAATATATAGAATATATATAATATAGGAGAAGAACCATTTCAATGGCGCAGCCGGTAGGATTCTAGAAGTGCGGTTTCCAAAATATCAAATGGAAATTTTAAAGAACAAACTGGACTGCTATAAAAAAGGGAACTCTGAACGCGGTGACTGTGAACTAAAAAAAAAATTTAAATTAAATTAAATTAAATTAAAAAAACAAAAAAAAATAAATACAAATTGAGAGGAAACTGCCGAGAAAAGGCATTATTTAGTGAAGCTCAGTAAAATTGTTAAGTCGAGCTGTGGAAATTAAAAGATTATTGGGAAACTGCTTAACGAGTTCAACTAGCTCTCGCTTCTCAAAAGATCAAATAAAACTGGTTAAGAGGAAATTTAAAAAAAAATCTCCTTTATAAAAAAAGAAAGAGAAAAAGGACTCAAGTGAATAAATATAAAAAAAATCAAGCGAATAAATAAAAGGGGACAATGAAAAATCCTGAAAGATAATTAAATAAAAAATAGCTCAACGGCAGTCGTTCAATTGGAAGGAAGAGACTGAAAGGATGCCGATTGGAAGAAAGACCAGGAAAGGAACCAGCAGGGCGATGGTGAAATTGGTGGGTGCCTAAAATTTTTTACGGAAATATTCATTTACATAATATTATAACAAGTTTTTGGGAATCTTTTATAGATTTATTCATTTACAAAATATTGAAAAAGGTTTTTGGGAAATTTAAAATTTGGAGAAACTAGGAGAAGGATCAGGCTCTTGCGGATAGACGGGCCAAGGTCCGTGGAGTATAGAACAAAATTAGTGACGGTTCGTGGATCGTACTCTCCAGCAACCGAACAGAGTAGAAAGGAGTGGCGAGATTACTACTCACCCAAGGGCAAGTGTCGGCCAGAACCCTCGCAACAGAGAAGCAATAAGGGATTTTCTAATACTGGGATGAAAATACGATAGGAGTTGCAAGATACCTGGTTGCCAATAGCTCTTATTTCATAAAGGTGAATTAAAAATTTGATACAGTTGGCGCCGGCCGACACACCCGGAACTGCTTGCAGTTTTAAAAAGTGACGATGTCACAAACCGTTTAGGTGGATCCTGCGGGTCTGACTGTATGGGTTTTTGACGTACCGAACGAAAGTTAATACGTCCAGTTAGCATTCCCGAATGTGTGCTGAACGTATTATCTGCCACAAACAGCAAAAAAATATAAAATATATAATATATAAAATAAATATATACAAAATAAAATAAATCCTTTTTAAGTCCACTTTTTGTGAGGTATTATGCCATTTTATCTGCCGAAACGGATTAGCAAAATTAAAAATTAAAGAAAATTATTTTCTGAGCAGCGCTACGACGAGCTCGCTACGCGAACTCGACAGCCCTTTGTGAAATTATTCGCAAAATTCCATTTAACCTTACAACCAAATATTTCATTCTTAGAACATGCGATTAAAATTACGTCAGAACAATATATAAATCTTCCGGGATATTGCTGGACCAGAAGGCGCAGGCTATCTTTGCAACTATTCAACTTTTTTGCTGCACTACTAGTGGAAAAAAATGACATTAGTACATGGGGTGTGAAGGCGAGTGAGTAAGCAAAGGCAGAGACGCATTCGGTAAGAAATAAATTTCGTTCTAAGAACATGAACCAAATTTTGGACCTTTCACTGGGCCAAGCACCTGCTCACAAACACAATGAAAATCTTTAATTTCTTCTCTGCCATACTCGTGGAAAAAAACCACTAGTAAAGGGGGCGTGAAATGAAAGGATCAGAGCAAAGTAAGAATGCATGCTTTGTGCGCAGTGAAAGCCGACCAAAACCACAAATAAAGTTGTTCGAAGTTCTTAATTTTTTTTTTTTTTGTTTTTTTTGTCAATTCAACTAAAGTGTTTTATTTTGATATGAATAATTTTTCTTTAGAATTAAATTGTTAGCAATTTGGATTACTCCGTCATGGAAAGTGAATTTCATCGACACAGATAGATATCTCGGCATTAAAAGAATTTAAAGTTTTTACATATTTTTCACTCCGACGTACTCATTTTGCTGTAAGCGAATCGATAAACGACAATTATGATATTGAACTCATACTGTATGCATTAAATGTTTTTGTTTTTTCCGCTGCTTATAACAGTTATTTTTCAATAAATTGTTTTTACGTTACCTAACAGTCACTCAGACCTGGGCAGTCGAATTACAAAATTTTTTCAATTACAATTACTTGTAATTGTAATTGAAGATTTTTCCATTACAATTACTTGTAATTGTAATTGAAAAACTTAAATTACAATTACAAGTAATTGTAATTGAAAAAATTTCAATTACAATTACAAATTGTAATTGTAATTGAAGACTTTTCATTTACAATTACAAGTAATTGTAATGGAAAAATTTTCAATTACAATTACAATTTGTAATTGAAAAAACTTCAATTACAATTTGTAATTCTAGTTATAAAAAAATTACTTAGATATATACACATGCATCAATTAATAAGTATAATAACTGTGGATATGACATTGAGTCAGTAGGTCCATGGGGAAACCTAAGATCCGTCAACCTACGACTGATCATTGAGGCACCGCTGAAGCCAAAGAGGAAAAATAGGCTCCATCCGTATGGAGGGGACTCCAAGCTGAACAAAAATATGCATTTAACGTTAAAATTAATGGATTTTTGACCAGGCGCCAATTTGTCTCGCATGGCTCTGCTTTGAGGCAAATAGCTCATTTTGCCTTTAAAAAAAACTCTTACTTTGTGGCAGAGCTGTAAATGAATCAATCATTTCAAGATTGATTCAAGAATCAATCACAGCCTGATTAGAAAAAAAAGATTTAATTCATTTTACTTGAAAATCATGAAGATTTAAATCTGATTTAATTCTTTGATGATTGCCTCAAGATGATTTATAAATCACTTTGCTGCAATCAATTGATTTATATTTTGAATTGTCAATCATTTGATTTAATTCAAAATGATTTCAATCATGTGATTTAAATCCAAAAAAAATTTAAATCATTTTTGAATGAAATCAGAAAGATTTCAATCATTTGATTTAAATACAAAAAAATTTAAATCAGTGTTGATTTAATTCAAAAATGATTTAAATCACTCTATGTAAATCAAACAAGTGAGACTGATGTGGTCAGGTAAGCCCGACACTACAAACCCGAATTAGTGCACTTCATATTTCACTAAAACTATCTGTTTAGTGGTTATGCACTTTTTATATCTACTACCACATCAGTCTCACTTGTTTGATTTACATAGAGTGATTTAAATCATTTTTGAATTAAATCAACACTGATTTAAATTTTTTGTATTTAAATCAAATGATTGAAATCTTTCTGATTTCATTCAAAAATGATTTAAATTTTTTTGAATTTAAATCAAATGATTGAAATCTTTCTGATTTAAATCAAATGATTTAAATCTTTTTGGATTTAAATCACATGATTGAAATCATTTTGAATTAAATCAAATGATTTAAATCCTTTTTGATTTAAATCAAATGATTGACAATTCAAAATATAAATCAATTGATTGCAGAAAAGTGATTTATAAATCATCTTAAGGCAATCATCAAAGAATTAAATCAGATTTAAATCTTCATGATTTTCGATTAAAATGATTGCAATCAAAAGATAAATAAATCAAAATGATTTAAATCCGAAATGATTTAAATTTTTTACAGCTCTGCTTTGTGGGGAATCGAACCCTCATCAATTGGATTACAAATCAAGCACACTACCCCCTACACTACCGACGGCCTTGTATTGTCAACTTCAAAATATTATAATAAAATCAACTGTGCTGAATTTGAAAAGTAAAAAAAAAAACCACACCTGCCAGGAATCGAACCCGGGTCCCATCGCGTGTCAGTTAAGCATTCTAACTCCAAGCCACTGACTCATTTTACAATCCCAATTCAAAACCGTAAATTAAATATTTGAATATTTTCCAATACTGCAAAAATGTAATTATTACTATATATGCTTCAATTACTTTCATGTAATTGATTACACACTCAATTACAATTACTTGTAATTGTAATTGGGAGAATTCAATTACAATTACAAGTAATTGTAATTGAAAAAAATTAATTACCATTACAAGTAATTGTAATTCAAAATTTTCCAATTACAGTTACAAGTAATTGTAATTCAATATTCTTCAATTACCATTACAAGTAATTGTAATTAATTATGTAATTAATTACAATTTTGTATTTGGACTGCCCAGGTCTGCAGTCACTAATACCTAACAACCGCGATCAGCAGCACAATTAATGATATCAGTCGAATGGTATCACCAGTATACGACCATACTTATGTTTTTTCTCTTAACGAAATAAATTAAAAACTGAAGAATGAAATTTTTTTTTTTCTTTTTCGCTTCTCTTCTCGATTAAGATTCTTAATAAAAAAAAAAGAACGATTAATTTGTTTATGCTTTCGGTACCTTGATTGCGAACGTTTTGAGGCAAACAGAGGTCTCATTTTTTTGAACTAATGGGTACGACAGGGTGATTTAAAGGAGGAGAGTAACAGAGCTGTAAATGAATCAATCATTTCAAGATTGATTCAAGAATCAATCACAGCCTGATTAGAAAAAAAAGATTTAATTCATTTTACTTGAAAATCATGAAGATTTAAATCTGATTTAATTCTTTGATGATTGCCTCAAGATGATTTATAAATCACTTTGCTGCAATCAATTGATTTATATTTTGAATTGTCAATCATTTGATTTAAATCAAAAAGGATTTAAATCATTTGATTTAATTCAAAATGATTTCAATCATGTGATTTAAATCCAAAAAAATTTAAATCATTTTTGAATGAAATCAGAAAGATTTCAATCATTTGATTTAAATACAAAAAAATTTAAATCAGTGTTGATTTAATTCAAAAATGATTTAAATCACTCTATGTAAATCAAACAAGTGAGACTGATGTGGTCAGGTAAGCCCGACACTACAAACCCGAATTAGTGCACTTCATATTTCACTAAAACTATCTGTTTAGTGGTTATGCACTTTTTATATCTACTACCACATCAGTCTCACTTGTTTGATTTACATAGAGTGATTTAAATCATTTTTGAATTAAATCAACACTGATTTAAATTTTTTGTATTTAAATCAAATGATTGAAATCTTTCTGATTTCATTCAAAAATGATTTAAATTTTTTTGAATTTAAATCAAATGATTGAAATCTTTCTGATTTAAATCAAATGATTTAAATCTTTTTGGATTTAAATCACATGATTGAAATCATTTTGAATTAAATCAAATGATTTAAATCCTTTTTGATTTAAATCAAATGATTGACAATTCAAAATATAAATCAATTGATTGCAGAAAAGTGATTTATAAATCATCTTAAGGCAATCATCAAAGAATTAAATCAGATTTAAATCTTCATGATTTTCGATTAAAATGATTGCAATCAAAAGATAAATAAATCAAAATGATTTAAATCCGAAATGATTTAAATTTTTTACAGCTTTGGAGAGTAAGAACTATGTGGAGTCATTAATTAGAGAAGCTAAAAGTTTTTCGGAGGACGTAGGAAAATTAAAGGAACTATTGTGGGAGTTAGACAGTGAATTCACCGGTGGCATTGTCATGCTACGGGTTGCGGTGGCGAAAAGAGCATTTGAGAGCAGCACATTGCTCTTTTTCTCTTTAAATGTCAATTTATAGAAACCACAGTTTGATAAATTCTCTTCTTTGTCCTCTCTTTGAATATTTCGAAAATGTTTAAAAACCCTCTTTGTAGCATTTTTTGTTCGCCTTAGCCAGGGATCGGAACTCGCGATCTTCGGATTCTGAGTCGAGCACTCATCATCTACGACACTCCATGCTAAAGATCAACGGACGCTAAAACCTTATTTAAATTTCAATAGCCAATGAGAGTCAAGCACATGAACAGCATCCCTTTACGATGACATGTCATCCAAGATTTCATGCATGACAATGTCACCTATATGTCATCGATGACATCACTGGTGACTTTGTCATGCAGGAGATAATTTTTTGCTAGGTACGTCTATATTATTAACATTCTAAAATGCATACATGTAAGAATTGCGAAAATAAAGGTACGAAAATCATATGCAAAAAAGTAAAAAACCGAAATCCGATGCAATTCAATTTGTATATTTAAGTTCACAATGTTTGCAGTTTAATTTATTACACTTTTAGAAATAGTTTTTGGAAACAATTTTACATTCTTAATTTTAACAATAGTTTCAATAGTTTTTTCACAGTTCATTTAGACAATAGTTTCAATAGTTTTCAATACTTCGACACAAAGATTAGCTTTAACAACTTTTATCAACTTTAGTCAGCTTTATACAACAAATTAGTTTTACCATCTTAAACGACCGACGCTCCGATTGTATTTTAAGAACAGCTTCTTCTTTTGTTCGCACGTTGATATCGACTGACTTCTTCTTAGTGACCACAGACCTTAATGTCATGACTACTTTACTACTGCCGCCGACTACTTTTGACTAACGCCCCGTTCACATTCGGTCATCCTGTTCTTCGTCATCGGTGCCAGATGACAAAAAATCTTCATTATTTTCAGCGTACGACCACGACTTCATATAATCGGAGCTCGTGGATGTAACATTAGGTCCTTCTACACCCGCTGCCTTGCGTACGTCGTAACGACCATTACGCTTTACCTACACGACTTCATACGGACCAAGGAATTCGCTGGCCAGTTTTCTGCCCGCAACAAATTGAGTGCGCTTTATTGCAACCAGATCGCCAACACCATACGTATAATCGTCTTTTCGTCTCTTGTCATAGTTTGCCTTATAAGATTTTTGCGCTTTCAAAATTTCGATTTTAGCACGATTTCGCGCCTGCTGTCGTTTTTCATCGAAATTGTGTTGCCACTCTTCTTCGATTGCTGCGGTAAGTTGTAAGTTGACACCAGTTTTCATTCTTGTGCCAAACATCAATTCAGAAGGAGACGTCTAAATGGACCTGTGAGTAAAACAGTTCATCGCCCTTTGAATGTTAGCAGCGTACCTAAACCATTTGCTGGAATCAGCTGATGATAGCTTGGAAATAACCGACAGTAGAGTGCGGTTGACGCGTTCATTTTGCCCATTACCCCTAGGGACACCTGTTGTAGTTAGAATATGTTCGATGCCGTTCGTATTGATGAATTCGGCAAATACACTTGAATTATAGGCTGCACCACGATCACTGATTATTCTCGCCGGATATCCGAAAATATTAGCCAATTCGGATAATTTTCGTATTACCTCATCCTGTACCGTTGAGTTTGTATGGTACAACCATACAAATTTTGTAAAAGCGTCGACGACGGCGAAAGTATACTTGTATTGTTTCGCTGTCGCATCCATCGGGCCTAGATGATCTAACAGGTTGGCTGATAAGTCCCCGGTCTGACACATAGATGGCGTCGCTAGTATTAAATGCATATTGTTTTTATATAGTGGCAGCCTTCAAATGATTCGTGTCAAAATTTGACGTCTGTAAGTCAATTAGTTTGTGAGATAGAGCTGTTTTTGTGAAGCAACTTTTGTTATTGTGAAAAAAATGGAAAAAACGGAATTTCGTGTTTTGATAAAATACTGTTTTCTGAAGGGAAAAAATACAGTGGAAGCAAAAACTTGGCTTGATAATGAGTTTCCCGACTCTGCCCCAGGAAAATCAACAATAATTGATTGGTATGCAAAATTCAAGCGTGGTGAAATGAGCACGGAGGACGGTGAACGCAGTGGACGCCCGAAAGAGGTGGTTACCGACGAAAACATCAAAAAAATTCACCAAATGATTTTGAATGAGCGTAAAATGAAGTTGATCGAGATAGCAGAGGCCTTAAAGATATCAAAGGAACGTGTTGGCCGCGCGAGCTCACATTTGATCAAAAACAACAACGTGTTGATGATTCTGGGCGGTGTTTGCAGCTGTTAACTCGCAATACACCCGAGTTTTTGCGTCGATATGTGACAATGGATGAAACATGGCTCTATCACTACACTCCTGAGTTCAATCGATAGTCGGCTGAGTGGACAGCGATCGGTGAACCGTCTCCGAAGCGTGGAAAGACTCAAAAGTCCGCTGGCAAAGTAATGGCCTCTGTTTTTTGGGATGGGCATGGAATAATTTTTTATCGATTATCTTGAGAACAGAAAAACCATCAACAGTGACTATTATATGTCGTTATTGGAGCGTTTGAAGGTCGAAATCGCGGCAAAACGGCCCCATATGAAGAAGAAAAAAGTGTTGTTCGACCAAGACAACGCACCGTGCCACAAGTCATTGAGAACGATGGCAAAAATTCATGAATTAGGCTTCGAATTGCTTCCCCACCCACCGTATTCTCCAGATCTGGCCCCCAGCGACTTTTTCTTGTTCTCAGACTTCAAAAGAATGCTCGCAGGGAAAAAATTTGGCTGCAATGAAGAGGTGATCGCCGAAACTGAGGCCTATTTTGAGGCAAAACCGAAGGAGTACTACCAAAATGGTATCAAAAATTTGGAAGGTCGGTATAATCGTTGTATCGCTCTTGAAGGGAACTATGTTGAATAATAAAAACGAATTTTGACAAAAAAATGTGTTTTTCTTTGTTAGACTGGGGACTTATCAGCCAACCTGTAATGTGCAACGTGTGTAGTGGTGAATCGCCTTTGTCGATCAGATGTAGATATCCTTACTTCTTCCCCAACTTTCTATTGTGTACTATACAGCTGATGCAATTTTTTATGAACTGGTTTGTCTTCGATTCGAGATGCGGTATCCAATAATATTACTGAATAGAGTGTAATGTTTTCTGCGTAGAAAAATGTCCGACTTCATGAGCATTTCGAATTATCTCATGCTCCATCGCCTTTGGCACCACAAGTAAATCAGCACCATCGACCGATTTGTGTAAAACATTATTTTTCACCTTGAAATTGTTGTATGGCTGATTTTTCAAAACTTCTAATATTGCTCTCAAATGTTCGTCATGTTGTTGTTCATTTTTCAGACGGGCAGAGACTTCTGTTCAAATGTGTAGAATTTGCGGATAGCGACTTAAGCTATCAACATGACGTAGACTGCTTCCCTTTCTGTGCTCTATGTCGTAATTAAAATCCTGCAAATGCATAATCCACTGAACTACTTCTCTTGGAACATCGGCTTTATTTAAAGTTTGTTTAAATGCGACGCAGTCTGTCACTAGCTTAAAATAGATGCCCAGTAAGAAATGCCTGAATTTTTTTGTTGCCAAATATTCTCCTTTGACCTCTAATATGTAGTTGTGCTGCTTCTCTTCCCGTTCTGACGTTTTTTTTTTTTTTCAGAATGCAACTGGATACATTTTTCCGTCGAATTTCTGTAACAGTGCCGCGCCGAAGCCATCTTGCGATGCGTCGGTATGTAATTCTGTTGTCGCATACCAACTGTAAATGCGTAACACCGAATCTTGAGTGAGTATGGATTCTAAATGCGCGACTGCGTTAAGTTGCTCAGGTCCCATCTTAAACGGCATATCTTTGCTTAGTAAATTTGTGAGTGGGCTTGCAATTGTCGCATATCCCCTCACAAACGCTCTGAAATAACCCGTCAATTGAAGGAACGATTGGACTGCTTTCACATTTTTTAGTTCTGGGAATTTCATTATCGCTTTAGTCTTGTCTTTTTCAGGTCGTACGTTACCGTTCTCGACACAGTGACCTAAAAAGTCGATATATGTTTGTAAAAAACTGCACTTCTTCCATTTTATCTTCAGTCCCCATTGAGCTGCTGTTTTCAAAACTTTCTGCATCTTTGAAAAATATTCCTCCGCCGTTTCTGCATATATCACGATGTCAAATATGTATAATTCAATGATGTTGTTGTTTATGTACTCTTGAAAGATGTGACTGACGTAACGAATAAATACAGCAGGTGAGTTGGAAAACCCGAAAGGTGCTTTATTTAATTCAATCAAACCCTCTTCAGTTACAAAAGTTGTAAATTTTTTTCTCGTTTCCTCAATAGGCACATGAAAACCCCGTTTTCCAAGTCCATAATTGTAAAAAATTTTGCGCTTTGTAACTTTACCAGGACAACTTCAACGACTGGCATCGGAAATCTGTCTTTCAGTACCATGGAATATAATTTCCTAAAATCGACACAAATTCGATAAGTGATGTATTTCTTTTTAACGACGACCACTCTGCTTGAAAATTCGGAGTGCGACTTGCGAACGATGCCTTGCAGTAACCATTCATCAACTTGTTTCTTTACCGCTTCCTGTTCAACTGGTGGCAAACGGCTTGGTGATTGGTGCAACGGCTTTAAATTACTGTCCGGGGTGATTTTTAAAACAACTGTCGTTTCTTTTGTAGAATTTTCAGGTTTATATTCACTTATTAACATTTGTACAGTTTCCCTGCATTCAGGCGGTGCATTTATTTCGTTTGGCGTTTCGGTAATATTATACACATAAAATTCATCCGGAATTTCGTTTTCATAATTAGGTCTCACGCCCGTAAAAACTTAGCCATTTTCACTCGATATATAATTAAATTTACGCACAAAATCATAGCCTAATAGCATATTATATTTTGTACTGCCATCTGACACGACTACAATATTTTGTTTTATTTTTAAATTGTCTATAGCCACTGTGCACGTAAGTTGTCCAAAAGGAATCGTTTTTGAATTTCCGAAACCGAACACTGCTCTAGAATTTTTTTCCAGCTTAATATTACCAAGCCTATTGAACTCACTTTTAATTATTAAGGTAGTGTCAGAACCTGTGTCAATTAAGCATTGTATTTTTGTGTTATTTATAAAAATTTCTTTTATACGATCTTCTTGTACGATCTTCTTACGTTTATATTGCCCGTGTTGTTATTAACGCTGTTCGACGGACAATTTATCGCTATATGGTTAGTACCATTGCACTTAAAACACTTTGTTGCCGCTTTACAATCTTTTTTCTTATGTTCGGTCGACCCGCAGTTGTAGCAATGTTCTTTTTTTTCCTTTTTTGCTTTTGCTGTCTTTACTGAATTTATTTGTGTTTGTTTAATTTGTATACTCTCTAGACTTTTCAATTTTCATAACACGCTCACAAATTTCATATTCGTCTTTTAAAGCTTTATATGTTTTACACCGGTAAAGTAACATTTTTTGCTCACTTTTAAGGCACAGGCCGTTTACTATGTAGCGTGTTATCGAAGCGTCGTCGACGTCACCGCGAGCTGCAATTTTTCTCATCTGCAATAAGTAATCAAAGAAATTTTTATCGTCTCTTTTCCTTCTCTCAGCCAGCTCTTCCTTCGTCGTAACTGCTCACTGCAATTGCCTCTAAGAAAAGTTTAGATGTACCCGTCATTTTTCCTCTCGCTTGTAAAAATTTTTGTTTACTGCTTAGGCCATATGCTTCTGCATTTAACTCAAAATTCTCAATCATTTTCCGATTGGAATTGATACACCGTTAAACGAGGGAATGATCTTGTCGAAATTTTCAGCAGACAGTTTTTCGGCAGTTGCTGTTTCCTCTTCTTTTTGAATTTTCAATGTCAAGAGCCTAATAAGCTGTGACAACTGTGACTGCGCTCCTGGTTCGTTCTGCATTGTTAACTCGCTCTCGCTTCTTACTTCTTCTCCGTCTCGGAAGTCTGCTTCGCTGCTTATATTGTTTGTGTTTTTTTTCGCTATGTTGCAAATTTCTATTTGCGCGCGTTTCGCTTTAATGCGCTCTGAGCGTCGAACAACCGTAAGTTTTTTAATGTCTTTTCTTATTAACTTTAGGCGCTCTTTGCTCACCTTCTCGATTTTTCGACTGAGCCACTTTGGTAGCAACTGTACTTTTTCGACACATAGCAATAGGATTCAAACACGTTGAGCCCCCAACTAGTAGGAAAGGCGAGCGGGGTAGATAGGCAGCCTGTGATTCCACCGCAACCATCTCCGTCATTAAACCCACCAGGCATAAATAAGAGTGCGGGGGGGGGGGCCTCCAATCAAACGCATCCCGTATAAATAAGAGTGGGGGGTGCTACAATCAATTCGAGAACAGGTTGAAGGAATTTTTTCTTATAGAAGGGAAGTAGAGAAAGCAGAGCATGTCAGAGAAACAAGGGGTCAAGTTCCAAGAATGAACAGTTTATTGTCACAAATCAGCAATCAATCAGAAAGAAGGGATGATATGACGGGAGCCGCCATAATGAAGCTAGTGGAAACGTTCGTGCCGCTATTTTAAGGAACACCCAGCCCGGAATTACGGTCAGATGTGTCTAAATTCATTAGCGGATGCCAGTTCTTGGGGACCGAATAACGAAGGGAGGATACCGAAAGAGCGCTACAAAATATAGTGAAGTAAAGACGGCTAGGGGGGGCATACCAAAGGCTGGGTGCCAAACGATTTAGAAATATCGACGAATTATTCGAGCTAGTTAAGGACATTTGCCTTTGAAGAAGAGACATAGAAGACATCCAGGAAGAAATGATGAATATGAAACAGGGGATGAGGGAGTCCGTGATTTTGTTTGGGATGAGAATTGAGAGTTTACTAGACGAAGCGAAGATAGTAGTCCGAGATGCCTTGGGAGACATGGGTATGATGAAGTTCTTTAGGAAACTGGCAGTTAAGGCATTCGTGAAGATAATTAGGGACCAATCACTCCTGCACGTTTTCATTGGCAGTGAGGAGTACTTAATAGGTCAGTAAGTGAGCTTGGTACAAAGGTCAACGATCCTGTTAGAAGAAAATAGGGCTAACACGAACTATACAGCTAACACGAACTATACAGCTAACACAAACTATACAGCGCAGAAATTAGAGACTTCGGTAGAAAGAGGACCCTATGGCAAACAAGGACATGACGGGACGATGGGATATATTCCGAAAGGGCATCCAATTGTTAATAACCCGGAACTTCCTTCATTGCCGTGCAATTTTTGCAAAAAAGCAGGACATTTTTATGTGAACTGCGAGGTGCGGCTAAACCCTACTGTACTTTTCAACTCTTGATCTAGCCAGCGGTTACCACCAAGTCTTGGTGGACGACAGGAATAGGAAGAAAAACGCATTAAACACGGGCACGGGACATTGCGAGTTTAAGCGTATGCCGTTCGGCCTTACAGGGGCCCCAGCAACCTTCCAACGAATTATGAATAGTGTGTTAACGGGCCTACAGGGCATTGATTGCTTCGTATATTTCTGGTAACAATCTAGCTCAGCATGAGGAAAGACTGCCCCGGGTTCTGCAGGCCTTGCGGAGCAGCCGTCTGAAGCCTAAAACAGAGAAATGTTATTTCCAACGTAAAGAGGTGGTCTAGTTCGGCCATCATTGCTCGGAGAAGGGTGTGTCGCCAGACCCAGGTAGGGCAGAGTGCGTCGAAACCATGCCAGCTCCCCGCAATGTAAAGGAGCTCCAGGGGGTCCTCGGCCTCATAAACTTCCATCGCAATTTTATTCCTTATGCTGCCCGACTTATGCTGCCATTGAAAAGACTTCTGCGGAAGGGTGCGAAATTCAAGTGGACGGCGGAGTATCAGATCGAACTGGATTGCTTAAAGGAGGCCATAATTAATCCTTCGGTAATCTGCTACGTCGATTTTTCTAAGCCAATTCGTCAAACGACAGATGCCAGTGGTAGCGCGTTAGGGCCAGTCTTGTCTTAGGAGGAAGAGGAGGACGATTTTCCTCTATATTTCGCAAGTAGAGGGTTAAGCGAGACTGAGCTCCGCTATTCTACCATTGAGGGGGAGTTTTTGTCGATTGTAGGGGCCACCAAGGCGCTTAGGTCTTATTTATTGGGTAGATATTTCACAGTGGTGATGGACCTTAAGCCTTTAAAGGGGACAGCGAACTTAAAAGACCAAACTTCCCGTTTAGCTAGGCTCCGCCACAAAATTTCTGAATTTGAATTCGAAATAGTTTACAAACCTGGAAAAGAGAACTTCAACGCTGACGCGTTAAGTAGAATTCCCCAGGATTTCATTGAAACGATGGTTAACATAATAACCAGGGCTCAAGCCAGGGACGCCTGAACTAAGAAGTCAGTGATTGGGGCCCATTAAATAGGCAAAGAATTTCCTAAACAACACGTAAGGGAGTGTAGAGAGAAGTCAGGACCAAGTGTTCAAAGTCAGGTCCAATTCCTCCAAGACAAGGAACAGATGAATGAGATATTGAAGCAATTTCACGTCTCCCCGTTGGGAGGCCACCGAGGAGTCACTGGTACGTGGCATCGAATACGGCACCAATACCGCTGGGTTAGAATGAGGAGTGAAAGTTCGCGATTACATTAGGGCCTGCCCCAAATGTCAGAAGAATAAGACAGGTACCGAGGAAACGGCTCCCATGCAGATAAAGGACACGGCCATGCGCCCTTGCGAAAAGGTCTTCATGAACATAGTCAGGCCGCTACCGGTAACAATCAGCGGGAAAAAGTACATCCTGACCTTTCAAGGTGATATGTCAAAGGACATGGCATGTGTAGCCTTGGATGACGCAGAAGCGTCCACGGTGGCCCAAGCATTTTTTTCCAAAATTATCGGACGTTTTGGTATTCCAAGGAAGTTGGTTATCGACAATGGTACCAACTTCGTGTCAAATCTATTCAAAAGCGTCTGTAAGATTTTAGGGATAAAGAAATTGCACACTAGTCCATATCATCCTCAGGCAAAGCGGTGCTTTACAGCGAAGCCACCGACCCCAAGCAGAATATCTGGGAATCTTTTAACGAAGACGGAACCAACTGGGAGCAGTTTATTTTTGGATAAACAAGCTTGAAGGCGCTGGCGGTTGGTGTCTACGATTGATATCGACCATGTACGAGAGGAAAGAAAACGCCGATACGGCCCTCGGCAACCTCGCCATCGTCCACGACCACTTGCGGCCAGAGCAGTCCCATATGATCCGGAACCGGAAACAAACAAACGAGTGTGTTGGCCCCAACCGTTGCCGAAATTGCAGGAATTGCATTCGCGACAGGTTGATAACCACGAACAATATAAAAGAATGGCCGGCTGGGGAACGTATTTGGTCGAGGAGTATTTGAAGGACCTCGAAGTATACTTCGTCAACGACGCCAATCGCGCAGCCACGGAAACGTTCGTTAAGGTCATCGAGGCGGGTCTGCGCGAGTGGCATACCTTGACGTACTTCGGGGACGGGGACGAGGGGCATCGTGAACGAATCCGGAACTTACGGAAAGAGTCGACTAAGTATGGTGAAATAATAAGCTACCGAGCGAACGCCAACGTACTTGCGCTGCCCGGAAATTTAAAAAAGTTTACCGAGCATGAACGGAAAAACGTCCAAGACCGAAATGGGCTCATTCCACCTCGTGAGCTGGAGAGTCGACCAAAAGGGGCCATGAGACTGCCACACAGCAAACGTGCGGACCGGTGTAAACCGATGTACGAAACGGGGGAGCTATATTTTGTAGCCTTCTTTGGACAATTTCCAGTCGAAATAAACGCCACTCTGGCCAACATGTTTAAAGAGGAAGTTTAGTTTAAGTTAGATTGTATTATCTAGGTTTTTGCGTTACCACAAAACATTTTTTTTTTTTCAAATCTTAAGTCTAGAGTAAGATTGATTGTATTGGATTAATAACATTTAAAAAAATACGAAATGCCTCAAACTGTTTAAAAAATAATAACAATAAAACTTTTCGAAAAATAAATAACCAAAAAAAACGGCGCCCCAATTTTTCGTTCTCGTCTCCATTGAAGCCGACAGCTCTGTAAGAAAATGTTGCTTTAAAAAAATCTCACTTTTGCTCAATACAAACTGGATCAACTCACCTTCGTGGGCTACCGGAATGTCTCAAGACATTCTTTCCTCTTTTAAAGTTCCTGGTACAAGTAGCACTGGCAATTTTCCCCCTCGTCAAGTCCCACCAAATACTTTATATGGAAAAAATAGAGACGGAAGCCGGTGTTGCTGAAATATACACTGGTACAGTGGATGTTGTTACAAGGTTCGACTACATACGCCAAGCTGACTCTCAATAGCAGCATATACGACGCGCTGATTGCAGCCCAAGTAGATGACACTCTCTCCATGTTGCACACGCTCGGCCGATCGAAAAGAAGTCCGTTCGACTTCAGTGGATCCAGCCTCAAGTGGCTATTCGGTACCATGTACCCCAGCGACCGACAGAGTGTAGAAGATCACCTCGCCACTGTAGACGTTAATAACCATAGGCTTATTGAAAACGGAAACCACCAAATCTAGAATAATCGCGACTTTAGTGAGGCGCTGGAAAGCATGAGACAATTAGTACAAGCCGACCAGCAGGCACTGAGTGACCTGAGAAAGTTGAATTCGCGAGCCGCTAAGGAGAGCCAGGCGGACGAATTGGCACTCAGACTGTTCCTGAAGCTCCAGCTACTACGAAGTCAGGTAAGACAATTCAGCAGAATGTGGCAGCAGCAAGGACGGGTATTATCCACCCCTCAATGCTCTCGAAAGCTGAGATCGAACAGTACGACATAGGGTTTAAACAATTAAAACATATGGCATTATGCGTAGCCTCGCTACGAAACGAAGTAATTGCTTTTGTAATTCAGGTTCCCGTGGTGACGGGACAATTCCAGACAAAGTTGTTGGTGCCGATACCAAACAGCCATTTGCAACAGATAAGTGAAGAAATAGATACAATAATAGAGAAATACAACCAGACCTACACTTTTGAGGAAGGCAAGTCAGTGTTTGCGTTACACCGGAGTACGAACTGTATAGTCCCAGGGCGTTTTGAGTTAATCAGCCAGACAAAAGAAGAAATAATTAAACTGGAAGAAAGCACAGTCCTTTTAATAAACGCAAGAAACATAAGCCTTAACAGCACATGCGATAGTAGGCGCATATCAGCCATAGGTAATGATACCAACTACTCTTACTTAATCAGTAGAAGTGCTGATTTTTAGATGGCAATACTGATTTTTAGGGGTGCTGATTTCAGTACTCTTATTTTTTATCGAGAGTGCTGAATAGTACGGATTTTTTATTGTTCACCTTTTTATTTGCGCATTTTTGATTTTTCTTTTTTTTTTTGCTCGCCAATACTCATATTGAAACTTTCGCGAAGAAAACTATTTCCCTCTTGTTTAATTTTTCCATATGGAGGCTAAGCGCATTCCATTCAAACAATTGGCCGATATTGTAGAGTTTATATTGTGTTTACCAGGAACGTCAGCACCCGCCGAGCGCGTTTTCGCAAAGGTAAAAAAAATTTGGAAAGTGGAATCAACGCGCTTAAAAGTGTCCACTTTGGACGCAGTTATGCAAGTGAAATGCAACATGCAATGGAACTGTATTGAGTTTTTTGATTTTTTGAAAAATGAGCCAAATTTGTTAGATCAAATTATGAAGACAGCAAAGTACAGTACGAAAGTAGTCGTAGCCCCAAACAAGGTGGAAATGAGGTGCGCAACGATAACTTCACCGAGCGAAGTTTTGTACGGCAGTGATGTAGTAGAGGAAGAAAGTGATGTTGTGTAAGGCAAATAAAAGAATGCTTTCATCCTAGTGTAATGAAGTTGTGTTGTGTTTGTTGGGTGTTAAGAGAATGATAAGAAAATTGGAGATTGCGGTTTTTGTGATTGTTTTGTCAACACACGCACAAAAATGAGGGGAACGTTTTTTTCTTCTAATTCAGAAAGCGGTGTAGTTTTTCAAAAAAATTTTGGATTTTTGTACTGATTTATGCTGATTTTTCAAATCTCTTTATAGTGCTGATTAATGCTGATTTTTCACATCACTTTTTCTCCGATATGCTGATTTCCAGCAAAAAATAAATAGTACCATTAGCCATAGGAAATTTCTTTTTAACATTCCAAAACTGCACCATCTATCTAGGAAAGTTCAAGTTCGAATCGGATGTACGGGAAAATAGACAAATGTTTATTATTCCCAACGAGAGACAGTTAAAAAAACGGAAGAAATACCCAGCTTTTAGGAAGTAGTCTTGAAGCAATTCGAAAATAACGAGGAAATAAAAGAGTTAAAGATGCAGAAAATATTTTTGAGTATTGGGGGAATAAGTTTAACGGGAATTATAACGATAGTAATAATCTTGGCACTATGTTGTTTCTGCAAATTACGGAAACGAACACAAACTCCAAGACCAGTTCCGCACCTACGACCGTCAGGACCAATATCCACGTTAGACGCTATGTTAGCGAAGTACGAAACACCACTAAACGTCTAACATACATTTAAGTCAATGCACCCGTTTAGACGATCGTCAACATCGTTCAACAAAACGCCCTTAAGTCCATTCACTTTGAAAACCTACCACAACATTGTACGAACGAAAGGAAAACAAAAAAAAAACAAGTAAGAAAGCTAAAGTCGGTCAAGCCCGACTTTGAAATACCCAGCGTCCCGACATTATGAGCGCACTATGGTTTGCTTCTCTATTTGTGGGCGTGGCAGTGGGAGGGCAACATAAATTATTTCCCTACACCTTTCATTCGCCTTGGTGAACCTATGTTGCGAATTTGAAGCTTCTTCGCCTTTTACTTCGCAAGTTACGAAAAATCTTCATTTGTGGGCGTGGCAGTGGGCGGGCCATATAAAATGTTTTCCTACACCTTTCATTCGCCTTGGTGAACCTATGTTGCGAATTTGAAGCTTCTACGCCTTTTACTTCGGAAGTTACGAAAAATCTTTATTTGTGGGCGCGTCAGTGGGCGGGCCATAAAAAAAATTTTCCTTAACCTTTCATTCGCCTTGGTCAACCTATGCTGCGAATTTGAAGCTTCTTTTTGCCAGGATATGTCCCTTTTCGTAGTTTACCAGCACACCAAATATCAATGGAATGTGTTGAGTGGTTCGCAAGTGCCAAGCATTTTATTGAAAACACAATAAATTCATTTGTGGGCGTGGCAGTGAGCGGATGTCTCCCATTTTTACTTAGGATCATACTCGGACCCCGATATACATGTGTGCCCAATTTCGACTTCATTGGTTTAGCCGTTTCGGAGGAGATCCGACCACGGACGGATGGACAGACGGACAGACCGACATGTCTAAATCGATTCAGTTTTTGATCCTGATCATTTCTATATATATTTTTCTATAGCTTAATTCTCCCTGTTACAAGATTTGCACAAAACTAATATACCCCGCTTACGCTGGGTATAAAAACACACGAATGAAGTTTTTTTTCTTTTTCTTCGTTTCTATCTCTTCTCTTTTTAGTTTTTGTTTTAACTTTATCGGACATTTTAACCTTGGATATTTATTTATAACGTCGCAATTGTTTCCAACAAACGAAACTATTTTTGGGGCTTTTAAGCTAATGGCTCGGACATTTGCGGTCCACATTTATTTTTGAGCGGAACAACGCTAACAATTACCATTATTACTATTATTTATAATATATGTTGTAAACTAATCGAAACCGCAGGTTTCGATAATGTGCCAATTTGCCGACTGCAATCAAACCTTTGCCTTCAAAATGAAATATGTGTACAAATCATCGGATTTCATAATCATAGACGCGAAAGCGGTGTAGGGAGTTTATTTCTCTAAACAATTAAAGCTATGGATTACATAAATAAAAACAGATTAAAAATGTTCCTTACTTCGTCGACTTACTCGGCTGACCATCCACAACAGAAAGAACGATAACCGGAAACATCCTTACTAACAATTTGACATATAACATGACATTAAAATTTCACCATAAAATATAACTTAGCTTAATCGGCGTTGCCACCTCCATCTCCAACATCCCCGGCCCCGTGGATGGACTCCGTGCATTCACCATCGCTCCTTTCAGAAATATCTAGCGGCGCAAGTCCGGAAACAGCTCTTCTCAGCAAACCTCCTGACGTTTGCACTTCTGCGGTTCGGGCAACTCCGTCTGGCCCGATGATCAGCTTGACCACCTTGCCACGCCTCCAACGTGACCTTGGAAGCTCCACATCGCAGACAAGTACCAGCGACCCAACAGTAAGCGGCTTTGCAGGTCGACACCATTTTACGCGACGTGTGAGTTCAGGCATATATTCCTTCAACCAGCGAGTCCAAAATAAATTCTTCATATTCTGCAAGATGTGCCATTGTTTCCTCAAAGAGCAGAGTCTTTTCTCAAATGGCGCCGGCGTCTGAGTAGAATTTGGACACCCAATCAAAAAATGGTTTGGAGTCAACGGCTCAGGCTCCGAAGGTGTCACTGGAAGATGCGTAAGAGGGCGCGAATTGACGACGTTCTCGCACTCTATCAAAAGACTAATTAATGTCTCCAATCGTGGTGCATGCTCTTTCAATACGGTAACTAGAGCACGCTTGACGCTTCCAACCAGCCTTTCCCATACACCACCTGCACTCGGGTTTGCTGGTGTATTGAACTTCCACTTGATACCGAGCGGCGACAGTCCGTCTGCCACTGCTTCTTGATCGAGGAAGGCTGTTCCTTTGCCAAGCTCCTTGCTGATTCCAACAAAATTCGTGCCGTTATCGCTTCTTATTTGCACTGGTACTCCCCGGCGATTGATGAAGTTGCGGATGCACACCAAGAACGCATCGCTCGATAGATCCGCTGCCACTTCTAAGTGTACTGCTCTGATTGACATACAGGTGAATAGTGCCACCCACCTCTTTTCCCTTTTTCTGCGGATTGACACTTCAATCGGGCCAAAATAGTCAACGCCCGTATACGAAAATGGACGCACGTATGGCGTCAAGCGGTCGGATGGCAGGAGTCCCATAACTGGCTGTAAAGGCTTACTGCGATGTCGTTTGCATTCCAAACATTGGTGGAAAACGCTGTTCACCAGCACTCTTATTGACGGGATCCAGAACCTCAGTCGAATTTCAGCGATGACCGTATTTATATTTACGTGTTGCAATTTCTTGTGGTACCATTCCGCAAGAAGACGTGTCAAACGATGTCGCTTCGGCAGTATCATCGGTCGTTTTGTCTCCCATTTCAGGTACGGCGCGTTATCGATTCGTCCGCTGCATCTTATCAACCCCTTTTCGTCCAAATACGGGTTGAGCGTCTTCAGCTCGCTTTGATGTTTGACGGATTCACCATTCTTCAACGCCTCGTACTCCTCCTTGAATTCTTCCATTTGCACCAATCGCCACATCATAGTTTCGGCTTCTTCCAATTCGTCCGCCATTAGTGCATTAGCTCTTTTGGTATTCTTCTTCATGCGGGCGGATATGTTGAAAACGAATCGTAAACTCCAACCAATGGCACGCATCAGACGGTTATAACTGCTGCTCCTATTGACATCAAACTCCAGCTTGCGGACGTTTCTGATTGTCAGCATGAACCCACATTTCCTCTTTAGCTCTTCCTTGCCTGACTCGAGATCAGGCGATCCGGTGAAAACTGGCCATTTTTCTTCAGTTAGCAGCAAAAATGGCGGCCCTTCTTTCCAACGACCATTAAGTTCCAATTCAGTCTTAATTCTGGTGGCATCATCGGCCGGGTTCAAAATACCTGGCACCCATCGCCATTGGGATTCTTCAGAGTCTTCTAGTATTTCCGCTATCCGGTTGCCGACAAACTGTTTGTAGAGACGCGACTCACTTTTGATCCACCTGATCACCGTGTGTGAGTCCGACCAATAGTGCACGTGTTCGGGAATAAATCCGTGGAATTTTTCAATTGACCTCTTCAATCGAACAGCATATACCGCCGCCTGGAGTTCCAATCTTGGAATTGATATCGCTCGAGCCGGAGCACAATTCGTCTTGCCCATTACGAACGCCAAACTGACTCTGTCCTGATAGACTATTCTCCAGTAAGCGACCGTCGCCATCGCCTGTTCGCTGGCATCACTGAAAATATGAAGAGATTTTCTGGCGCAATAAAAGTTCAAGGAGTAGCATCTGGGTATTTTGAAATCCCTAACTTTGTTCAACTTACGCAACAACCTCCCCCACTCAGCGTGAAGACCATCCCCTATCGGATCATCCCATTCGGCACCGCTTTTCCATAACTGCTGCATCATAATTTTGGCAGAGACCACCAGCGGGCTTATGAATCCAAATGGATCGAAAATTGACATGGTAACGCTGAGCAGCTCCCTTTTCGTCGGTCTGCGTTCGTTGCTGATTACCTCTCTAGGTACTCTTTGAAAATTCAAATTAAATACAAATTCATCTGAGCGCGGCAACCATAGCATTCCCAAAACGCGCTCCGATCCATCCGTCGAGACGTCAACACCTGCGACGCTGTTTTCTCCAAACTTATTGTTTATTGAGGCCACGTTTGAAACAATCTTGCAGAGCTCGAATCCAGCCTGCCTGTGAATATCCTTCACTTGCTGAATTACTTCAAGGGCTTCCTCCTCCGATGAGAAACAATCCACGTAATCATCAACATAATGTCGCTCAATAATAGCTTTTACCGCGCGATCGTTTGTCCCAATATATTTCCTTGCGTGAAAGTTCTTCACGTATTGCGCTATTGTAGGAGAACACGCTGCGCCAAATATCATTCGTGTCATGGCGTACTGTCCAACCTGCTCATGAGGATTCGCTCTCCAAAGAAATCTTAGCGCTTTTTGGTCCTCTCTCCTGACTGCCACCTGCATGAACATTTCTTTCAGATCACCGCAAACTGCAATTCTGTCTGTTCGAAACTTTGTTAGAACAGCTAACAGCTGTTGGTTCAGATCAGGGCCAGCCAGCAAAGCGTCGTTCAGCGATACTCCATCGCACTTTGCTGCAGCGTCGAAAACCAACCTCACGTTCTTTTTGTTGGGATTTGTAACCCCAAAATGCGGCAGAAAAATGTTTTTTGTGTCGTGTGTGCAGCCTCTTCTGGGGATAGCCGTCGGGCGTATCCTTTCTTTACAAAATCTTCGGCTACACGCCTGTACTGCATTCCGAATTCCTTCTTTTGACCCATGCGTTTCTCCAAGCCTTCAAAGCGTTTTAATGCCATCTGGTAGCTATCTGGAAATTCTACGAAATCTGCTCTCCATAACAGACCGCACTGATATCGTCCATCTACGAAACGCAAAGTCGAGTCCATAATTTCCATCGCTCTTTTTGTTTCTTCGGCGACCAACGGTGTAGAATCCAACTTCACCGCCAAAGATTCAATATCGAAGAAGTTCCGCAACAAGCTGTCCATCGCCGCATCATTACCATGTTGTGCAACGGCCTTTGCATGACACGATCGTCTGACCGATTTATCTTCTTCAGTCACTGGTCCATACAGGATCCATCCCAATCTTGTGTTGACCGCCACAGGTCCGCAAAACGGTGGCGATACCGGCGCCTCAATCGGCACCGTCAAAAACGCGTGACATAAACTTAAGATCATCCTGGGCTTCGCATTATTATATTCCGCAAACGGCAAGCCCGCGACGTGCGGAAATTTTCTCATGTTTTTTCGTGACAATGATTGCGCTGGCAAGTCCAGATCCCTTGACAAGTACACCCCTTTCAATTTATACCTTTTGACCTCCGTACTGGATCCACTGACCTCACAGTCCACAATCCTGGTAGTCCTAGAAATTTGATTCCCATTGATCCACTGCAACTTCAACTCGGAATCATTGCCTTGCAAACCGATACGCTGCGCTACGGCCCAATCCAGCATCGTCACATCGGCTCCATCATCAACAAAGGCGTATATCATTTCGTTTCCCTGCGGACCATATATATTAATGGGCACAATTTGAAATAAAATGCTTTGATTGTCGGTAGCTGCATGCAAATTAACCTTCGTCGCGCAGTTGTTTTCTTTATTTTGCGACGTTGTACCGCTGCCAGCTTCAGGCTTCATCTCCATAGCTTTATGCAAAAGCTCATGATGCTTGCGATTGCACTTGCTAACACTACAACGCTCGCCTTTAGTGCATTTATCTGCTCGATGAGATGGCTTTAAGCACCAAAAACAGAGTCTTGCTTCTCTAACCCTTTTCCAGCGGCCATCCACTGATAAGGATTTGAATTCTTCGCAGCTACCAACACCGTCGCAAGTTTTTTCACAAATAAGGCATTTTTCATTTGAGATACTCACGAACGCATGTTTATTGTTTCGACTGTATCGAGAAGGTGGCGCATCTTTTTGGCTACTTGTTTTGCGCCCGGAATCTTTACTTTCGCTTGCCGACACTGGGAGGGTATCCCAAACAAAGTTAGCTAACCTGCGCAATCCACTTAGCCATGTGCTGAAATCGTTAAAACTAGGAACGTGATCCATGCCCACACATCGCTCGGCCCACTGCATTTGTCGCGCGAATGGTAATTTCGCTACTACTTCACTCATAAGCATTGCATTGTTTAAATGATGCTCACCCTGGCATGCATTGAGAAAGGTTACCATATTGTTCACCTTTATAGCGAAATCTACCAATTCCTCCAGATTATTTTCTTTAATATCTGGCAACTTCCTTACTTTTTCTATCTGGCTCTTAATGAGAAGCTCTGGACGACCGAACGTCTCTTCCAATATACGCAATATGGGCTTCACATTCTGCGAACTAGATAGAAGCGATTCAACCGTTGCTTTGGCGCGACCCTGCAACGCCTCTCTAACTCGCATTATGTTGTGTACATCGGTGTATCCAAACTCTTCCGTCGTACGACGAAAGTCTTCGATAAATGCTGGCCACGATTCTGGCTCGCCGCCGAATTTCGGCAAGGGATAAATCTTTCGCGCTGAATAGGGGGGGAAGCTGGGGAAAGAAGCATTAGTTAGGGACTCACCCGTTGCTGGTGCTACACGTGTGCCGTACATTGGTCCAGATACCAATTGCACGCCAACCTCCGACGCCTCGCTAATCTGCGAACTCGCGGTCGTGCCTCGATCTGTGGTTCCACCTGAACCGTTCTGATGAGCACCTCCTATAGCAGGAATCGCCTGTATCTTAGTTTGCACCTCCTGTCGCAGCTGCATTATCGCTCTGTCGTTGTTCGTCTGATTGGTCACAATCAGCTCTTGAAGCATGTGCATTTGCCTCTGGAACTCACGCTGTATGTTCTGCAGCGCAACAGCCGTTGGCGAACTCCCTTTACTCCTTCCTGCATTGTTTGCATTCTGCGTGACGGAGACAGGCTCCACGTGCAGTCGCGGCGACTGCGTTCCGCCTGCCGAAGCCATCGCCTGCCCTTGTGTCGGATTAGCGCGATTTCCTGGCGCCTCCTGAGTGCCTTCTTTCTGTTGTGTAGTCTGTGGCATCTTGCTCATATTACCAAACTCCCGGCAACGGGGAAAGAAATAAAGATGTTGTAAACTAATCGAAACCGCAGGTTTCGATAATGTGCCAATTTGCCGACTGCAATCAAACCTTTGCCTTCAAAATGAAATATGTGTACAAATCATCGGATTTCATAATCATAGACGCGAAAGCGGTGTAGGGAGTTTATTTCTCTAAACAATTAAAGCTATGGATTACATAAATAAAAACAGATTAAAAATGTTCCTTACTTCGTCGACTTACTCGGCTGACCATCCACAACAGAAAGAACGATAACCGGAAACATCCTTACTAACAATTTGACATATAACATGACATTAAAATTTCACCATAAAATATAACTTAGCTTAATCGGCGTTGCCACCTCCATCTCCAACAATATATATAATAATAATAACAATATTATAATAGTATATACTATATATTTATCACATAAAACAAAAACTAAAAAACACGCAACACAAAAACGCAAAACAACCACCGCGTCTATTACCTGAGAGCTGGTTTAATTTAATACTTGTTATATTTGTTTAATCCCAGCAAACCATAAGAGTCAAAAAAGAAACTTTTCTGACTCCTTTTTCGGAGCCTTCACGCTCATAAAGAGTGCATAAAATCATCTTAAACGATCCCAAAACTCTCAGAAAAGAGGGTGTTTTCCTTCGAAAGTGGTTCATCAGAAAGAGCTCTTAATTTCTTTCAGAAAAGATGCTTTTCTGACAGATTTTGTGGACTCTTTAAGAGCTCATATTTCTTTCAAAAAAGATTATTTTCTGACATATATTTTTGGACTCATAAAGAGCTCCTAATTTCTTTCACAAATTTTCATAGATTTATTTATTTCAGAAAAGGTAAAGGCTTATGCCAGGAATTCCTGCGGTATTGAAAATCAGGCATCAAAGTCAGCTAAAAAAAGAATAGGTTTAATTTAAATGTTTAAATGTTTTATTTAGGAAATCATACTTATTAAAGAAATTATATTTATATTACTTTATACTCTATCACTCACCACGAGATCACGCTTTGCAATGAACAAAATCTCCTTTTTCGCTGTTAAACAAATTTGTTAAAAACCGTTATGTTTTTGAGTGCGAATCAGAATTGCGAGTGTTTGTCGTGAAAAAATCGTGCATGCTCCTGTAAACTCATAGACTAAATATTTTTAGGAGTCACAACGGAGTCAAAAATAAGAGCGCTCCCAAATTACACATATTTGAGTAGATTTTCGGAGTTATTACGTGTGGCAAAAAAACTCAGCCGCAAAACTAGCAAAACAAAACTTCCGTTATTCTACTAATAAAGGGAGTTGTAGCGAAGTGAGACGCACGTGCTACTTGAGTATTTTTCTATTATTCAGAATGATCAAAAAATGCTCCGTTTTATGAGTGTTTAAGGTGTTTGGTGTTTGAGAAATTATTTTTCATACTCTTTTTATACTCCTAAAGTAGCCATTCCTAGGAGCGCTCAGAAAAGACTCCCGAGTTGGATTCTTTTAAGAGTCATTTTTTAGGAGCACTCCTATAATGGTTTGCTAATATTAGAATCTCTCAGAGAATTCTTTGTTCCATGTTATTTTGGCTGATTACTATTTTTGGTTTGAATGCGTTGTGGTGGTTGTTTTCCTCCCTCTCTTCTCACAGAGTTACCTTTCCCCTTTCAAATTTTCCTGTTAAGAGCCTATACTGAGATATGCAGTAACTACTTGCACATTAGGAGCCTATTCGCTACAACGTCGTAAAGTGTGAGAGAGACAACTATATTCACGCCACTTTAATTCTTTAAAGTATGCCAATAATTTAACACCTTCGAAGTCGGTGTCAGTATTTACTTTGAAAAATGTGCCGCAATCAGCTGTCCTGGCATTTACTTTGCATTAAAAATGGACATGTTCATTTCTATGGCGAAGTAAAACAGGAAAGCCGCATGCAACCCTGCGCACTTGATTACTTGACATCTCAGTATAAGCGAAAGTAAAGTATTTACTTCGAAGTACTTTTCAATTTTTTTTGCACGTATTTCTTATGGGTGCCTTACTTACTGCATATCTCAGTATAGGCTCTAAACGGCAACACAACAAATATGGACTTGTGTTCATACGGACAAACCAAACGACCCAATAGGAAAAAAGAATAAATGTAGAATCGGTGACCAGTTGCATTAAAATGGGGAAGTCAATGAAGTAAAGTTTTTATATTAGTGGTATTCAAGCAGGTGGGCATCTTGGTCATTTGGGCAAATTGATTTGTATTGGAAAGCGTTTCCGCAGCTGGGCAACTAATGCACATCGATTTTGATGTGCAGCATTTGCCCGATTTTGTGTGCAAATGAGTGCCATGGCGACTGCACAATGTCAAATGAGTATGAATGTATGAAGAAATACAAAAACCATGATTTATAAACTTCAATAAGTGAAAAACAAGTGAAATTGAATTAATGCCATGCATCTATTTAATAATACGACTATTGTTTTTACAAATAAATATGTTTTACCAAAAAATTTTTGCATCTTAATTTTTTTATATCAATTGTATCTGCGTAATATAAATGTGAAAGACCACACATGTTTGACTGTTCGTATGGGTCTTTAAAGCAAACAGCTGTTATCGTTGAATTTTTGCACTCGTTCTTCAGAGGGTTGTTCATGCAAAAGTGCAAAAATTGCTAGTGCAAAATTTGCCCACTCCAGTTGCCCCATCTGCTTGAATACCACTATTATGTTTATAAATATCTTAACATAAAGTAATAAAGTTTTGTTGAATTTAACGTAGCATAACAAAGTTTTGTTCAATTTAGTTCGTTAAGTTCAAAGGACAGTCGTAAGGGCTCACATTAAGAAAAATATATGACAAAAAGATCAAAAGATCTATTAATGATTGCGGTGCTAAACAAATTTTCAGATTATTTTGAAAAAATTATATGTAATGAAATATTCGTTAGGAAACCGGACGTCTAAAGTGAGGGAGAATATGGGTAGATTACGGACAAATTATATACATATAAAATAAAATAAACAAAAAAAAACACAACAACAAAAAGCAAAACAACAAAAAAGCAAAACAAGAACAAAAATAAAAAGAAAACAAAAATAAAACGGAAAATATTCGCAAAAGAAAAATTGTCTGAAAAATAAAAATTATTAAATTATGCTATAACGACTGTAGCGAGGGACCCAGCACAGTCACGAAAGCAGCAAGGGATCCACCACAGTAACGACAGCAGCGAGGGATCCGGCACATTAACGACAGCAGCGAGGGATCCGGCACAATAATGACTACAGCGAGTAACCCAGAGTATACACAGCACGAACAAAAACAGTTGCGGTATGTGCTCACCATGCGCTACAGTTATAATCTGGGGCCGAAACGTTCGCCTAAGTCAGCAATCTTCAAGTCAAATTAAACATTTGCGCAAACACCAATGTCAAGGAAATAAAGAATTAACAAATAAAGCAACGTACGACAAGAACAAGGGCACAACCGCACAGCGCCCCAAGTCAATGGTTTCAGAACTCAAGAACAGAGAGCCCCGTAAATGGGAACCAATGCAATTGCGACTTTACATAAATTAATCGATGTAACTACAAAATAACAACTGGAAGCCCTGGTGTCGCAAGCAGTTGAGTGTTCGGTGACGCATGTACGAGCCACATGAGGATGTTAAAAGTGAGACAACGCTACATCGAAGTTAATAGACTGCAGCGCAACCCCGACACCAGTCAAGCCGAGACAAACCTCTCTCCAAACAACAAAACAGTGCGCATGTATGCCGACCCTTAAAAAAAAAGGGGGGCCGGGGGAGGAATTGTGAGCATGCAAACGTACAACATGGTGGAGGGCTCACTGTATGCTTTGAGCTTAGCAACGAATACGGGTCCACGCAAAAATGCACTCGTAAACGTACATGAAGAAGAAAAGCCGAACGAGGCCAAGACGGCACGAAATTGAATTGAGGAAGAAGCCAAGAATGCAGACTGGATTTGAACTACATGGAAAGATCGCTGAGGTGGGAAGACAGCAGCAGAGTTCGCAGCCGCGAACGTAGTCGTAAGTTATAAATAAGTGTTATTTCTAGAATAGGACAAGTTCGAATTGTATTGTATTGACGCGTTTAGTTTGAAGAGTGACAGCGTTTTCGTTAAAATTTGTTTCATATCGATATATAATAAGTAAAAGAATCATTTCTGGATTAAAGTGTAAAAGGGACAAGAATCGTTAATAATAAAGGAATCATATATATATATAAAGTCCCGGAGTCCTTTTTTAATATTAGAAGTAGATCAGTTCAACATCGAAACTGTTATTTTCAGTCCCTGGCTCTGCATGAAATATTTCTAGATCGTTAGTGGGTTAAAAACTGACTGACATTTGAAATTTAATCTTATATTTTTCAATTAAAAAACTGGCCCCGGGGCCCCAAAAACCTTAATCTGGCGCTGAGTGATAGTGAAATCAGATTTTCATTACCACTAAACAATTAGCGGTGGTGAAAATTTTAGTGATAGTGCAAAGTGCCTATCTATGCCATAAAACTGCCCATACTATGATCGTTTGTTAGTTAAACTTCTCGAAAAATCGAGTTGTACAAGAAATATTGGAGAACTAATCAAAAATAACCAAAAATGATCTTCAACAGCAATCGGGTTATTTATTTGATTACTTTTAATTATTTTCGATTATTCTTAGCAACTGTTGGACAAAAGTAATCTAGTTACTAATGATTACGATAAGTAATCATTATTTAATAGCTATGCTCTGTTGATAATATATATATTAATTACATCAGACTATTAGTACGAGCATTTGCATTATGGCAATCAAACCAGAATTAGGGTTTTATAAGAAATTTCGTTCAATATTGAACTTTTTGTTTGACCTTAATTGAAGGCAAACTAATTTAAGTAGGAATAAAATATTTTTTGTTTGTTTTTTTTTTTTAATATATAAACAGAGAAAAAGAAAAACTTTGCTAAATTAAAAGAAAATGAATTTTATATGACTTGATTCAATTTCTTTTATGTAGCGGGGTATAAAGAAGTCTAAAGAAACAACGACTGCTACACCTACAAAGAAATATTCTTTCGTCTCAAAACTCCATTGAATTGTCAAATGCGAGTAACTGGATGGCTTTCTCTAATTATCTTAATCACGCCCTGAAATATCGTTCCAAAATTTTAATTGAAGCATAAGAATTACTAAAGAAAAATACTAGAAAATAGATATTGTTACTTAAAATATTTTGGATGAGGGCTCTTATACCATACAAATAGATGTGCCTCCACCCAATCTATTTTTAACTATAATTCACAATTTTTTGTATCAGACTTTCCTTATGTTCAAAATAAAAATAAACTGTTGCTACTAATTCTGCTACTGCTTATTTATATCTGATATGGCAGAACATTAAAATTTTTATCATTATCGAATGTCCACTGACATTGCTGTGTTCAAAATATTGCGTTCCAAAAGGGGTTATTCATATGAATTTACTGCAGAAAAATTCAAAATTTTTCAGCTGCGATAAGACGTTCATGGGACTTGACTTGGCTTCTAATTGCATTTTGAAAAGCAATCCCGAATTATTTACAAAATTCGCTGAACCGATGCCTTTTGATTTAGGACTTTGTACGGATTCAATATGCCGTTTGAATCGTACATTTTCTTAATTTTGGACATCAAATCTATTGCTGCTTCATTCTTTGAATATCCCAGGTAGTTTTTTTTTAAGAACCCAATACCATGCTCGGCGCTTACACTTCCTTTTAGTTTTGAAACGTATTCAAATATAAAAGGCTCTAGGTCGTGGTGAAGACTTTCGTTGTAATCCTCGCATGTCACACTTAAATGCAAATTGAAATCACCTGTGGAAAAAAGAAGAGTTTCATGAATACCGTCATATAACAATTTTCTACCTAAATGTCCGCAGCCGCTCACGCTTGTGGCCTTATGTTCAACTCTACGCTTTACTACGTCAACAACGTTAAAAAAATCTTGAAGAGGCACTGATATATCGTAAGTGAAACAGAAGCCTTGTTTAAAAAGAGCCAACGGTATCATTTCGCGCAGTTTCCAAATCTCAACAACTTTTCCCGGCTCGCCTGTCACTATGCCATCCTGAACAAATGAATTTTCCATTCCGTATTCCACAAACTTATTTAATTTTTCGTTATCATGAACCGCTTCACTCCCTGATGTTTCAATAAGCATGTAAAATGGATATCCTTTTATGGGAGCACTAAAAGAATTTAACATTAAAAATAACACAATGTCTTCAACTTTTGTATTAATTCACTTTAAATTGTATGCTTTTATTACTGCTTCCAAAGATGTGGCGTCTAGCACTTCACACGCAGATAAAATCTCACCTAAGAACTTTTTTCCGTTTAAAAGCGCTGTTAAGACATCTTTAAACGAATTAAGACCTGCAAATACAAATGTATTTAAAAATCTAACGGACGTCATTTGTAAGTTGGAACAAAATGTATACCTATAAAGGCTACGTGCACGGATTTGGGCACTGGTGCACAAAATAAAGCCAATTTCGTTAAGACTCCCAGAGTTCCTTCAGCTCCAATAAACAGGTGCTTTAAATGGTAACCAGTGTTATCTTTTTTTAAATTCGACATAAGGTCAAGCACTTGGCCGTTAGCTAAAACCTTTCAAAAATTAATTGGAATCATTTGAAGTTTGGAAAAGCACTTACTGCTTCTACGCCTAAAGTTGATCCATGCAAGTTTCCATACCTTATAACTCGCAATCCTCCGGCATTGGCTGATAAGTTACCACCAATTTGGCAGCTGGCCTTGGCTCCTAAATCTAACGGGACAATGAGCCCAACTTCGCGAGTTTTCTTGTCCAGATTCTCGAGTATACATCCCGACTCGCATATTGCAACACCAGTCAGTTCGTTGACTTCTATTATTTTGTTAAGTCGTTGCATCGATAAAACAATTTCATCGCATATGGGAACAGATCCTCCTACAAGGCCAGTGTTTCCGCCTTGAGGACAAACGGCAAGCTTCCTTTCGTTACAGTACTTAAGAATACTTGAAATTTCTTCTGCGCTTCCAGGTCTAAGAACAAGTTTGCTGTCACCTTATGAAGAAATTTTGAAATTCCAGTAAAAGTTTACTTTGTAAAAATGTGTTATTACCTCGAACAGTCCTTAAAAAGTCAGTATTAAAGCTTTCCAAATCATCCCTCAACACGTTTGGAGCACCAATTATTGATTCAAAAAACGAGCAATCCTTTTCGTTAACAATCCCAAAATTACCCCTTTTAACATTATATCGCAGCTAAATAGAAATTTATATGAACAAGAAGTAAGATTAACTAACCCATTCTTATAGCTCCCAAAAGGTAAAAAAAAATAACGCGAAAATTGAAATTTTTTACAAATTTTTGAATAACTCTTATTAATTGAAAAATTTTAAAAATATGTCTCGGGAAAACATATACTACGTCTATTCATCATGTTTACCCAGATATATTCAACCTGGGTAGAAAACCTGAGCGTAAACGGTCAATTCTTAACTTGAGTTGAAAGACTAACCCAGTTATATTCTAAAGAGGCACTGACACAGCGATGCGGCATGATATTTAAAATTTTTAATTTATTTTTTAAAACAAAGAGCAACTTGTATTATAATGTTTATTTTTAATATGAAAACGTATTAATAGGTAAGAATACATCTAGATGTATCGAGAGCCCGTTCATAAATGCTCGAATTTGATTCGAAATATTGGGGGGAAAAAGTTAACGCGATATTTTAAAATATCTTTCGGTTGACACCGTTTGTTGACACAAGTACGTTAGGCCCCCTGGGTTATTGGCCCGGGAGATTGTCACCCCTAACAGCCCCGATAGTTACGCCACTGGTACTACCATTGGAATTAAAACTGTAAGCACATGTTCATTTGGTTGTTGTTGGTATAAAATGTAACAAAAATCTTCTACTCCTTACAATTTCGATAACCTGGTAATGCAAAGTTCCACTTCTTTGAATTTATAAATGAATCAATTATTTAAAAAGTTTATGTATTTTCCCATTGGGAAGCAAATTATCAGGGCTGAGTTCTACTGACTTTTGATCTACTCCGGGGCTACTCTCCGGACTATTCCCACTTTCTGCAGGGTATATTTACATTACACACACTACCAACAACCAACGACCAGCGTTTGGACTACGAAAATCCCATTTCGTATAAAAGACCGCAAAAATCGGAGTAGAAATACAATTTTTGGTACTAATTTGTCATTTTCGCACCCAAAAAAAAAAAAGAAAAACATGTAAGAAAGCTAAAGTCGGTCAAGACCGACTTTGAAATACCCAGCGTCCCGAAATTATGAGCCCACTATGTTTTGCTTCTCTATTTATGGGCGTGGCAGTGGGCGGGCCACATAAATTATTTCCCTACAGCTTTCATTCGCATTGATCAACATATGTTGCGAATTTGAAGGTTCTACGCCTTTTACTTCGGAAGTAACGAAAAATCTTCATTTGTAGGCGTGGCGGTGGGCGGGCCACATAAATTTTTTTCCTACACCTTTAATTTGCCTTGTTCAACCTATGTTGCGAATATGAAGCTTCTACCACTTTAACTTCACAAGTTACGATAAGCCCTTATTTGTGGGCTTTTTTGTGGGCGTGGCTCGAGGAGGATGGCGTCAATTTTCAATTTCAATTTTCAGGATACGTACCTCTTTGTAGTTTACCAGTACACCAAATATCAATGAAATCTGTAGAGTGGTTCGCAAGTTACAGGCATTTTACTGAAAACACATTAAATTCATTTGTGGGCGTGGCAGTGGGCGGATGTTCCCCAGTTTCACTTAGGATCATACTCGCACCGCGATATACCTTTGTGCCAAATTTCGACTTCATTGGTCTAGCCGTTTCGGAGGAGATCCGACCACGGACGGACGGACAGACGGACAGACAGACAGATAGACGGACAGACGGACGGACGGACAGACGGACGGACGGACAGACGGACTTTCACCAAAACTAAAGAACTAGTGCAAAGGGGGGTAAAGCTTCGTATAAAGCTCCGACTAGTATTTGATGGAAAAATGGTTTTTCGTTTCAGTAATAAGAGTTGCCATTATATAGTTGTTGCAAAGAGCGTTGGTGCTCCGAAATCTAAAATAAAATCTATCTTTATATATTACAAATATTTTTGTTAATAAAACAAACATCAAAAAAAATTCGGTGTCTTTTAAATATTGCGTATTGGAGGCTCAAAAAATTTTAGAACAAAAATAACCAAAAAACCACAAAATATGGTCAATAATCTTTCAAAGGAACTAGTGTTTTACTATACCCAATTGGTTCCCAAATCACTAAAAAAGCGTTAGTTCAAGTGTACAATTAGTGATTTTTAGCCCACACGCAATGTTAATTTTGTACAGAGTAATACATAACCAGGGGTATAAAGAAGAACTAGTGCTGGTTGAATTAGAACTAGTAAAACGCTAGAGCTTAACTACTCATACTTCCTGCAGGGCTGTTAAACTGTTCACCACAGCAGTCGTTGACAAAACTCTATCTTTTTCAGTCGCACTCATGCAAACTGTTCTCTGTCTCTATTGCACCCGCATACTCTTATCATACCTACAAGCAAATTCAAAAAATTTAAAGAGTGTCGCTTGTAGTATTGTATGTAGCAGACCATAGCAAGCGTATGGGAGAAGTACAAATCAATTGCGTCCGTGACGCAGCGTCAAATTTCCGAAAAGTTGAATACTGCACGCAGCGTGAAATTGTGACAGCTGGGTATAACAGTTGAAAAAAGGAATTTAACAGTGTTGTAGAAACTATTGAGTTCCTAATATCGAGTACTTCTTATTTGTGGGAATACTTTTCATTGAAATATGAACAATTTGTTCTTATATCTTTTAGTACTCTCTTATAAGTGCGTAGTGAAGTAATAAAAGTCATTATTCTATCGTTGAAAATCAAATTTTGTTTTATATATATATTCAAACGTTTCAAATACAACCCTTAATAAAAAATGTAGTGAGTAGCGAGTACTCTTCACAGTTAAGCTTCACTAAGAAATTTCAAGGCACCCCATATGCTCACGCACACGCACTGTTGGAAATTGCATTTTCACGCATTTGACGCTGCGTCAGTCGTCTGACGCATAATTGGAAAAATAAATGTCAACGTGAGTAAATTTTCGTTATTCATCGAAACATTTCAAATTGTCCATGAATTTTGAATTTTAATGAAAAATTTTTCTATGAATTAAGGTCGGATCTCACTATCTGGGCAATGCGCCGACTTTTGCCGAAATCAAAGCGCCGATATTGTGAACACAATTTTCGGACTCTGATGGTGACAAGTGTGATCTTCTTGAACGATTTTTGTCCCAATTTAATTGTTCCCCGATATATTTTTGACAATATGTGAAGATAATGTGAGCCCAAACAGTGATTGTGGAAATTGGACCGATAAAAGTACTCGCAGATTGTGATATTTGCGCAGATAGTGGGATTCCTCCTTAAAGGGCTCTACGCAGATACGCAGGAAGTTAATTTCCTATACTAAAAACATGTAAAAAACCAAGAAGTACTTCTAGTTACTTATGATCTGGGATGGCATGTAAAAATTTTGATACGTTTTTTACACGTAATTTACGTATAAAACTTTACGTAAATTACATGAAAAAAAATTAGTTTTTTACATCAATTTTGTAAAAAATGTGCTTTTTTATCGAATATGAAATATAAGTGTAAAAGCTAGAGCTCGGAAATAAGTGTTATTTTGAATTTATTATATTCTTGAAAATAATGTGACCTACAAAATTGAAAAAGTTGTCCAAGGAGATACATATGATAAGAATCGATCCATCCGTCTCGTTGAAATCACCAATTGAAATTTATTTTCATGAATATTCTCATAAAATTCAAAATAAAATTTTTTTCCGAGTTCTGGTAAAAACAGAGAAATAAAAATTTAAATCCAACACAGCTTTTAATTATTTAACGTCAATGAGACACGAGATCAGGAAGTATTTTTATTAAGAAAAGTAAAATGCTATGCATGTGATTGTTAATCGAGGTGGCAGTTAAAAGAGACGGATAACCAAGGCTCGAAGCACAATTTGGTAACATCATTTGTCATCATCGTCGGGTATGACATCGGCCGATCGCAGAGTGAAATAAATATTGACGAGTTTCTTCGATGTCTCGACCGAAAGCCTATTTCTGGTGTCATTGTGAACGTATCCCCAATGAGAAAAAAGGCGCTCCAGCTGCGCTGTTGATGCTGGGATTTTCAAAAATTTTATTGCAAACTTTAACAAATCTTGATGATTTTGTTCAGCTGCGTAGTGCGAAAATTTTTTCGTATTTGTTATCTCATTTCGTTGTAAGGCCTCAAAGGTTCCTTCATTTTGGGTAAACTAGCGGCATGACTCAAGGCCATTGCATTTTAGCTGGTCGAAAATGTAGTCTTTCACTACTTGTTGCTGTTCTGGACTCAATGATCTCCGATGTTTACGCATTTTCGGTGAATATCGATCATCCCTAAGTGAATACATTAACAAATCAGCAGTTGTGAATAAAAAGAGTTGTATATTTGGTTATTTTTAAGTTTCATACATTTATTACATTTCTTACGTAAATTATGTAAATTTTACGTTTTTTACGTAAATTACATATTTTTATCAAAAACGTGTAATTATGCCATCCCAGCTTATGATACTTCAACGAATACGCAGATTAAAAGCAATTGAGCATGCAGGGCTGCATTTATACTTGAGTGGGCAAAGTCTTTTTACTTAAACTTACCAACGAGCAAGTTCGTTCTTTGGCGGAAGTAAGTGAAAAACTCCTGCGCAATGTCAACAATCTAAGGTATAACCAGCGGGAAACTCGCTCGATTTGTTCGAAATTTTGTCTCATATGGGAAGCTCGCTTCAAACTTACTTACTTCACAAGAACGAGCTCTATAATTCGTGCATATCTGCATAGAGCCCAAAAGGCAATAAAACTGTATGGAAACATGATTTTGAATTTGAATAGCTCACGAAAATCACGGCAATTTCAGCATTCATGAACGATCA
The DNA here is from genome assembly GCA_020466095.1 of Chlorops oryzae. Classification (NCBI taxonomy): domain Eukaryota; kingdom Metazoa; phylum Arthropoda; class Insecta; order Diptera; family Chloropidae; genus Chlorops; species Chlorops oryzae. Next base: position 58,604,008 of record CM035808.1, on the reverse strand, counting down.
CGGAAATTCTTGGCTTTTCACGAAATTCACGCTCACGATCACGTCACGTTGACACCTCTAATTGGAAATGCCACCTTTTTTCATCCATACCGAATTTATTTTCCCTTCCAGCGTCCTTCCACGAACGAATTTTGCTGATTTCAATCAATACGGCAAAAAAAAAATCATGAGTATGATACAGTGTGCAAGAATCGACTTTCTTCCTTCCATTTAACGACTATATTTTTCATCACCTATAAATTGTGATTCCCAACGCGAAAAGGTCAGAAAAGTAAGTTAAACATTCAACATAACTACCCATTACGTAAGCAGTGAATTTTTTTACAGCGATGTCCTAGTTGTTGTTGGTAGAAAATATAATAAAAATTTTCGACTCCTTACAATTTCGATAACCTGGAATAGCACAGTTCCACTTCTTTGAATTCATAAATGAATCTGTCTAATCGTCCAATAAACATCCATTAAGCTAATTGTAATTAACGTATCATATTCAATGTAACTACAAATCTTTGAATTCTAATCGAATACCGAGTACTTTACATTCTAACAACACTGCTGTTTGTCTCGCTCAGTAGGTTTTTTTTTCTCATTCTGTTGAGAGAGATATAGATTATTATTGTAAAAGCAAGGTCTTGTATGAAAGAACAGAGAGTCAGTCGACGTCTCTCCTTCAGTTAATAAAGATTAACCACGAGGTTAATATCGCTCTTAAAGATCCTGCGTTTGGACATATTGGAAGCTTAAGGGAATCTCGTTCGCCCCAAAAGGAACATTTGGTGCCTCCTGTGAGGATCTTTGAGAGCCATTGGGCATTGATTAACACTTGTGAAGAGTGACGGACAGAAGGTCTCTGGATACTCGTGCCAGCAATCTCCTAACCTCAAATTACGTCACGATCAAAGGTAAGTGCATTTTGACATTCATTGTGGTTTGGTTACAAAATGGCCGACGGTGAAACGGGCGAAAAGAGCCAAGGACCACTTTACATCAAAGCGCAAAATTCATTGTACTCCTCACTACAGAGACTTTCAAAGAATATCAAAAAGGATTCAGCTAGCCGAAAAACGAAACCTTATTGCCAAACGCGTTTAGAGAATCTGCAAGCGTTGCGAGTAGAATTCAGGGAAAATCATCGGATGTTGTATTCCTTTGGGAACGACGCTGACGTGGAAAGCAACTATTTCGGTACCGAATTATGCGATAAATTTGAAGAGCTTTACCTGGATACAGGACTACTACTGCGGGACTCGCTCGCTAATTTACAACAAACAAGTACTCCAGCAGCTAGTCGCTCAGAAACACCTGTAATGGAAGCGCCGTTGCCAGAGATAAAATTACCAACGTTTAATGGTACACATGTCGAATGGCAAAACTTCAAAGAAATTTTCCTATCTTGCGTGCATCACAGCAAATCCTTAACCGACCTTCAACGATTTTATTACTTAAAGGGTGCATTAATCGGAGAAGCGTTGCAAGATGTGCAACATATATCTATGCTTGGTGAAAATTATAACGACGCCTGGAACATGTTGACAGCCATTTACGATAACAATCGGGTATTGTTCGCGCATTACATGACCGTCTTAGAGCAGCTTCCTTCCATTCAACGAGATGATGCAGCCAAAGTCAAGCGATTCACGCAAACGTGTCGATCTTGCGTTAACTCTATAGCGAAATTGGGTGTCAAAGTGGATACTCAAAACCAGATTTTGGTGCACTTTCTTACGAAGAAGTTGCCACAGCACATTCGGAAGGAATGGGAGCACGCTACGCGCAATTTAAGGACCATTCCAACCTTTGATGATTTCTGTAAGGTATTGGATGAACAATACCAAATGATGGTCACCTCATGCAAACATAGCAGTTCGTCCTCACCATCCAAAGCGGACCCTCGTTCGAAACGGGATACTAGTGGTGTGCATGCGACTCAAAGGGCAACTCAATGCAGCGTATGTGACAAGGAATCGCATGCAGTGTACAAGTGTGGCAAATTTCAAGGCATGACGGTCACTGATCGACGAGCAACTGTCGAGCGTTTGAAACTTTGTTTTAACTGCTTGGGTCAAAATCACACTTCGAAAAAATGCAACAGTCGTCGAAGTTGCGTCTCCTGTGGCAAAAGACATCATTCTTCCCTCCATGAAGACGAGAAAGACGCCACTAATACAACTACATTGCAAGTTTCAGTCACTCAACGGGATCAAGCCTCCTTAAATAACGATCACACATCAAGCGGATCTACCTATGAGGTGCTTTTACCTACAGCTCTTGTAACAGTAACATCCTCTCACGGACAATCGCTTCTGCTGAGAGCGTTCCTCGACCAAGGATCACAAGCCTCCTTTATAACAGAGCGAGCAGCTCAACTGTTAAATCTTCCAAGGCATCAAACCCGAATCACTTTGGTTGGATAAGCTGCTACAACTGTAAGTAAGGGAAATACCGCAGTAGACCTATGTGTTGGATCTCGACTCAGCCAACAAACGCATTACAATGTCATAGCTCATGTCTTGCCGGAAATCACCAATCCATTGCCACACCGAAGGCTGAACATAAACGATTGGAAGTTCTTGCAAGGGCTAGAATTGGCCGATCCATATTTTAATGAACCCAGAAGGGTTGATTTACTCCTAGGTGGTGACATTTACGACGACTGTCTTTGCAGTTAGATATGCCGAGGGGATACTCACTTGCCAATTGCGCAAAAAACAACCTTGGGATACATCATTTCAGGAAAATTGCACGAAGATGCAAGGGTAGCTGAAATTTCCTCATTCTACACTCAAATGGAAATCGGCAATCTTCTACAGAAGTTCTGGCAGCTGGAGGATTTTCCGGACTTCACCGCTGCTTCAAAGGAAAATGAATGGTTTGATGAATTTTACCGACAGACACATCAACGATTATCCAATGGGAAATATGTAACACTAAGGTGGCCGCCAAATGTATGGAAAAAAATAAGTGCATTCGTATTCAGTTTTAAAAACGGGAGCATTTGTAGTAGCACAAATATGCAATAATAACCCTAAACGAGCTTGAGAAATAGAAAAAAGGTGGTATTGTGATCATTTCAAAACTTTACCACCTTTTTTCTATTTCTCAAGCTCGTTTAGGGTTATTATTGCATATTTGTGCAACTATAAATGCTCCCGTTTTTAAAACTTTTTTTTTTTAATTAGTAGCATCAATTTTTGTTTTTTTAATTATTTAAAAACGCCAATGATAATGACATGTCTTTTGATGTAAATATATCTATTATTACGTATTTAGCCATCTCCAAGAAGGGCAACTTTGAGCAATGTTGTCTTCATCAAATTCCAGCTACCTTTAACATGGGAAATTTTGTATGACAGCTAGTTTGAACATGAAGGATAGATCAGCATATTGAATGATGAGAAATGATACTTTATTCATAAAAAAAGAGGTTTCCACTCATTGTTAACTTTCTCGGATTGTTATTGCACCCATGGAGGGAAAAAATCGCAATTTTCTACATTTTTCTATGGTAAGTCCCTTAAATTGTTGAGATAGAGCTTCATAGCCTAAGAAAAAAAGTTAGCTGAAACAAAAATAAGGGGGGCTGGTCATAGATATTATTTCTGTCAGAGGTCAGATTAACCCGCAAAATACAAAAAACCAATTTCCTTTAAAAATCGGGTCGTATTAGGAAAATTTTTTTATGTGTTGAGATAGAGCTTTGAGACATGAGAACGAAATATGCAGTTTAAAAAAATACGAAGGGCCACGGAACATTGTCTATAGCTAGCAGCAACACATCTCAAGTTATGGCAATTTTAAGTTATAAAAACAACATTTATCTCAACTTCGGGGGCCATGAGCGCCCTCTAAACATTACCCAATCGCCACAAAATTTTGCACGAGTAGGTTTTCAATAGATACCAAGATTTTAAATCACAAGGAGAAAGAATAAAAACACTTGTGCCAAAAAGGCCACCTTAATGTAACACGCTTACCGATTTTAACGGACTTAGATAACTCAAAGGTCCTTGGCTACTCCCGTAGCCTCGCATTGACACGGTTTTATCAACTAGAGCGAAAACTTAGTTGAGACGATGGCTTGAAACGAGCATATCAAGAAACCATTAATGAGTACCTGTGCTTAAGACAGATGAATCCCGTGATGTCAACTGAAGTAGACCATGAAGTCAAGACGAATGGCATTCAGCACTTTACGTGCTGTTATTTGCCTCATCACGCTATAATAAAACCGTCCTCATCTACAACCAAAATCCGAGTGGTTTTCGACGCGTCGTCAAAAACCTCCAATCAGAATTCGTTGAACGATATTCTCGCCGTCGGTCCTCCTCTCCAACAAGACTTAACCGCCATCCTCATGAACTGACGTTTCCTTCGGTATGCGTTTGTAGCCGACATAGAGAAAATGTACCGAAGAATCGATCTAAATGAAGTGGATGCGCAATATCAACGCATTTTATGGAGGAACAATTCTCACGAAGAAATCAAGGAATATTACTGTTCTACGGTGATGTTCGGGACTGCTTCAGCACCGTTCACGGCCATCCGAACTATGCATCAGTTAGCCAGCGATGAAGCGCATAATTACTCCAAAGGAGCCGAGGCGCTTACGCATCAAATGTATGTCGACGACGTGCTGTCCGGTGCAGCAACTATCAGTGAGGCTTGCGTCGTACAACAACAACTAATCGACATTCTGAGAAGCGGTCATTTCGAACTACGGAAATGGGCAAGTAATCATCCTCAACTTCTGGAATCAATTCCAATCGAACATCGCAGCTTACAAAAGGTGCTGCACTTAAATCACGAACAAGCGATCCACACCCTTGGGATGTTTTGGTGTCCAGCCGCCGACGTTTTGATGTACAACATCCATTTTGATACCCATCGCTCCACATTTACGAAAAGAACCATCTTATCCACCATTGCCCGGTTATTTGACCCATTGGGGCTGATAAGTCCGATCATTATATCCGCAAAAATATTGTTGCAAAAAAATCTGGTTGTTAAAGCTAGCATGGGATTCTCCACTCCCTGAAGAAATACTCTCTAGGTGGTCAGAATATATCGACGATATCCCTAACATCTCCACACTGACTCTCCCCAGATGGCTCGAAACCGATGAAGACAACCAGCATTGGGAATTGCATATTTTCTGCGACGCCTCCATCCACGCACACGCGGCAGTCGCATACATTCGCGTCGCTCACGACTATGAACGGTTTTTCACCCATCTTATATGCGCCAAATCTAAAGTTAATTCGATTAAGCCTCTACTAACGGTCCCACGAGCTGAATTATGTGGAGCAGTGTTAGCAATTAAACTTCTAGAGTTCCTACAGAGAAATTTACGCATCAAATTTGATCCTTTAAAAGCATACTTCTGGTGTGATTCGATGATCGTCCTTCATTGGATAAAGGGAGAGCCAATGAAGTGGAAAATGTTCGTGGCCAACCGAATCAGTAAGATCTGGGATCGTACATCACCCGACCAGTGGCAATATGTGCAGTCGGGGAAAAACCCGGCCGATTGTGCAACTCGAGGCTTAACGGTAAAAAATCTACTTGAGCGAAAAATGTGGTGGATCGGTCCATCATGGCTAAGTCAACCGCTGTCTCAATGGCCTCGAGCTACCTTAACTGAGCCGGACAATTCGACGAATCTGGAGCGAAAATTGGTTCGCACCTTTGCCACATTCACGCCACGAAAAATATGTTCATTTGTATTGAGTCCTATTCCTCTCTTTCCAGAGTTGTGCGAGTGGCAGCCTTTTGTTTGCGTTTCATCAACAATGTCTTACCATCCCGGAAGACCCACAATTACGAGGAACCTGCGCTCTAGGAGGACGCATGTGTGCCTCGTTGCTAGTTAAAGAGGAGAAACACCCAATCATCTTACCCACCAAGCACCATTTCATAAAGTTGGTCGTTCAACATGCGCACCGAAGTGCATTGCATGGAACAGTATCGCTAACTTTGGCATTTTTACGGAAACAATATTGGGTTATCAATGGTCGTAACGCGGTCCGGCGTTTTATTCACCACTGTATCACGTGTTACCGAAACCATCCCCATCTGGAATATCAACAAATGGGCAACCTGCCAGCAGTCAGAGTTCGGCCAGCCAGGCCTTTTTCGTCAACAGGCATTGATTATGCGGGCCCAATCAGCATGTTGCCTTCAAAGGGGAGAGGGATCAGCTCGTTGAAGGGTTATATAGCAGTATTCGTCTGTTTAGTCACGAAAGCTATTCACTTAGAACCGGTTGAAGATCTCACTGCTCAAGGTTTCCTCGCAGCATTGCAACGATTTATTGGCAGAAGAGGACTTTGCGCCAATATACACAACGACCAGGGAACCAATTTCATCGCAGCCAACCGCAAGTTACAAGCCGATCAAATAGCATACAAAACTTTCGTCAACGAAAGCGTGTTGCCCTTCCTCTCGGAGCAGCATATACAGTGGCATTTCATTCCACCGGCGTCTCCCCATTTCGGAGGATTGTGGGAGGCTGGTTTAAGATCGATGAAACACCATTTGAAGCGCACCACCGGAGATCGGAAGCTCACGTTCGAAGAACTTAGCACAGTTCTTGCACAGATAGAATCCTGTCTGAATTCGAGACCACTTTGTCCAATGACAAATGATCCCAACGACTTATCTATTCTCACCCCAGGGCACTTCCTCATTGGGGACTCTTTATTAGCACCCCCGACTCCGGAGTTAAATAGCTGTAATTTAACGGACCGATGGAAACATTGCCAATTCGTCGCCCAGTCGTTTTGGCGTCAATGGAGCCGTGAATATCTGGCACACTTGCAAACGCGCCCCAAATGGTTACAGATCAAAAGGAACTTGGAAGTCAATGACATCGTATTGATTAAGGATGAGCGTCTTCCATGCAACCACTGGCCTCTTGGTCGCATTATAGAAACTCACCGAGGTTCTGATGGATTGGTGCGAGTGGTAACTCTCCAAACGAAAACTACCTGCTTGAAACGTCCTATATCCAAACTATGCCTTTTACCAATTCAGGACCATTGGACCCCCGACACATTCCCATTGAAGTCATATGCACTAAACTTTGTTTCGTTACAGGTAGCTGTGCCCACCTAAATAATGGCTAAGCTTGGATTTGTTTGAATAATATTTTCGTGGAAATATCATGGGCGGGAGAATGTCTAATCGTCCAATAAACATCCATTAAGCTAATTGTAATTAACGTATCATATTCAATGTAACTACCAATCTTTGAATTCTAATCGAATACCGAGTACTTTACATTCTAACAACACTGCTGTTTGTCTCGCTCAGTAGGTTTTTTTCTCATTCTGTTGAGAGAGATATAGATTATTATTGTAACAGCAAGGTCTTGTATGAAAGCACAGAGAGTCAGTCGACGTCTCTCCTTCAGTTAATAAAGATTAACCACGAGGTTAATATCGCTCTTAAATATCCTGCGTTTGGACTTATTGGAAGCTTAAGGGAATCTCGTTCGCCCCAAAAGGAACAGAATCATTAAATCACAAAGTTCATGTATTACGTATTTTCCCGTTGGGGATTCAAAATTAGACTAAATATAGCATAACTGTTTTTTTAATCCTTTTTGACGAATTAATAACATGTTTATTTAATTTAATTATAAATTTTATTAAAAAAAGAATAAGAAAATTTTTCTGAAAAAATATGAAATAATCATAAATATTGCACACCGTATGCTGCTTTCAAACGTTTTTCTTCTTTCTATCGTGAAATAGTCTTTGCATTCTCAAGCGAATAAGAAATTTGTCAATCCCTTTTGCTCTGCGCAACAGCAAACGCAGAATTCATTCATTAAGTGTCCGTTTACGCACGCTTCTGGCACTCGCGTTTCGCATTTTTGTTTTCTATCACCATTCGCATTATGATGTAATATGAAATTGCATTGGTACAAAGTGTATCGCCATATGCGTGATATGATATTCAAAATGCAAAGAGAGCCGATAGAGAACAGTGACAGCTCTATGCTAAATACTCTTTGCCACAAAAAAATTTTATTCGCAACCAAGGCTAAAAAAACTTAACCAAAAAAGTATCAAATTAATTATAAGTCGTCAATTGAAAAAATTTTGTTGTTCAGCCGCATAAATGTTTTTATTTTCTTGTCCTTTCAATAAGTTTTTTTTTTTTTTTAACGGTTTTTTATTATTGCATCTTCATATCCTATGAACTAACAACAAGTTAATGAATCTTAAAACTAAAAAATATTTATTAATATTATATGCTTTTCAGTCCACGCCAACGCGTGAACTGGGCTGCCTTTCCGTATGATGAATCCATAGATGGGTTTCCAGGAGGATTTTTTTGTTACAAAAGTTACAAAAAAAAAAAAAATTTTTATTTATTTTTTTTTTTTTCAACAATTTAGAGGGGGCTTAGTTGTGAGACAGTGATGGCAAGTCACGCCTTTTTAGCCTTGAGGAGCTGTTTGTTAGCAACAAATTTCTAGCTAGTGGGTTCGGATGTTGGGACAACCGAGTGCAATATTTGCGGCTTAATGAGATAAGCTCGTTTTTGACCATCGGGGTACAAAGGTCTTTATGTATGTTTTCGTTTTTTATAAACCATGGAGCACCAGTTATAGTCCGAAGAATTCTGGACTGTGAGCGTTGTATAATGTCTAATAAAGAGTTGCTGGCTTTTCCCCAGAGCTGGGAGCCATAAGTCCATATAGGCTTAAGTGTTGCGTTATAAAGAAGCACTTTGTGTCCGAGCCGCAATCTTGACTTACTGTTGAGTAGCCAGTGCAGTTTTTGGGCGCTCAGCTTCATTTGGGTGCGTTTTCCCTCAATGTGCTTGCGCCATGTGAGTCGGCGATCTAAGTGAATGCCTAGATATCTCACTTCATTGGCCTGTGGAACTCGTGTGTTATTAAGCATAATTGGAGGGCATGTCTCGCGACGCAGCGTGAAAGTTATGTGGGTGCATTTGCTGTCATTTACTTTTATTCTCCAGTTCGCAAGCCAGTCTTCAACAGTATGAAAATGATTATTAAGAACTCGAGAGGCGACCACAGGATCGCTGTGTGCATACAAAATTGCTGTATCGTCTGCAAATGTAGATGTGAAGAGTTCTGGGGATACAGGCAGATCAGCCGTGTAAATCAGGTATAGCAGGGGCCCTAGGACACTACCTTGGGGTACACCTGCTGAAATGTCATATTCATATGTCGTGTGTGTTCCATATTTGATTTTGAACTTCCTTTCAGAGAGGTAGGATTGTAGGACTTTGTGAGTGTTTTCGGGAAGGGTATGTTTAATTTTAAACATTAAGCCAGAGTGCCATACTTTATCAAAGGCTTGCGAGATATCCAGAAATATGGCGGAACAGTATTTCTTTTTTTCAAATGCGTTTCTGATTTCGGTGGTAACTCTGTTTACCTGTTCAATGGTGCCATGGCTTTTACGAAAACCAAACTGGTGCTGGGGAATAGCTCCAGAGATTTGTAAGGGTGGTAAAATTTTTGCTAAGAGACATTTTTCAAAGACTTTTGAGAGTACTGGCAACAAGCTAATTGGCCGATATGATGATGGGAGTGATAGGTCTTTTCCTGGCTTAGGGATCATAATTATGTTCGAAATTTTCCAGGGTCTAGGATAATATCCTAGCCTCAATATTTCGTTGAATATGAAGAGGATTAATCTTGTTGCTACAGTGAGGAGTTGTTGCACCATCTGTGGGGTTATAAGATCAAAGCCTGCGGCCTTTTTTGTGTTTAGCTCGCCAATGATAAACTTGAGCTCCTTGTGCTGAAATTCGCCTATATTTTCGATTGATCGAGGGTTTATTTTGGGAAATTGAAAAGCGTTAGTGCGTGGGTTGGGCTTAAAAACGTTTTCGAGATATTTAGCAAATACATGCGCTTTTTCTTCGTCCTTTCTAGCCCAGCTTCCAGTATTAGTACGCAGTGGTGCTACGTTTGTTTTGGGTGCCTTCATCTTTTTATTTGCTTTCCAAAGAGAATAGTTTGATTCCGCTGTCGGGCTCAAATTTCGAGTGTAATTTTCTAGATTAGTTTTCAGATCATTATCAAGAGCTTCTCTCAGGCGCTTAGTCGCTTGCACTAAGTTAACTTTCGCGATGGGTGAACGTTGTCGCTGCCATTCCCTTCGTAGGCGTCTTTTTTCTCGTACAAGAGTTTCGATCTCGCTTGAAGTATATCTTCGAGGTTCTTTTGGCTTGCTGATTATTTTAAGGGTTGCATGAACTGCTGCCGATATCATGATATTGTTTACCTCTGTTACGGCATCATCAATATTACAATCGCTTCGAAGTATAGAGTTCTCCTTCAAATGCGAGCTTATATATTTTTTGTATTTAAGCCAGTGGGTTTTATTTGTTACAATTCTGCCGGGTTTTTCGGTGAATGTGGGCAAGCCCATCATTATAATTATAACAGGGGAATGGTCGGATGACAAATCGAAGCTGGGCTCAGCATGTAATTCGCTACGATCAAAGTTTTTGCTGACTGCAAAATCAATGAGGTCGGGTTTTTTTTGCAAATCGGAAGGCCAGTAGGTGGGTTGACCTGTTGAAATACAGTCAAAATTTTCACGACTATTTATTATAATTGAATATAGTTGTCGCCCTTTGGGGTTAATTAATCTAGAGCCCCAGTGTGGGTGCTTAGCATTATAGTCCCCAGCTGCTATAAATTTGTTGCCAAGCTTTTGGAAGTACTCTAAAAATTGTGTACCAGTAACAGAAAATCTCGGTGGGCAGTAAACTGCACTTAAAGCGATAATGCTGTTACCATAATGCAATGAGATAGACGTTGCTTGTAAGTAATTTTGGGAAAATTCATCCATTAAATTGTGTTTTATTCGAGTTTTGATCAAAACGCCGGTGCCGCCGTGTGCCTTTCCATCTGGGTGATGAGTGCCATAAAACGTATAATTTTTAATAGTAAAATTATTTTTGCTTGTGAGGTGGGTTTCACTGACGAGCATTACGTCAATTGAATGTAATTCAAGAAATGTATGAATTTCAAGCTTGTGTTGTCGACTGCCGTTAGCATTCCAATGACAAATTATTAGGACACTCATTTCTTTGCAATAAGAATTTGCATGAGTTGGCATACGAAGTAGTCATAGGAGTATGAACAGGATGTGCTGCTGTCGCAAGAGATGCTTGAGGTTGGGTCGCAGTGTTAGACTTTACTGCGTCAGCATATGAAAATGCTTTGGGAGGAAGAGCAGCTGATGCTGGCCCTTGCTGGCTCGGCAAGAAGTTCGGAACTTCTTCGTGAGTTTTCCGCTTGCGTTGGTCTTTTTTTTTTATTGCCATGTAGATCGGGCATCCACGATAACTCGCTTTGTGGTTACCACCACAGTTGCTGCATTTTCTTACATCAGGGTTGTCTTGATTAACTTGACAAGAGTACGAAGAATGCCGATCTCCACATGTAGCGCACACGGGGTTCAAAGTGCAATAGTTTTGCGTGTGACCAAATTCTTGGCAATTAGAGCATTGAACCGGTCCTTTCCGCTTATGAGGCTCTTCGACTGTAATTTTGCGGTGTAGCAAAAATTGCAGATTGTATATTGGGTGGACCTCGTTCTTTTTTAGTTTTTGGGAGTTAGCTGAAGGATCAAGCTCAATGCGATATAGGGGTTGCGGAATATTTTGTTTGTTTTTAATATTAAAAACGGTTTTCGTTGGAAAACCTGCAGCTTGCAGAGCGCCTTTGATCTCTGCTGGGTCAAGTGAGGGCTCGATGCCTTTTATTACTACCACTAAACCTTTGCTTGCTTTAAGCTGGTAAGTAGCTTTTTTTTTGTGCATCAAAGTGGTTCACCAGGGTACGATAGTGGATTTCCGTATAAATTTGTATTTTAGTTTCTTTCACGTTACCCCTTTTAATGGAAACAACGTGAAAGTTGCTGCTGCCAATGGAACGAGCGATAGTTGCTACTAGAGCGTTGGAACATTCCTCACGCAAGTAGATTGGGGGAGGCTTAATTTTTTTGATGGGGTTTGGAGTAGATGCTTTATTGTCATCTTTGCTAGCAAGCAGCGCAAATTTTTTTTGGCTTGGGCTAGTAGCAGTGCTCGTTGATGCATTGGGTTTCAATACTTTTAGAGCCTTCTGTCCTTGCATTTTTTAGGGACTCAATTTCCGCTTGATGTTGACGTAGCGATCCATACCTGTCTGCACTGCCGACCCCTTTTGCTTTTCGTGGACGCCAACGTTTTTTGCTATAGCGGCAGCGGCGCTAGCATTCACTTGAGTAGAGCGCACGGCTGATCTCTGAGCAGCGGTTTGAGCAGCAATTTCGGCTTAGTTTTGTCTGCTGTATTCTTCTTCTGGCTTAGTGTTTGTCAGTATGTCGGTTGTTTCTTCGTTTTGCAGTGATGCTGTTGTTTTTGAAGAGGTGAGGCTCGCAATAAGAGCAGAAACCGTGGACGTTGTAGCTGTGTACTTAGGACTAGCCAAAGTATTAGTTGGCGTACTTACTGCGATCGAGCAGGGAGTATTGGAGCTTGTAGGCAGAAAGGGTAGTGCATTTGCTGCATTTGTTTGCTGCGGTGTGCATGAAAGCTTGCCTGACGTCACCGAGTGAAGGTTCAGCAGAGCATTTTGTTGTTGGATCGATTCGGTAACACTGTGCGAGCGACGTCGGCCGCACGGCGGCGAACGTTGAACACTTATTTTATTTTCAGTTTTTTTCTTCTTCTTTCTCTTTTTTTTTTACATGCACTTTTCGCGCACTATAAGAGTCACTGTCTCTAATTTTTTATTCGGGTTTTTTTCTTATATTTATTATTATAAATTTAACTTTGATTTAATTCAGTGGATTTATTTTTGTTTTTTTTTTTTTATTTAATAATGTTTAATTTTGTGATTGGTTTGTGTTATGTTTTGTTTGTTTTTTTGGCTTTGTTTTTTTTTTACTAAGGTTGCGGAGCAAAGTAAAAAACGCGTCCGACCGAATCAAGCGCTATCGATCAGTTCGCGTTGGCAACCCTATTCGGGATCATCAAAGTTTACGCGCTCGTCAAAACGAAAATTTCAAAATTTAAATTTAAAGTATTAAATAATAATTTATATACATTTTTCTGTCTCGCGCGATTCTTCTCGAGTCCATCCTCCTAAGGAACTGAGGAATTCAAGCTTCGTCGGGTGAGACGTATCATTTCCAAGTCGAAATCTATAAATTTTCCGAACTTCGACTTTCTCCACTCTTTCTTTCTCTTCATTTATCATTTCTCTCATTGTAGCTTTGTTCTTTCGCCAAAGCTGTCCAGAATAAATTTTTAGCCTAGACAAGAACCACAATAAAGCTTTGAGCTCTGCCTATTACAGGCTAGACTCAAAGCTAGCCCCAGGGCAGTATTTAAATTTTGCATACTGGTACAACGTATGCAACGCGATAACTTAAAACTTCAGCCTGAAAGAAGGCACTCTTTTAGTGGCTCTAATGCCAGAAATGCTTATTTAATAGTGAAAGCGCCTGAAGTACCGCCCTCGCAAAATCATTCCACTGCTCACACGGAATTATCCAATACAAAAACCAACAAGACTGCGAGATCAACAACAGAGGTTGAGCTTTCTGTTAACAGCGGTTCAAAAGCTCCTGCTAATAACGTAGGTGATCCAGCAGTGCAGACAGGCATGGATCGCTACATTAAGATTAAAAGGAAACTTAGCCCACAGAAATCAAATGTGGGTAAAGCGAAAATAAATAAAACAAAATCTGACGCTAACCCATCGAACGCTTTTAGTGGAAATAGATTTGCGGCTCTAAGCACAGAGCCCACTGAGACCTCTGATACATCAAAGTATGGTGGAGAAAAATCACCAAAACCGCCTCCAGTATATCTTAGAGAGCGTAGCTCCAACAATTTGGTCACGAGCCTGACCCAGTTAATTGGAAAGGAGTCCTTCCACATCATGCCTCTTACTAGAGGAAATGTTCATGAGACCAAAATTCAGGTCTATAATGTAAATAATTACAGAATTGTCACTAAATTCCTTTACGACAACAAAAAAAGCTACTACACGTATCAGCTTAAAACCAGCAAAGGCCTTAGTGTAGTTATTAAAGGCATTGAATCAGATGTAGATCCTGTGGAAATTAAACAAGCCCTAGAAGAAAAAGGCTTTAAAATTAGGAACGTAATGAACATTTTCAATAGGAATAAAACCCCACAGCCGATGTTCAAAGTAGAACTTAGTCCGGACAACTTAAAACTAAAAAAAAAAATTAGACTCATCCAATCTACGGACTACAATATCTTCTCCACCGTAGAGTTGTAATAGAAGAACCTCATAAGCGTACTGGCCCTGTCCAATGTATTAATTGCCAAGAATATGGCCATACTAAGTCCTATTGTACCCTACGCATGGTCTGCGTCGTTTGCGGAGAATTTCACAACTCTGCAAATTGTAATAAAAATAAAACTGACAAAAAGTGCAGCAACTGTGGTGGAGATCACACAGCAAATTATAGGGGATGTCCAGTATATAAAGAACTAAAAAATCGTATGTCAGAAAAAAAGCAAGCCAGTCGTAATAATCCGAACCAAAATGCATTCCAAAACCCAATTATCTCACAACCTAATAAATCCAGCGTTCCAGTGACTAATAAAATGTCCTATGCAAATGTTGCTAGCTCTGCCATAAGTGCCCATTCTGCCCCTCAACAGCAGAACGGTAGCTTGGAATCCATGTTAGTCAGTCTGACACAGTGTATGACACAATTTATGTCGCAAATGCAAAACACGCTCCAGGAGTTACTAAGAGCACAAAACCAGTTGCTCCAAATATTAACTGCACAAAAATGAGTTTATTTATTATATCCTCATGGAATGCAAATGGTATAAATCAGCGTAAGCTAGAATTATCACATTTCCTCTCAAACTACTCTATTGATGTGATGCTTATTTCGGAGACACATCTAACTGATAAAAATAATTTTTCGCTATCAGGCTATAAATTTTACAAAACAAACCACCCCGATGGGAAAGCACATGGAGGAACAGGTATATTGATTCGTAATAGAATTAAACATTTCCCTGTTGAACCTTTCGCAAAAAATTACTTCCAAGCAACTTCAGTTTCTATTGAAACTTGTGGTGCAAATTTCATTTTGTCAGCAATATATTGCCCTCCACGATTCTCAGTCAGCGAAAATCACTTTAATGAATTTTTCAACACCCTTGGAACTAAATTTTTAGCAGCAGGCGATTATAATGCAAAACACACCCATTGGGGCTCTCGTCTGATCTCTCCAAGGGGTAGACAATTATACAACACACTGATAAATAGCTCCAGTACTCTAGGATTTATTTCGCCCGGACATCGCACGTATTGGCCAACAGATCGAAATAAAATACCAGATCTCATAGACTTTGCCATTACAAGAGGCTTTGATAATTCGCGTATCTCAACGTCGATTTGCTACGAAATGTCCTCAGATCATTGTCCTCTACTAATACAAATTTCAGAAAACATAAGAACAACATGCCCCCCTTTCAGACTGAACACTTCAAAAACGAATTGGGTTAATTATAAAAAGTATGTTGCAACACACATACACTCCGAATATACAATATGTAATGAAAGTCAAATCGATGAAGCGGCAGCAACCGTGAATTCAATATTAACTTCAGCGGCGGAGCATTCTACCCCAAAAACCTTTGAGCCTGCCGTTAGAAATTTTCATCATACTAATAGTCATATTGAAAGATTATTGCGCGAAAAACGTAGATTGAGAAGGGAATGGCAACAACATAGGTCCCCTGGCAGTAAAGCTAGACTCAATACAGCTTCAAAGCAACTTAAAACTGCTCTTCAAAAAGACCAAGACAGGAAAAACTATAATTTCATTTCAAATCTTGCTCCTAATAGCACGTCGAAAGAGTCATTATGGCGAGCTCTCAAAATAAAAAATTCACCCATAGAACATGAATCTCCCTTAAGGAATTCAATAGGAAACTGGGCAAGAAGTGATGAGGAAAAAGCGTCAGTCTTTGCTCAACACTTGTGCTCAGTTTTTCTACCAAACCCACCGGTAAACGGCTTTAGATTTCCCCTCTGCGAGGTGAACAACCAAATTATCCCTATAACATTTAATGCCAATGAAATAAAATGCATAATTAAGGAAAATTTTTGCGAGAAAAAATCTCCAGGCTATGACTATATAACCCCAAAAATGATCAAGGAATTGCCCTACATTGCTCTTACGTACGCAGCACGACTTTTAAATGCTATTGTGAGCTTCTCCTACTTCCCTGTGATATGGAAAGAATCCGTCATCATGATGATACTGAAGCCCGGAAAAGACCCGACGACAGCCAGCTCATATCGCCCAATAAGCCTTCTCCCCTGCTTATCTAAGCTCTTTGAAAAAGCTCTTCTTATAAAAATAACGCCATACATCCACGAGAATAACTTAATCCCTGCTCATCAATTTGGCTTTAGAAAAAAACATGGAACTATTGAACAGGTAAATCGAATCACTCGTGAAATTCGTAACGCCTTCGAAAAAAAAGAATATTGTTCTGCCATATTCCTAGATATCGCTCAAGCTTTCGACAAAGTGTGGCATGGGGGTCTTATTGCTAAAATAAAGTCTCTACTCCCTCAAAATTTTCACGAAATTCTTATATCATACCTCCAAAATAGATTCTTTAGAGTAAGAGTTAATGAATTTATAACGGAAAAATTTGAAATTAAAGCTGGAGTCCCGCAAGGCAGTGTATTAGGCCCCTCTCTTTACCTTCTTCTAACAGCCGACATCCCCACTAGTGATAATATTGTAATGTCAACTTTTGCTGACGACACAGCATTATTAAGCTGCCACCGCGATCCCATGGAAGCATCAAGAATCCTACAAGAACATATGCAATTAATTGAAAATTGGCTCTCTACCTGGCGAATTAATGTAAACGAAGGTAAATGTAAACACATTACATTTACGCTTAGAAGAGGTATAAGCCCTGCTATTCTCCTTAAAGGAGTCTCCATCCCCCAAGTAAATAGTGTAATCTACTTAGGAGTCCACTTAGATAAACGATTAACTTGGCGAAAGCACATCGAAGCAAAGAGGACCAATCTGAAACTTAAAGCATCAAAAATTCACTGGCTAATTAACTATCGCTCCCCTCTTAATATGGAGTATAAAGTTCTATTATATAATAGTGTATTAAAGCCAATCTGGTCTTATGGCATTGAGTTGTGGGGAAATGCCTGCGCATCCTCTATAGAAATAATCCAAAGAGCTCAATCGAAAATTCTTAGAATCATTACAGGTGCTCCATGGTACATACGTAATGAAAGCATTCACCGCGATCTGCAAGTCCCACTTATTAAGGACAAAATCGTTCGCCTAAAATCATCCTATCATGAGAAGCTAAGGAATCACTCGAATCAGCTGGCAAGAAGCCTTAACAGTACAACACGTCGAACACGGTTAAGAAGAAAGGACCTTCCGTCCGCTTCTATTATTTTGGAAACATAACACCGATACTCTGCTATCTGCACCTCGCTCGTGCATGTCAGACGTTTGGCCAATTAAGGCATCATACAGATTGAGGCACCTCGCTCGTGCACGCTCAACGCTCAATGCTCCTAACTACCATCAGAGTAGCCGTTCCAGCCAATCAATTTTACGCACCTTGCTCGTGCGCACCGTACGCTTATCCAACCAAGGATTCACTAAGCTTGACGCACCTCGCTCGTGCATGATCAAGACTCATCCTACCAACGGATTCACTAAGCTTGACGCACCTCGCTCGTGCATGATCAAGACTCATCCTAGCAACGGACGCGGCTTAACAGTAATAAGTCCTCAGCAGCCCAGTTTCTCAAATAGAGGCCCGTTGGAATCAAAACTATTATATCTCTGTATAAATAGTTGTTATATTTAAAAAATAAGATTTGATTAATTACTGTTAGTTCCCACCCAAAGGAAGATACAGTAAAGAGAAGCAAAGTTTAAATAAAAAAAAAAAATCGATCACTTCGATAAGTTTGTATACAAAAAATTAAAGAGTCTTCTTCAATGGCTTACGAAAAGTATCAGTGTATACAATAAAAATTATTTTGATATAAAAAATTTGTCCCTACCGGACTATAAAGCGGGAATTCAAATAGCAGGAAAAATGCAATTTTCAATAATGGAAAAATATATGGATGCCATTTTCGCAACCAGCGACCTTTAATTAGTTAACAAAAAATGTGTTTAAGCGCTACCAAAAGAAAAATCCCATAAATTGCTAAGTAGCGAAATGCGTGTGCCTGAGCAAGTCATTGCTGCAGCTTTGGATCTGAACCTGACTCAGAACACTTTTAGCTCTTCTTGTACTTGTCTTATTTTCTACGAACGGAATGTAATATTTCCTTTTACTTAACAAATAAATTGTAGAAATCATAAATATAAATATCGAAGCTTAAAATAAAATTAAATTTAATGCAAATTACTTGATTGAGCAAGAAAAGTATGCCCCCATAGTATCAAGTACCTTAAAAAAGTACTCAATAGTTTCTACAATATTGTAATATTCCATTTTTCAACTTCCTTATGTTTTCATATGTTAAACGTTTGCAGGAATTCACGTTACGCAGCTCCTGCGAAATTGGAATTTAGGCTTAACTGACGTGAGAGTTTAGTAGTCATAAAATTACCAAATAAAAACAAAAACTACTGTTACAGAGGTAATTTTATTGAAAATAATTTTAAGTCAGAATAGTTTAATATTAAAAACAAAATAAAGTAATAAAAAGTCCCATTTGCTCGATTTAAAATAAAAGACTAGACGAAACGTATATATTTAGCCGACCGCTATGGCTTACGTGTGAGCGCGTCCGATACGTCGAGTGAACTCCCCTTCCTTCTCTCTTCTCTCGCCCAGTGTTGCCACATATGTTTTTTTTTTCGATAACAGTCGCCCCTTCCTGGCGTTAAGCGTCCTCGCGCTCGGAATCAGTGTAAAAATTAGAGTCGTTGTGGCTGTCGCTGCTCTTTGGTAGTTGACACCATTGCTTCATTTTGTCTGAAGCATGTACCGATGAATAGTGTCGCTGGTTTCTACTCGCTCCCGGCAAGTCTTCGATTGCGCAGCGATCGTTCGCGAGTACAGCTGTTACCACAAATGGCTCCTTGTAACGAGGCTCCAGCTTCCTTGAATTTCCGGTGCTTGAGGATTCATTGACGACTAAGACCAAATCGCCCTTGTTGTACTTCTTAGGCTTGGCGTGTTTTCGGTCGAAACGAATTTTTGCTTTTTGCCTCTGACCATCAATATTTGCTTCTGCAGCTTCGCGCTGCTCAACAGTTTCTTCCGGGGAATACAAAATTGTTGATTCTCCATCTTGTAATATCTGCATAACCCTATTGCCCAAGATGTCCCTCGGTTTGAATCCGTACAACAATTGATGTGGAGTTTTACCTGTCGTCTTGCTCTTCGAAGAATTAAGAGCCCATTGAATTTTTCGCAATTTTTGGTCCCAGTTCCGGTCGTCGTCGGTGGATGGCAATATCATTTCGAGAATCTGCGAATAAGACGCTCCACCTGATCGTGGAGTATGTACTGCGTTTAACACATGCTTAATTTGATTTTCTCCGCAATATCCTTTGAAATCTACTATGTCTCGTGGTTGGTTTGATGCGCAAATCAATATTCCAAGCGACGAATTCAAAGTTTTAAATTTTTAAATAGAAGGATGACTTTTATTTCATTTTATAATTCATAAACTTAAGGAACTTATCACGCACGCTAATAAAACAATTCACGCACGGTCACGAAAATATCCGTGCATGTGCGTCAGTAAGAAAATCGTGATTTTTACCATGCGTAAGAGAAATATCACGCACGCACGGAATACTCACGAAAATAAATGTATTCATAAATTGAAAGTAGACTATATATAATATATCATCAGCAAAAATATTTTAGATTGTGTTTGCTATTGAAAATGAAAAATGAAATTGAAAATGATTTGAAAAATTCAATTTTTACGCCGGTGAAATCGGCACCTCCCATAGGTGGCAGCAAATGATTTTTCTCTTAGTAATCCGTTTCTCTACCCTGAAAAATGGCAACCGCTCCGCAAATTGCGCTTTTTTGTCACTTTTTTCACGCATTGGCGGTCGATTTTCGCCCCCTTTACCACCACCAAATAAAGTCGTGACTTATGGTTAAAATTTGACCATGACCACATTTCGCGAAATTCGCAATAACTTTATTTTTACTATTTGAATTGTGTCTTTCGCAGCTAGACAAAATGTCCTCTAACGGTTAAAATTTGACCATGACCACATTTTGTGATATTCGTGAATTTTTGATATTCACTATTTTGATTTGAGTATTTCGCAGCTAGACGAAATGTCCTCTTACGGTTAAAATTTGACCATTACTAAATTTCACGAATTTCGCAAAAACTTTATTTTCAGTATTTGAATTGTGTATTTCGCTGCTAGACAAAATGTCTAACGGTAAAATTTTACCATACCCACTATTCGCAAACATTTTGTTGTTAATAATTATTTGGAGTTTGTGAAGCTAAATCGAAGCACAGATAAGGTGTAGCTAGATATCCAAGCTAGAACAACGAAAGCTGCAGGAATTTTTGTTAAGGTAATGTTTAAACATATTTTAGGCTGAGGAAAAGGTATGTGCGCAATCGGCTTAGCCGATGTAAACTTCTTTACGATTTCGCCGGCGTAAAAACCGAGGATCCGATTAATCGTTTTTCAAATCATTTTCAATGATCTGCTTTTTGCTCGGTCCATTCATCGTGAGCTCAATTCAATGAATGAAATGAATTCATGAATAGCAAACACACTTTAAAATATTTTTGCTGACGATATAAATATTATATATATCCTACTCAAGCCTACTTTCAATTTATGAATACCTTTATTTTCGTGAGTATTCCGTGCGTGCGTGATATTTCTCTCACGCACGGTAAAAATCACGATTTTCTTACTCACGCACATGCACGAACTTTTCGTGATTTTCATATCACGCTCACGTCGTGAGTAGCAGTGACACATCGTGACACTGTAAAATTCACGTCACGCGCCCAGCTCTAGTCTGAATAGACAATTTCTGATCTAATTGTAGCTGCTTTTTTTATCAAATTCGTAGGAGAATTTGTCATATAATATATATGTACTATCTGTGACGGAATTTCTTCTGCTGTGTATCTTTTGTTGTTAAATTTTTGTCTAGACATTGCTCGAGTTGTCATAGCAAAAACACTATTAGTAGACTTTTTTATTTCATCTATTGATATGCGTGACAATGCACCAGCAGCGACATTTTTATTACCTTGTATGTATTCAATGTTAAAATTATATTTCGATAATTCTAATCGAATCCTTGTTAGCTTAGATGAAGGATCCTTAAGATTGAATAGGTATACCAACGGATTATGATCCGATCGTACAGTAAATTCTGTGCCATAGACGTATGGTCTAAAATGTTGAATAGCAAAATGAATTGCCAATAATTCTAACTCGATTATCGGTTTTTTTTTTTTTTTGTTCTGCATGGTTGAAAGTTTTTGATGCGAAGAAAGTAGGCAAATCGTTGCCATCGAAATCTTGACTTAAGACTGCACCGCAGCCAGTTTTTAAGGCATCTACAGTAATTATAAATTTTCTTGTAAAGTCAAGATATTGTAGTAATTTTGGCGATATTAAGCTTGACTTCAGTAGCTCGAATGATCTCCCGCATTTTGCATCCCATTTAAAATGTAATTTTTCAGGTATTAGAATTTAATGGAGCAGCTAGTGACACAAAATTGGGAATAAACCTCCTATAATTATTTGCGAATGCAACGAATCTTTTGACTGCATCTTTATCTTTTGGAGTTGGATAATTTTAATAACATGAATTTTAGAGTCATCTGGTAGCAATCCTTTAGCTGTACATTTGTGACCAAGGAATGTGACCTCAGGTCTGAAAAAATTGCACTTGCTAGATTATTTAGATGATGTTGCTTACTGCAGCCTACGACAATAATATCATCAACGTATAAGAAAGCCTGATTTGGCGCAAGACCAGAAAATGCAATTGACATCATGCGAGAGAAGCAGTTGGGTGCGATGTTTAAACCAAACGGTAGCACCCTCCAACGAAATGATCCACGATCTGTTCTTAAAGGTGTGATATCTCTAGAATCGGAATGAAGGGGGATCTGGTGAAAACCAGAAAAAAGGTCAATAACTGAAAAATGCTTAGCTCGGCCAAAGTTGTCGAGTATATCGTCGATGTGTGGTATCGGAAATTAATCGCCAATGAGTTTTTTATTTACTGCTCTGAAATCTACACACATTCTGTAAGATTTCCTTCCCTGAGTGCTTTCTTTTGGAACTAATATCAACGGACTGTTATAATTGGACTGACTGGATTCGATCAAGTAATTTTTTAATAAATTTTCGACTTGTTTATTTATTTCAAGTTTTTGTGAATAGGGAAGCCTGTAATTTTTTATGTTAACCGGTGTTGGATCATTTAGTCTTAGCTTTTGTTCATAAAAATTAACTGTTGTCATTAGATCATTATCCAAGGCATAAATGTCATCATACTGCACGCATAGAGGCATTAATTCATCTTTGGTTTCAGGTGGCATTTGATTTTGCAGTATTTTTTTAGACAATTTTCTCTTTTACTTTTTTCTTCATTCTTATTAATAGAATAAATGTAAAAGCTCTGAAGTTTTTCGAATTGAATGCTAGAACATTAAACAGCTTTTACTTCGTTTGTAGTGTAAACTATTCGTAGTACTGGATCTTGTTTGTCAATGATGAATTTTCCAATAAATACACCTTCACAAACTTCTTGCGATTCCACGAAAACAGATTCACTAATATCCTTTAAATTAAAAACCTTGAAAACTTCGCATCTGGGTGGTATAATTCAGCTATCATCACTTGTACTATTTTGAACTCCAGACTAATACCCAGACCTAATTATCCTTTTTAAATAATATTCCGGACACAGATAATTCATTTAAGTCCTTTTATTAATTTACTTATTACTTTAATTTACAATATTTGGATCTTACTCTAGCTCCTAATTGACTCGAAGGACTTCCCTAATTCCCTGTCTAACACTTAAGTCTACGCTCCGCTGTCGTGGCCCTTGGCTGAGTACGTGCCAGAGATGTTCAGTGAACCATTCGCATAGACGAATGGCAGCGCATAATCGTTGCTTTTGTGCTGCTTCCATGTGCCGTTAGCCAGAGCGAACGCTGTAGTGTAGTGACGTTGAGCGTTTTCTCTCATACGTTGCTTTTACTTACCATAGTACTGCGCCAAAAACCACTCGCTACCTGAGCGAATGGTAGCGAATATTTGCGAATGGTTGTGAATGGTCAGTATAGGAAGCTGTTTGTGTTGTTTTGTATACCTACGAGACGATCTTGCATTACGCTAATGAGAGAGCGAGCATAAAGGGGTACGCGTATGGAAAATACCGTTTTCTAAATGAACGAGCGTCCATAACATCTTCCATTCTGCTTCTGCGCACTTAATTATAAACCATTCGCGTCGCAGGCAGAATCGCTAATGCTTTGATAATGTGCTGTAGTGTAGTGCACTGCTTTCAAGTGAATGGTATGTATGCAGCATTCACGCTTTCACTGAACTGCTCTAGCTCGCCATTCGTTTTTGAGAGAGTGTTTCATCTCGCCAAATGAATGCATTCATGAACTTCTCTGGTACGTGCACCGGAGTTGAGACTTTGAATACTGAATCAAGAGTCCACTTGTCGATGTTAATTCTTCCCATTTATAAGGAGAAAGTGCTTAGGCTGCAATTTCTCGCCAAATCTGGAACACTTCCGCAAATGACGAACTGCTGATTTGCAATCGCCTATTGCTCAATTTCGCTTTTCTCCATAACTTTGTATAATAGCTGGTGCTGACGTAGTCGTTGTTCTCATTACCGCTGACCTACTTCTGCGTTCCAGTTCTAGTTCTGCTTTGGTGACGATATTGTGTCATTGTCTTCGATCGTTGCATTTCTTTTGTTTGCTTCTGTCTGTTATTCGCTTTTCTTGCGAAAACGAGTGGCTGCTTGATTCACGCTAGGTCGTACAGTGAGTACACGAATGTTTTAACTCACAACATCCCTCCTCCTTTTGAAGAAGTAGCGTTTATCGTGACGGCAATTAGTCCTCAGGGTAGTAAGGTGTTGTTTTCGTGCCCTAGACGATATATCTTGATTATGCCTTGGTGTTGTTTTGTTCCCCTTTTTTTGTGTGTTTGTGTACTCCTCTCGAGTGCATACGCTATTATGTTTCATTGACTTAATGTCGAGTAGGTTCTGTTGATTTTTCGTTGATACTTTTCCAAAAAACCGCTGGTGCAGCAATTCTGATTCGGCCTTGAAAATTGTAAATAAATGCAGCTGGGTAAAATGGGGATATTTGTTTTGTTGTTACTCTCAAAACCCGCTGATGTGACATTTATGATTCGGCCTTGAAAAATTAAATAAATGCAGCTGGGTAAAATTTGTTTTGTTGTTATTCCCAAAACACGCTGATGACGCAATTATGATTCGACCTTGACAATGGCCATGTGTGGATATCTGATGTATGCTCGTAGATTGTAGTTTTTTGTCGACCAATAGCTCGTGAGTCTTTATTGACTGCCAACTCTCCCCTCTTAATGGAGTCGCGAGCATCGTGACTGTGAAACGGTTCTGTCAAAGTCTTTGCTGTTGTACTACAAGACATTGGGACGGCTGCGTTTTATACTGATTTACTTTGTTCTTTGGTGCCGGAAGTTGTTGCTGGGCAATTTAGACGGTTGCCTCATGATGTGCTTTGGTTGTTATGTTGATGAGCCATGTTGATGTACCAGAGGGGCTGCCGATGTTTACTTAAAAATATTAGTCATTCTTATTTGTAAACTACCATTCTTTGCTTGCTAATTAACTGTCTTAAAATCAAAATTTTAGAATATCATTCTTTGCTAACGAATTAACTGTCTTAAACCAAAAAGACTTTCTTTAACTAATTATAAAAAATTTTAGAATACCATTGTTTGCTAAAAACCAAGTTAATTATACAAAATTGTAGAACATTATTGTGAACATAATTGTTTTGAAATTTATATATTCTTTTTGCTCCGTTCTAATATATATAGTGATTTATTTGTTCCTCTTAAGATTTTATACAACCATAGGCAAATATTATAATTATTGAGTGCCTATTATAATTTTTATTATTTTTTTAACTTCTCAACTTAGACAGGCAATAATATTCTTATTGAATTGATATTTTTTGTTTTTTTTTTTTTTTTTTTTTTTGTTTTATGTGTGTTGTTTTCAATGTATATTTTCAATTTGCATTTTTTTCTTTTGTCTCTCTCTCTCTTTTTTTTTTTTTTTTTTAATTTATGCTTTTGACTTTTCAATCTCTTTGTAGGTACTTTTTTTTTTACCCTTTATTTTTATACAAATTTAGTTCTAATCCATTAATTTTTTCAAATTTAGTATAGGGTATCTTTTTAACTATTATTTTCTCCATTTCCTTCTTTTGATTTATTAAAAAAAAAAATTTTTTTTTTTTATCTTTCTAAAATGGTTTACAGTGTTTTCAATATGCCAACAATACCTATATTTTCAAGGTATTGTCTTCTATGTACTTTTTCTTGAATATATACAGATATTTAGTAAATCTCTGTACATATATACTTTTTAATAGTTACCAATTTTTTTCCTGTTTTTGTTGCTATTCTTCCCTCTCGTTCTTCTGGTCGGGCCATTTTTATTTCCACCAAGCACATCTTGTGCCTAAGCTTGTCTAAAAAAAAAATATTAAAAAAAACACAAATTACGGTTCTCGAGTCCCTACTGCATTCTCAGTTTTTTTGATAATGCTTTTGATTTTGAAGATTTTAGTTCAATTGAAACGTATACCGGGGCTTGTTCAAAATTTTCGTGACTGTAAGACTTCAAAATAGTTTTCGAGATATCTGGCTTTTATAAGTTTCGATAGGGCATTCTTATTTATACATCGCCCTAAGCGATGTTTAAAAGAAATTCCTAGTCATAATTAAATTTAAAAACAGTAGGACCTCACTTAACGTGATAAAAATCTTTGTTTTTGGATTGATTTTTTACATTAAATAACTCTTTACGGCACTTTAAAATTGTACGCAAATGTTTTGTTTAACGGATTCGTTTTTGAAGTTGAAATTTCGCTCCAATTTGATTTTATGTTGCGGTTCACGCCATCCCATTTAAAAATATTTTGTATGAGCGCAAATTTTTTTAAAAAAACTCGTATAGACTGCTTTCCTTGTATCAAAGAATTTTTTTAATACTTCTCTAATTATAATTGGATTATTTAAAATAACTGACATGTTACTGAAATCTAATTTTTTAATTAAATTTATCATTTCATGATATTTTACTCTTTCTTTATTTTCCTGCGAGGTTAAAGCTGGTACCATTATTGCGGAATTGTGTAGCCTACTCAGTGGGTTGTCTTTGAAAATTTCCTTTGAATTTTCTTCTTTAACTGACACATAATCTTTTATGTTCATTAAACTACCATAACGATTTCTATCGACTTCCTCGTCGAGTTTATAATCTTCTTTACTACCTGACTCTCTATTTACTTCAACCTCACTGCTGTTAAAAATAGGTACAACTCCTTTTCCGCCAATATTCTTAGGCGATTCGCTTATCAAATCTGGCATAATTCCCTCTTTATGTTCTCCTTTATCTCGTAACAATTTTCTGGCACAAGTTGCTACTACTCTTGCTTCATTTTCCTTCTTTTTGGTTATTCTTTCTTAAATTTTCCTTATTATGAACTAGGTATGGCCTTTGAACTTTGAACTTTACTGTGGCATTCCGGTCTACTGGCCTTGACCGGGCCGCTGGGAGTTTCCCTGACTACTATCTCCTTGCTGTTGCTTACAAAATCTTGCTGTATGCCCAAATTGAGAGCATTTGTAGCACTGTATATCAGTGCGGCTATTTTCAGGGAAATCTTTTATGATACTATTCGACCCACTATGTGGTGAAAATTGATGATTGTACGAGTGGTTATGATTAAAATTTTCTTTAGTGTTTTGAATTTCGTCTCTTCTAAACGGTGCTCTATTCAGGAGCTGAATTTCTTCCATATTAAAATTATCTTGCCTTCTTTTACAAAATTTGTTACTTTCGTGGCCATTTGTTTGACATATATTGCAAAATAGATTCCTAAGTCTGCCGAAACAATTACTATCTACATGGCCTCTCCTTCCACAATAAGTGCAATTTTGTGCATCCGAGCGTGTGGTCTTGCTATCGATTAAATTGCATTTTCTGCTATATTGATGCCCATATTCAGCACAAAACTCGCAGTAAGGGGTATTCCTTCTCTGCTGGCATATGTCCCAAGTATGCCCTACTGTCTTGCAAAAAGAACAAATGATTGGCTTAGGGGATTGCGGGGAGGCATTGACTCACAAAATAGTTGGAACTAGATTTTATATTATATTCAATGTGAAGATCTTCATACTCCTCTGCCAATTTGATTAAATCAGAAATCGGCTTATCCTTATTTGTTTCGAGTCTAATTTGCATATAGGGATCCCTAACACCAAAAATGAACTTGTTTGTGGCCAGTTTTCTATATTCGTTTAGTGCGGATATTGCTTCTGTGGAATTCCACGACTTATTGATAATCTCTTCTGCCTCATTCAATAAAAACTCCAATTTTCCCCCAAATGCTGACGCTCTCTCGGTATCCTGTTGCGCTGCTCCTATTTCTGATCTAATCGTTTCGAGACTCCTACGCTTTAAGGGCATGGTATGGTTTTAAAAAATTTTTGGGTTGTTTTTTTTTTATTTTTTTGTCTGAATGTACAACATTTTAAGAGTATTGTGTAAAAATTCCAAGTAAATCGTTCTAAAACTAAAGGAGATACAGCGATTCAAGGGAGTGGACCTTAGTGTAAAAAGTGTAGAAAAAAAAATTTCAAATCGATTTTGTGGAAAACGACTTTTTTGAAGTCCGTGAACACGATGCTGCAAAATCTACTTGACCGATCGTTTTAAAATTTTTTTCAATTATTATACACATAAATCAACAGGTATCGCCGTGGCCCTTTTTTTTTATTTTTTTTCCTATTTTAAAATAATAAAGTAACCTAAATTTTTAAGCGAAAATCGCGTTTTTGATTTCAAAACGCTACCAAAAAAAAAAAAAAAAAAAAATTATTAAAAAAAATAGGGCCACGGCGATACCTCGGGATACAAATTATCTTTTAAAAACATGTTTCCTTTTTTTTCAGATGAACCGCTAACCTCTAATCATGTTCACGGCAAACCAACTTTTTTTCGAGGAGCCTCCGGTGAATCGATACCACGTATTTATCTATCGATAATTTAAATTTTTTTTCTCCCAAATACACTTAATAAGCATAACTACAACATGTATATGAAGAAAACAAGTTGAGTTGTGTCATAGGACACCAGATAAGAACGAAGTTCATTATGGTATTTATAAATGTTAGTAACGATAATTCGCAGCAAGGTTTTTCGCAAAACTCAATTGTTTTTATTAATCGAAAAATATATGTATACAAGACGGCTGTTTGTTGTTTTCAACTGTTTTTAACAAGCGAAAATGCGATACAGTATATTCTGCTTAGCTGCATTCAATTATTTTACAGACAATTTTATGCACTTACGCGAAAAACGCACCTACCCGAAATTTTTTGCTGTATTTTTGAGTAACATATCAGAATGTCTTTAACAACACTTGAATTCTTAAAAGAACGCCGTCCAAATATTAATTTTATTAACAAACAAGTAAGAAAGCTAAAGTCGGTCAAGCCCGACTTTGAAATTCCCAGCGTCCCGACGTTATGAGCGTACTATGTTTTGCTTCTCTATTTATGGGCGTGGCAGTGGGAGGGCCACATAAATTATTTCCCTACACCTTTCATTCGCCTTGGTGAACCTATGTTGCGATTTTGAAGCTTCTACGCCTTTAACCTCGGAAGTTACGAAAAATCTTCATTTTTGGGCGTGGCAGTGGGCGAGCCACATAAAATTTTTTCCTACACCTTTCATTCGCCTTGGTGAACCTATGTTGCGAATTTGAAGCTTCTATGCCTTTTACTTCGGAAGTTACGAAAATTCTCCATTTGTGGGCGTGGCAGTGGGCGGGCTACATAAATTTTTGTTCCTACACCTTTCATTTGACTTTGTCAACCTATGTTGCGATTTTGAAGCTTCTACGCCTTTAACCTCGGAAGTTACGAAAAATCTTCATTTTTGGGCGTGGCAGTGGGCGAGCCACATAAAATTTTTTCCTAAACCTTTCCTTCGCCTTGGTCAACCTATGTTGCGAATTTGAAGCTTCTACGCTTTTTACTTCGGAAGTAACGAAAAATCTCCACTTGTGGGCGTGGCAGTGGGCGGGCCTCATAAAATTTTTTCCTACACCTTTCATTCGTCTTGGTCAACCTATGTTGCGAATTTGAAGCTTCTACGCCTTTTACTTCACAAGTTACGATAAGCCCTTATTTGTGGGCGTGGCTCACGGAGGGCGGCGTCCATTTTTTCGAGGATATGTCCCTTTTTGGAGTTTATCAGTACACCAAATATCAATGAAATGTGTTGAGTGGTTCGCAAGTTACAAGCATTTTACTGAAAACACATTAAATTCATTTGTGGGCGTGGCAGTGAGCGGATGTCTTCCATTTTTAGTTAGGATCATACTCGGACCCCGATATACCTGTGTGCCACATTTTGACTTGATTGGTCCAGCCGTTTCGGAGGAGATCCGGACACGGACGGACGGACAGACGGACATGTCTAAATCGAATTTTTGATCCTGATCAAGAATATATATATATATATGTCTATATCTACGGAGCGTTATTCTGGCTGTTACAAGATACCGCAATATACGTTGCTTACGCTGGGTATAAAAACAAATAAGTACTTTGAATTACTTTCGCTACTTGAACGCATACGCTTATTACAAGTAATCGGACTCACAGGGTTGCATTTAAGTCACACATTTCCTATATTTCTGTCAACCTGTCATCGAAATTTCAACTCTGATTTCCTTTCTTCAAAGTAGTGAGTTCGTTACTTCCTTTCAATTTACTTTAACAGCGTTGAGCCCTCAAAGTGCTAAGTTAGATAAGCAGAATATACTGGAACTGAAAAAGCATACGTGTAAAGGGTTTTCCATCGCAAATGAGATAGTCTCGAACATGCGAATTTTCATACATAAAGATGTTTTAAAGTATCGATATTTTTCCCACCGATATTACATCCGCAGCCCCCGGAGTACAGACGATGATTTTAAATAAGTTTTAATTATGTACGAATTGACGTATACTTTGATAGCGCAAAAAAATTATAAGCTACCTAAAATGCCCTTATATATTTGCAAAAACCTACTAATCGGAGTTATTCTGAAAACTTTCAGTCTGGCAACACCACATATTGTTTTGTTTTGTTTGAATGCATTTATGCTTGTATGTGTCTGTGTAGTTTCTGAATTTAATAATTAATTGTTTTTTCGGGATATCGTCGGAAATAAGTGTCGCCTAAAAAAGTATAATATCTTGGCCGCATCAGGAAGTCATTTTACGTAAATATATGTATATTTCTTTCTTTTTGCAAAGGTTACTATACCCTTTTTTGCGAACTTCAATTTAGGTAACACGGATTTTATAGCGGTTTTTCACTTTTTCTCGACTAGGTCCCCTGTCGCTATCGTTTCATAAAGAACTTCGTTCTAAAAACGATACCATACCACATCCTCGTGCGTCCTTAGGCCACAAAATGTGTGTTTCATTATCGAAATGTCTTAACGTGTAAATGGCCTCTTACCACTGCGTCTCTTGCCCATGAAAATTTGTTTCATTATCGAAATGTCTTAACGTGTAAATGGCCTCAAACACAAAAAATATATAGATAACTTTCCAGAGTGATTTCCCAGAACATTATTAAAAGGAGCGAATATTGGTTTCAACTCCAATATGCGAAATTTCGATGAGGTTAAAATAATATTCTATACAATTTGTTTAAAATTTTCGTCGCACAGTGAAGTAATACGATTTGCCTACACCATTATTCAGTATTTACATTAGCATATTGTTATTCATATCGTTTTGCTTAATGGGGAGAAACATGAGAGTTATGTTATATTATGTTATGCTGCGAGGTATCAAGATTTTTTTGAAAACAGTTTCGAAATATCATAACTGTTTTTATTAATCGAAAAATGTATACAAAACGGACATAAGAAAACATTTTTTTAATTCCTTAACGTGTAAATAGCGCATTTTGTGTTTTTGAACATAAAAAATGCACAATCGAAGTTTTTTGTTCAGCTGTTCGATAACTGAAAAGCCATACGTGTAAAGGGTTTTCCATCGCAAACTTTCAGTCTGGCAGCACCACATATTGTTTTGTTTTGTTTGAATGCATGTATGCTTGTATGTGTCTGTGTAGATTCTGAATTTAATAATTAATTGTTTTTTCGGGATATCGTCGGAAATAAGTGTGACCTAAAGAAGTATAATATCTCGGCCGCATCAGGAAGTAATTTTACGTAAATATATGTATATTTCTTTCTTTTTGCAAGGGTTATTATACCCTTTTTTGCGAACTTCAATTTAGGTAACACGGATTTTATAGCGGTTTTTCACTTTTTCTCGACTAGGTCCCCTGTCGCTATCGTTTCGTAAAGAACTTCGTTCTAATAAACCAACATTATTCATGTCTCCAAAAAAAAATCATGAAAACATGCCTTTTTTTCGGGTTTAAAACCATACCATGCCCTTAAGAACTCCCTTTTTATTATGTCGCAAAGCTCATCCAGGCTATTAATTGTCCGCTGATTAATTTTCACATAAGCTACGCCAGATATTCTATTTTTTATGCATTTAATAATGTCCCTTATATCGCTACCATTTACTACGCTTTTTAATAATTCTATTCCTGTTACAAATTTGTCCACTTCCAGGCTTAATTCTGGATTATTTGATCCTGAGAAGTAAGGCACAAGGCGAGTTACCTTTTTCATTAGCTCATCTACTTGTACAGGATTATTCATTGTCATTCTTACTGAAGGCAAACTGCTCGCAACAAAGGCTTCAGATTGAAAATTAGGTGTGTCACTGTAAGGTTCAATAATTTTTATTGAAGGGTTTGTCTTTGACACCGTCACCGGTGTAATGTTATTTTGGTGTGGGGCTGTGCTTGTGAACGCAACAGGTGAAGATTCAATATTTACTGTATTTGTAGTTGTCGTTCGTATTTTTCGTGTCGGATTTGGAGTGGGAGAAGTGGCACAGACTGTCCTTAAGTTGTTTTTCAATTTTTTAACTTCTTGTTTCAAATAACTTACTTCTTCTTCACTTGCTTTCAGACTTGCTCTATCCTGCTCGATCACCTCTGCTGTTTCTTTTCCTACAGCCCGTTTTAATATTTCCCTGAGATTGTCGTTCTGTTCCTCCGATACTTTAATTAAATTAACCTTTTCTTCAATTTGCTTTCTTAACTTCTTACAGTTTCTGTCAAGGAGTGTTATAGTTTCTTCTAATTTTTTAACTTTATCTTTTGATACCTGACTTAAAGGACCTACTGTATCCTTTACTTTGTTAATGAGGAAACTCGCTTCTTCTAGTTTTGTAAATTGGCCTAACACGGCTTGATCTTTAATTAGTTGCGAGATTTCCTTATTCAAATTCACCTCCTTTACTAAATCCCACGTATCTGCTACAATTGATTTCGCATCTATTTCTGACTGATGTAAAGTCTGTCTAAGTTTTTCTAATTCCTGTTCCATAGGAAATTTTCGAAAAAAAATTTTAAATATGTTAGTTAAATATGTTAGTTAAAAATCTGTACTCACCATTTTTATTCTTCTGTTTGCTAACATTTTTGTTTTTTTTCAATGTATTCCCTCGTCAGCGATGAATCTGCTACCGTTGATTTTATTTTTTATTTTTATTTATTTATTTTTTTTTTTCTATGCTTTTGGACTCATGAATCTCACTGTTCCGTTCTTCAAAAAAATTGCATACAAAATTTTTTTTTTCACAGGATAAAAATTTTTCTCAAAGGAGTACCGGCAGAGCACGATCAAACGTTACCCCTGGATACCTACTTCGATTTAACTACCGCATACGCCTGCGCCGCTAGACACATGAATTTTAGAGCTTCGTTCACCCGGGTCTGATTTTGTCAGGCTTTAAAACCAAAAAAGGTTCCGCTTCACTCAACTCTTATTTTCATATGCCACACCGCACAAACGCATTAGGATAGCTTCTTAAAAATTCTAATCCTTGATTCGAATCCAACCCAAAAGTCGGTCGAATACCAACTGCGCCAAAAATGTTGTGATTATTAGGGGAATGTATCAGTCTGGCTCCTCCAGAGTAATACTCAGACCTAATTATCCTTTTTAAATAATATTCCGGACACAGAGAATTCATTTAAGTCCTTTTATTAATTTACTTATTACTTTAATTTACAATGTTTGGATCCTACTCTAGCTCCTAATTGACTCGAAGGACTTCCCTAATTCCCTGTCTAACACTTAAGTCAACGCTCCGCTGTCGTGGCCCTTGGGTGAGTACGTGCACCGGAGTTGAGACTTTGAATACTGAATCAAGAGTCCACTTGTCGATGTTGATTCTTCCCATTTATAAGGAGAAAGTGCTTAGGCTGCACTTTCTCGCCAAATCTGGAACACTTCCGCAAATGACGAACTGCTGTTGTGCAATCGCCTATTGCCCAATTTCGCTTTTCTCCATAACTTTGTATAATAGCTGGTGCTGACGTAGTCGTTGTTCTCATTACCGCTGACCTACTTCTGCGTTCCAGTTCTAGTTCTAGTTTGGTGACGATATTGTGTCACTGTCTTCGATCGTTGCATTTCTTTTGTTTGCTTCTGTCTGTTATTCGCTGTTCTTGCGAAAACGATTGGCTGCTTGATTCACGCTAGGTCGTACAGTGAGTACACGAATGTTGTAACTCACAACAAACAAAAGGATATCGACATAGATTCGTAATCAATTTAAATCTGTATGTTTTTAAAAAACCTTTACCTAGTATTCCATCGGACGGAACGTTAAAATTGTTGCTTACAACATGGAAGACTTGTGGTATGGAATAACTTGCAATTTTTAAATTGGTGCGTATAGTGCCTAAACTCAAAATTCTATTTGTGGTTATGCCTGTAATGTATATCTTATTATGAATATTAATAAGAGTATTTGATCGAACACTGGAAACTTTAACTAATGAAATGTCAGCCTGCGAGTCTATTAAAAAACTACAAGGATGTTTTAATTCCGTGAAATCTAGATTTATGAAGTCGGAGTAGTTTAAGTTTAAACTATAAATGAATCTAGTAACTGGATTCGGTGTTATTGATTTTGAGTCTACACCCCCAACATCTCCTGTTGATGGCCTTCCGAGTTTAAAGACCTGACATTGGT
Source organism: Chlorops oryzae (assembly GCA_020466095.1). Lineage (NCBI taxonomy): Eukaryota > Metazoa > Arthropoda > Insecta > Diptera > Chloropidae > Chlorops > Chlorops oryzae. The sequence goes on along the minus strand of CM035808.1, from coordinate 58,569,537 downwards.
AGTTCGAATATCCGAAATGTTATGGTTGTAAGTATTGCTTCTGTTGTTGTTGCCATGACTGTAGTTATTTCTTCCTCGAGTCGGATAGTAGGAGCTTCTGTAATTATTATTTCCTCTAGAAAAATTGCGATGACGGTTGAAGTTACTACCTCGAAACGAATTACAGCCCCTATTGTTGCCACGGTTGAATTGATTCCTGTTGGTAAACCGATCTGAATGGTAACTGCTAGCTTTAAAAGTTAATACTTGCTTTTCTTTACATTCGTTTGTTTGCTCCACCACCAATTTAGCAATGACGTCTTTCGGGTCGCTAAACGAAGTAGAGGCTAAAATAGATTTTACCAAATCGGATTTTGCATTTAATCTACAAACACTAAAAGTTTTCTCTAAAGTCATCTCCAGGGCTTTTGCTTTTGTCATGCCTTCACTAACTAAAGACCGTTGTAGAGCATCAGCGAGTTCTTCAGCTTGTTTCGTGAAGTCAGAATAATTATTGTTTTTAACGCTTAATGCTGCTATTTTGCCTGCCACAACTTTGGAATTATCTGGTTTGATTTTGATTTTAAGGGCGTTCTTAATTTGACCAACAGATTTTATGTTTTCAGGTAAAGCCTCATGTGATTTTCCTTCTAATTTTGACCTAAGAAACGTTATAGAAGTTATTTCTAAATTTGAGTCAGCTAAATCTTGAATTAAATCAATTTTGTCTATTAAAGAATACAAGGCCAGCGGATTTCCATTATAGTTTTCTTTTATTATATTACTACACATGGTAATAAAACTTCTCTTTTGCTCTATGGTGGCCATTTCAACACCTAAATCATTTAGTGCGTTATTTTCGTTGGAATGCTTTATTTCTTCGATATTACTATTATGTTCAATTTCACTTTGATAGTAATCTAAGAAGGATTCGTTCATTATTTGACTATCAACTTGAGTCAATATATTTTCTTCATTCGGAATTTTAATTTTACATTTTAGTTTATGAAAGGACTTGACTAGTAATTTCCGGCACTGATGCAATTGTTTAGTTATAGATTCATTAAAAGAAATTTCTGCGTTAAAATTAATCGCATATGCCAGAACATTATTATAAGTTTCCAAAAGTAGTGTAATATGTTCACTGCGTTTTGTTGCATTTTTTGATAGAGGCCGTTTTTGCGAAATTCGTTTTGTAATTCTGTGAAAATTTTTTGTTAAAGCATCTCTTTGCCATTACGATACAAAACCTCTTTCCTTCTTGTTTCTCTTTGATTTCCGTTTCCTCTGTCCATTATGCCAAATGTTGTTGTTGAAGGTAGGAAAAAGCCTTATTTTCGTTAATCGCTATTAATCGTAGCATAATCATGCACACGCGGATTAAGCATAACCTCATTTTGCGAAATTTTTTTTTTCAACGTAATTTTTTATAGTTTTTTTAGTATTGTTAAAATGCACACAATTACTGCATTTTCACCTATTTGTTATTTTTCCGATATTTGCAATAGTTAAATTTGTAAGAATCTCGCGTTTCTTTTGATTTTTTTTTCAATTGTCTTTCTGTATTTTTTCTTAAATTTGTCACGATCGCCATCTCGTGGTTGGTTTGACGCGCAAATCAATATTCCAAGCGACGAATTCAAAGTTTTAAATGTTTAAATAAAAGGGTGACTTTTATTTCATTTTATAATTCACAAACTTTACTGTTTATTTCACATTTCAAAAATCAATCCTTTCTCTCTTCTGATCTAGTGATCTCTCCTTTACGGTAAGTAATTGCTCACCTCTCTAGGTACAAAAGTAATCGGTAAGTATTTTATGTATAAAGGTGATGGTGCACTACACACCATAATGTTGCATTACTATCTATTTATCTATTTGACGTAAACGCTGTTCCTCTATCGCTAACTATAACCTGAGCCACACCCAAATAACCGGTACTTTCATCGAGAACCGCAGTGACGTGCTTTGTGCTTGTGTCATTAACCGCTCTTGTCAGTGAAAATTTCGTGAAACTGTCTATGACGGCTAAGAGGTGGGTGTTTCCTTTCTTGCTCTTGGGGAAAGGCCCCAAATGGTCGACGTGTATAACTGCAAATGGTATGGCTTTCGTTTCACTAATGTGCATCTCACCTTCTTTCTTTCCTCCAGGACATTTGTTCAAGGCGCATTCGACGCATGCATTTACGAACGATTTTACGAAGTTTCTCATTCGTGAGAAGAAGAAATACTGATTGAGTCGTTCCACCGTTCGATCAACACTAAGATGTCCAGATTTTACGTGTGCATCGTAGTCTAGTCTCCACCGCAGATCTTTTGGTACTGCAAAATGATCATTATCTCTACCCTTTTTGTATAGTCGTTCGTTTGCGCAAAGAGTATAGATATAAAGAGCCTCCAAAGTAGCGATTCGAATCTCTTAAGGTTTCCAATGATACGCGGTAATTATTGGCTACGAATAAGAAATTCATTCATTAAAAACGCATGCCCATTTCGCCTGAAACTTGGCAGCATAGCTAAATGAAGGAAAGAATTGGGAGTGTGCGCGATTATGGCATTCATTCATAAATTACAACTAACCGTTTGAATTTGTTGAAATTTGGCAACGTAGATAAATAGAAACAGAAAATATTCGCTTTTCTACTTACTCCCGTAAGAATTGAATGCCTATGGATATATTTAGACACCTCTTCAATTTTCGCATATTCGTACAGGGAAAAGCCAAAAACTTGAATGCCCGAAGTTCTTAGAAATTAGCGCATAATAAATGGAAGTTGGCATTCTTAATGGGGTTAAACTGTATACTTTGCTATTACTGATTTATGATATTGGAGCGTCTCAATAAAATTAACGGAAATATGAAAGTTCTGGTTGAAGTGAAATTTCAAGGCTGATGAATTTCAATAAACTTAAGTATGTACATTATTTTCATACCCAAAGAAATAATTCGTTTAGGTTCAGTTTCTTTTAAACGAAATGCGTTTGGATATTTTCTAAACTACCTTTTTATTTTGGAAATCATTAAAAAGTTTGAAATGAATGCAATTTTCCATTTGCATTAAACTGATATTTTTGAAACTTTCTTCGATACAATCGATGTTTCATTTGGGTCAAACGACTATTTTCTTTTGAAATTACCCGAATTACACGACCAAATAATTTTTCGCCTTTGAATGTAATAAATTGAATTTAAATTAGACATGTAATTTCCTCAACTGTTGTAAGGCATGATATGGCATATTTCATAAGATGCACGACTTGCAATGCGAGGGTCTCGGGTTCGAGCCCTGTCGGATCGTAGAAAGTATTTAGTTTTTTTTTATAGCAAACGAAGGACTTAATTACAACCAACGAAAATTCCAAACGAAGTTCAATTGCCACTTTTTTCCATTCAATTGGGATGGTTAAATCATTTTCATGTGCAAGGATTTATGAATGTTAATAAAAATAATATTTAGGGGCCGACCATATATTACTTCATCATACAGTGGAGAGGGAAGGCGGTTTAAAATGGTCAAAAATAGGCTGACTTAATATATGGACGGTCCCTTCCAAGAAACGAGAAAATTGCTTTCCTCATTTATATTTGCAAAACGCCTTTCAAATCGCTAGTTGACACATAGAGAATCAAAACTCACACCAATACAGATTGTCGGCTGCCTAAAAAAAATCCAAACAAAGTGGAAAAAGCATATTGAAAATTCCATATTCCTTTGGCCCATTTCTATCAGCATACGAAGAACGGAAAACTTCAAGAGGACTAAAAACAACACAAAATATAATACTCATTCAGTTGCACACGAACTGAACATCAAACCTTTCCATGCAACAAAATCCGCTTCTCGAACTTGTTAAATGTTCGGTAGCTAATAGCCACCGCACATTTAAGCGCTTAGTGAGCGCGAAAGAGACTTTGGAGGCTCTTTATATCTATACTCTTTGGTTTGCGATTTTGAAGTTTTGAACAATACTCCGCTCCTTGTTGTTGAGTTTGCTTATAGTTTGCTGAATCTTTGGGTCCTGCAGCTGCATTGAATAAAGTCAATCGTCGTTGCTGATTCCGACTTTAAAAGTTTGGAGCATCGCTACTTCCACTTCGTTGGCTTTGGTGACAGGCATTCGGCTCAATGCATCGACGTGTGCCATTCGATTTGTGTTTCAGTGTTGCATCTCAATGTCGAAATGTTGTACTTTGAGCCACCATCTGGCTATTCGAGGTACCATCTCCTTCTTTTAAAAAGCCATCTTGACAGCGTGACAATCGGTGACGACCGTTACCCTTTCCCCGTTAATGTAATATTTGAAACGTTCCACGGATTTGACCACTGCCAACGTTTCCTGTTCGTAGCTATGGTATTTGGCTTCTAGATCGGTTGTGGAACAACTAAAATAGGCAACAGGTTTCCAGTCTTTCCGTTCTTTCTGCAAGAGAACTCCTGCTGAGCCAATCGCGCTCGCATCCGTGTGTACTTGTTGTTCCGCTGCCATTCGGTATACGGTTAGCACCGGGCCCGTAGTCAGTGCGTTTTGAAGTCGTTCGAACGCATTTTGATGAGTCTCAGCCCACTGGAACGGTTCATTCGCTCGCAGCAATCTCCTCAAAGGCTCGGCTACCAACGCAAAAGCAGGGACAAACTTACGAAAGTATCCCGCCAATCTCAGGAATTTACGCTCTTCCGTTTGCGTTTGTGGTGGTCGATAGCAACGGATAGCTTCAGTTTTTCGCTCTCCTGGTTAAATTCCATTTTCGCCGATTTTATGACCAAGAAAATCTATCTTCCGCTTGAAGAATTCACATTTCCTTAAACTTAGCGTTAGGCCAAATTAAAGTTGAAAAATTTAAGAAAAAATCGATTTTCTATTAATGAAAGATCTGCATAATTATAAATCGATGTCGGATGATTAATTGAAACAAAATATCGATTAAATCGATTTATTTTTAATTTTTCCAAACTGTTTAAGCTCCCATAAGCGGACACCCACCGCCGCACATAGCTTCGTTCCATAGACAAAAATAAAAAAAAATTCTTTTAATATATTTGTCTGATTTCAGACTAAAGGAGACGTACCTAGTACTCCGCTGCTGACCCTGGGGATGCCGGCTACGTCAATTTATATGTCGGTTTGCTCGACGATAATTCGGGTTTAGTTTTCATGTTTAAGAAAAAAAAAATTAAAGTTTTTTATTTTGTTTATTAAGGGGCTATTTCCTTTACACCGCATCTAGCATTTACATCTTTAAAGATGCTTTTGATTTTTATTTACTTTTAAAGTTTGGATTTTTTTTTTTAATTTTAACGTTTTTGCCGGCGCGTGGGCGAGTTGTTAACGCGTAGAGACTTTTTCGACAGTGAAGAGGGCAGCGCGCAGTCCTCCCAGGCAGCGCTGCCGGTTAGCGCAGTCGAACGCGAAAAAGGTACTCAATAAGATTGGTTATTTTGCCGTTCTTTAAAGCCCCGGCTTTGAAGTGACTACGGCGAAAAACCAATAATATTGATGAAAAATATATATTTTCGGAAAGATAATAAAATAACTAATATATTATATATATATATTCACAAAAATTTATGTCAAAAATTTAGTTTTTTTTTAAATGACTTCAATTTTAATTTTTTGGCTTCTTCAATATATAGTTTATATAATTAAAGAAATAAATACAAACTATACTTTAAGGCAAAGGAGCTTAATGTCGTTGTATTTTTTGATTTAAAGAACACAAATGCCAAAAAAATCGATTAAATCGAAACTTTGAATGTTTTTTTACAACCCTAGGCCAAATTCAAAGAGCGTTTGGAACACTTTTTCCAATTTCTCGAACATCTCTTCGTCATTCTGCGCCCCGATGAGAATATCATCCATGAAATAAATTATTCCGTCAAATCCAATTTTATTTTTCACTCGAGCCATCAATCGCATGAAGATAATCGGAGCATTTTTGAGCCCAATCGGCATTCGCTTGAATTCGTACAGTCCATCTGGAGTAATTGCTGCATAAAGATCCACCAACGAATTCATTGGAGTACCCTGCCTAATGGAGGAAGAAACTATCTGGATCGCTCATCGACAAGGTCACTTTTCCATCAAGAAAACGCAAGACCCTGTAGAGAAGTCATATTTTATACCGATATTGCACACCAAGGTTCCGAGAATTGTAAAGAGCTGTCTTCAGTGTATCGTGGTGGAGCATAAAGCTGGGAAGAAAGAGAGGCTATTGGACCCAATAGATAAGGAAGATAGGCCACTAAGCACCTTCCATGTTGACCATGTGGGCCCAATGGAGTGTACCAATAAGGCCTTTAATTATATCTTCGTCGTAGTGGACGCATTCAGTAAATTCGTGTTTCTTTACCCGACAAAGAATACTGCAGCAGAGGCGGTGACCGACAGACTTGAAAAGCAAGCCGCTACATTTGGAAATCAGCAAAGAATCATATCTGACCGCGGAGCTGCGTTTACTTCGAATTCGTTCAAGGAGTATTGCGAAAAAGAAAGCATTTGCCATTTGCTGATTGCTACCGGAGTGGCGCGAGGAAACGGACAAGTTGAGCAAATGCACAAGATTCTTGTACCGATGCTGTCGAAATTTTTTTCAAAACAGTGCTGCAACTTGGTACAAACATGTGAATAGAGTTCAGCAACTGATTAACAACACACCCCCCGTAGTACTACGGTATCGCCATTTAACATACTTACTGGGCTGGATATGCGTACTAAATTGGACTTAGATATCCGAGAGTACTTACATGAAGCAGTACTAGACGAATTGGATGAGGAGCGAGAAACTATGCGAAAGGAAGTTAAGTCGAATTTGTCACGAATTCAAGAGGAAAATCGACGAACATTCAACTCGCCTCGAAAACCAGAGATGAAGTATAGAGTCAATCAACTTGTCGCGATAAAACGGACTCAGTTTGGAGTAGCCCTTCAACTCAAACCAAAATATTTGGGACCGTACAAAGTTATGACCATTATGGGTCATGACCGATACGAAGTGGAATAAGTTGGCGACCACGAAGGGCCGAATAAGATGAGTACAGTCGCCGAGTATATGAAGCCATGGAACCCTTCATTTGGGTCGAATGAAAACGCAGGATGGCCGAATGTAGGATCGGACCGGCAGACTAGAAGTGGAACTACGCACAAGACGGAAAATGACGCCCGACAAGTCTTAGTGTAGAACGAACTATAGACAGATTTAGAACAGTAGGACAGTATAACACTTTTTTTAGCTTGTAAGATATTTCTGTTATAATTGAGGAGTAAAGTCTGAACGCCAATTGCGCAGGAGCTGCGGGAAATTTCCTGCTGCAGGAGGTGCAGGAAAAATGCAATTTCCAATAATGCGTGTGCATGAGCATGTCATTGCTGCGGTTTTGGATCTGAACTTGACTCAGTACATTTTTAACTACTCATGTACTCGTCTTATTTTCTATGAACGGAATGTAATATTCCCTTTACCTAACAAATAAATTATAGAAATCATAAATATACCAATCGAAGCTTACAACAAAATAAAATTTAATGCATATTATTTGTTTGAGAAAGAAAAGTATGCCCCCGTAGTACCAAGTACCTTAAAAAAGTAAAATTGTATGTAAAATGTTCATGTTTCTTTTTACTTTGAATGAACATAGCTCCACCATTATTGAGCAATCTTTTAAGCTCGCTGTCTGTGATCATAGGATAATCCATTGTGAAAGTCTGTGCTAAATTTGACCATCGACTTCTTTACCGTTGCAGAGATATAAGTAAAAAAAACATGAAAACTTTACATACAATTTTACATTTTTCGACTTTGAGCACAATTTTTTACCATTAATTTAAAGGTTTGTAAATTATTTTTGATTTCATAGTAAAAAAAGACGTTTTAGTAACACAAAAGTCTTAAAAATTTTAAGATGGCTCAAGCCATATTTGAGGAATATGATTTTCAAAACATCAATGGTAATTAAAAATTTAATACGCGAATAACTTGGAACTCTGACGTGATGGATTTTTTTTGATATTTTTCAATTATGTAGCAAGAAATCTAAAGAAATTGCTTAAAAACCCTTTGGATTTTTGTACTGCTGTAATTTTATAATATATTTTATGAAACTAACAAATTTTTATATGGAGTTTACATGGAAAAATTTGAACGCTGGTAGCGTCCCCTAAATGTCATTTAAAAAATTCGAAAAAAATACAGAAATGTTTTCTCGGGGTATATATTAAAATGACGGGGTGTCGCGCAAAAAATAAAAAAAAATTTAAAATAAGGACCACCAATTATATATATATATATATATATATATATTTATATATATATATGTCTATATCTTTCACGACTCCTTGGATCTGTGACAAGTTCCGTGCCAAACTTAATATACCCTTTCCTTCGGAAAAGGTACAATATAGGCTTCCAAAAAATTAAATATGTAATACTGATCCAATTGATTTTTATTTTTGAGAGAAAAAAAAGAATCAAATTAAATATTGATTGTAAAAGAGCACAATCATAATATAAGTGTTAGTTTTAAGCGAAAAAACAAAAATCAGAAAATTCATTTTTATTTTCAAGTGAAATATATATATCGATATTAAAGTTTTATTTTTAAGCGAAAAAATAAAAATCAGATATTTATTATATTTTTAAGCGAAAAAATATAAGACGAAATTTAAGTTTTATATTTGAAAGAATAAATAGAATTCTGAACGTTATGATTATTTTCTGAGTTTTAAATAAAAATCACAATTTGAACAAAATGAAAGAAATAGAAATTGAAATTAATGATTATTTTCATTCCCTGATATTTTCTAAACGCCCTTTTTATACCCGACACACTCTGTGTCGAGGGTATATTGCGTTTGTTGGGTTGTGTGTAACACCCAGAACCAGTCGAGATAGACTATACAAAATGTATATAGAAATGATCAGCGTCACCAGGAGATTCGATTTAGACATGTCCGTCTGTCTGTCTGTCCGTCTGTCTGTCTGTCTGTCTGTCTGTCTGTATACAGTTATCTTATCGAAGGAGTTGAGCTATCTTGACAAAATTTTGTATGCGTGCTCACGGGGACATGAGTAAGACTAAGTTCGAGAATGGACCCGATCGGACCATTTTTAGGGGTACCTCCAGTACTAGGGTCTGTTACGAAAATCACAAAAACTGCTCTAAAATCGGAGTTTTTCAAGATATTTTGATGAAATTTGGCATTTGAACATATTTTAGGCCAATTAATGTGATTTACAAAAATCAGAAAAATGGGCGTGGCAGAAGGGCTTTTTTCGAAAATTGTCTCCTACTCCCGAAACGCCTATGGGACTTGAACGAAAATTGGCACTTATACTTCCTTTGTTACCATAAACACCCTGCCTAAAAATTTTCTGGATTGGTTCATTATTAAGGGTACCTCCAGTACTAGGGTCTGTCACAAAAATCCGAAAACTGCCCCAAAATCTGACTTTTTCCAAATATTTCAATGAAACTTAGAATTTGCGCGTATATTTAAGCCTCCGATTAGAATTCCGAAAAATTAGAAAAGTGGGCGTGGCAAAGGGGCGGTTTGCATAAAGAAATTTAAAAAAATGCGGTATATGGGGCCCCTATGGCCTTAAACAACTCCTGATATTAAAAATTATTTGAATATGTGTGTCTGTGTCGGGTATTCTATTGTCAGGCTTGCCTGACTATAACACCCTTACTTGTTATTTATATAAAAAGTTTGAAATGAATGCAATTTTCTATTCGCATTGAACTGATATTTTTAAAACTTCTTTCGATTGGATTACGATCGATGTTTCATTTGGGTCAAACGACTATTTTGTTTTGAAATTCGAGTAAGACCAAATAATTTTTGGCCTTTGAATCAGTAGGGGTATTCACAAAGGCGTCGGAAAATAGGAAAGTCGGAAAATCGGAAAAATTTAACTGCTTAAAAAGTTGTGGAAGATACAAAAAAAGTATAAAAATTTTTTGAGAAGTCGCATTTTTACGATTTTCCGACTTTCCAACGTTTTTAGCACGCCTTTGTGAATACCCCTAGTGCTTAAAATAAGGATTTGTGCCAACTACCCAAAAATATTTCTCAATTACCGATTATTGTTTTTATTTCAATTTATTATTATTATATTTAAGTTCCTAGTGTGACAAGATGACAAATCTTAAAATACACTAATCATAAAACCAAGATAGGGTAGGTAACAACCTGAATCGAAACACTGTAATGCTTATAAATAAATAAATAAATACATGAATGACTATATATAAACTAATTTAACTAATTTAATTTTAATCGAATTTCTTGCTTGAATTTGATTGTGCTGCTAATTTGTTGTGTCTTTTTATCCAAAGAATTCCAGAGACGAGTTCCGTGGATAAAGAAGTGTCGCTCAGAAATGGAGCATGTATGCTTTAAGGGAACTGTATTATTGTTTCGCAGAGATCTTGTGAATCGAATCCTATTAAAAAGATAAGAAGGCTCTTGACAAAATATTATTTTGTGCATCAATTGGAGGACCCTGCTTATAAGTAGGGCTTCGAAAGAGAGATTGTTGATGCGAAATGCAAAGTCTGAAACGTGATCATTTCTTGCAAGATTAAAGACATATCGCGCAACGTTATTGTAGCAGACTTTTAGCTTACGTGAGTGTACAGCGTCTGCGTTGGCGAAGGCCTCACAGCCATATAGGAACACAGGTAATATGTAGGATTTTGCAATGAGTAGCCTTATATTCATTGGCGTATAGTATTTTGTGGACCATAAACATCCTAACATGCCGGTTACCTTTCCTACGGTGCAGTTAATGTGATCGTTCCAATTAAGCGTATTGTTGAAAATAAAACCTAGATTTTTGGCTTTGCTTACATATTCAATAACAGAGTCGTTGATTTTGATTGGCGGCAGCAGCGATGTATCCATAGATTTTTTGTATATTAGCATACATTTCGATTTATTTGGATTTATTTTTAGCTTGTTGGATCTCGCCCAGGAGCTTACTTGCTGTAGTTCACTATTTAAGACACTAGCACTTTCTTGCATATCGCTTTTATCACCTGATAAGTATAACTGGATGTCATCAGCATACATGTGGCAAGAACACGCTTTCAAAACCAAAGGAAAATCATTGACATACACCGAGAACAAGAAAGGGCCTAAGACTGAGCCTTGCGGAACACCTTTTGATACAGGAAGAAGGTCAGAGAAAGACGAGCCAGAACAAACTCGTTGGGATCTGCCTGTCAGATAAGACGAAATAAGTTTTACGGCTTCTGCGGAGAATCCGTAACAATCTTTTAACTTTTTGCAAAGGATATTGTGGTCAAGAGAGTCGAAGGCTTTGGTGCAGTCAAAAAGAACCAGCCATGTAGGTTTGTTTGCATCCAGGTTTATACGAATATCTTCGCATACATCTAGGATGGCGGTTGTACAACTCCGCTTAGGGCGAAAACCAGACTGTCGGTCCGTTAACAGCGAGTTGGTTTCAAAATACTTCGCCATTTGCTTGTAAAGCAGGGTTTCGAATGCTTTGGCAAGGTAAGGCAATATAGCAATCGGCCGGAATTCATTTGCTGCTTTATGAATAGGGATAATTTTTGCGGTTTTCCAGGCCTTCGGAAATATAGATTTCGTTAAAATTGTGTTGAATATATGAGAGATAAATGGTAATAGTCTAATCAATAAGAATTTAAGGAACCTAGGGTGTATTCCATCAAGACCAACAGAGTTGGATTTAATGGAAAGCAGAGATGTAAGGACGTCACAGTCGTTCACACAATGGAGGTTGAAGCTCTCACAAATGTTTCGCTCAGGGTTTGGCAAGGCTTCGAAAGGAAGTTGGCTGTCACTATCAATACCACCTACGAATTGTCGATTTAACTCGTTGAGATCTGAGTGGATTTCTTGGGAATGTGTTTTCTTCAGCCCTATTTCTCTAATGGTACGCCATTTAGCGTTGGAGCTGGTTGCAGTGGCAAAACGTTCAAAAAAATGTTGGGTTTTTGCTCTTTTTATGGCACTAGTCGCAGGGTTTCGCAATGTCCGAAATTCTGAGTAGATTTCAGGCACTCTGTATCGTTTCCATCTGCAATAGGCCGTGTCACGCTTCTGAATAAGAAGTTTCAATTCATGGTGAAACCACGGTTGACTTGTGTTGCTAATCCTCCTTTTCTTGACAGGTACATATTTAGCGAAGAGGTCAGCGACATTTCTATTAAAGAAGCAAATTTGATCGTCTACTGAAAGCATGGAGTAAATGTTTTTGATTTTTTTTTTTTTTTGGTTCAAAAGTGCTTTATTTTAACTTTTCAAGTCAAATTACTTATATTGCATATAATAATTATATATATGGGAACCTTTTTATTTAATCTTCTTCAATGAAACAAAAAATGAGAGTTGATATGAATTTAAAATTCAAAGATCGTGTTTCCAAACTTTTCGGTCCCGTCGTCATCATCAACATAAATGTTTTCTTCAACTTTGCGCTCACGTGCTGTAGTAGACTGCCCTTTCAGATATTAATAATCCTTTTTATATTTCTTTTCATATAATATTAAAGTACTGGATCTAAATTATTTTATTTAAAGTAGTGGATACTACACATGCTTCTAAAAAAAATGGCTTGAAAAAAATTTCCAACTACCGAAACCCGAATTTCCAACTACCGAAATTAAAGGCCAACTACCGGTTTAAAGCTGGAAACAGTCGCCGCGTATCGTATCGTACGACGTGACGGACGAATTATGACTGGTCGATATACACATTTCCCATATACTGGGTTGAATCAGCTGACACGTCACGTCACGTTACGATACGATACGCGGCGACTGTTTCTAGCTTTATGCACAAAACCGGCTTATTTTAAGCACTGCTATGCACTAAATTGAACTTAAATTAGACATGTAATTTCATCAATTCTTGTAGGACATGATGTGGCAGAGTGCATAAGGTGCACGACTTGGAATGCGAGGGTCTCGTGTTCGAGCCTTGTCGGAATTGCCACTTTTTTCCATTCATTTTGGATGGAAAAATTATTTCCATGTGCAAAGATTTATGTATGTTAATAAATATACTATTAAGAGACCGACCATAAATGAATTGCGTCATAATACAGTGCGGAGGGAGGGGCATTTAAAATGGTCAAAAATAGGCTGACTTAATATATGGACGGTCCCTTCCTTGTAGGGTTAACAGACCCTTAAAATGCTAAAGCAGTACATTTCAATTATTTTCCAAAAAAAAGCAGTACATTTCGGAAAAAATTAGTACACTTTTTTTGCACTAAATTCAGTTTTATTTCACAAATAAATAACAAAAATAACAGCTTTCATAACAAAATTAAACTCAATTCATTCTAGGTTTTTATTTTGTAAGCGTCGCCCACTATAAAAATGACATTTTTAGGCCTCTGTCATTTTCAATTGACTGTGGTCGTACTGCACGAAACTGCTCAAAACCGCCCAATTTTTCAGAAAACTGTTCCCGAACTACACGACTGTGCAAATTAGAGATTTTGACAGACAGACATTTATAACCGGATCAGTTTTCGTTAAAATTGGGCTGGTTTGCACAGTTTCTTGTTGTACGGGAACATACCTATAGAGGAATACTAATTCCGCCCAAATTTTTTCACTCTCCGATTTTCACCTATCGGGAAAGCAAGCGGGAAAAATTTTTCACTTCGAAAAAATTTCCGTCCATCGACAACACCTTTTCCGGGCAAAATCTTATGAATCGAATAAAATTTTTTTCCACTTTTTTTTTTCTGGCGAACTGAAGATCAAAAAATTATGGTTAGATAATTTTTTGCTTTAATGACCCAAATAAGGCAAATTCTTTAATTATTTTAGGAGTAAATCCAACAGATTCTGGAATGCTGGTTTATTGAGTCTAAGATACCGCTAAATCTAACATTAAACTTGTTATTTTAATATACAACCACAGCTCTTCACTTAACTAACATAGATTCGTGCAACTCTAACATATTGGCATGGCTCAAGCGTCGCCGGACAAGTCGATGCTCCGATATTATATAAATATATATTATATTATAAATGCTAGTCTGTGCATTTTAAATTAAATAAAAACTTTTTGGACTTTCACAAAAACTTTGGTTATACATATATGAAAAAATGGTATTTCTTATCTTTTTCAACGCATTTCAAACTGTATTTTCGAATTTCAAACTGAATCGAAATCCGGGTGAGTTTATCGATACGCGGATTTTTTTCGGGCGAATCAAAAATTTCGTGTGAATTCTTTTTCATCTAGAATTCCCGATAAGGCTGATTATCTTCTCCATTTTCTGTTTTTAAAAAGTTACACACAGCAATTTTTCATTTGCACTTTTCGAGCTCTGCAAAACAGGCAAGGAGAAATGAAATTATTTCTCCCCTAGTTTTAATGCCCTATCGATTTTAAAAAGAAGTACAAAGAAGTACGAAAATGAAAATGCAGTAAATTTTGGGATTTCTTGTTTTTTGGGAGTACAACGCAGTACACCGCTTCAAAAAGCAGTACGTTTACTCCCAAAAACAGTACGTCTGGCAACCCTACTTCCGAGAACCGAAAAAATTGCTTTCCTCATTTATATTTGCAAAACGCCTTTCAAATCGCTAGCGGACACACAAAAAATCAAAAAATCACACCAATATAGATTTTCGGCTGCTTAAAAAAATCCAAACAAAGTCGAAAAAGCATTTTGAAAATTCCATATTCCTTTTGCCCATTTAAATCAGCGTACGAAGAACGGAAAACTTCAAAAGGACTAAAAACAAAACAAAATATATTCATTCTGTAGCAAACGAACTGAACATCAAACCTTTCTATGCAACAAAATCCGCTTTTCGAACTTGTTGTATGTTCGGTAGCTAATAGCACCGCACGTTTAAGCACTTAATGTTGCGAAAAGAGACTTTGGAGGCTCTTTGTATTTGCGTATGCGAACTCTGAATACCTGTGCAAGTTCCGGAGTTTTCGTAGTGGTTTGGTATTTCCGCGAAACCGCTATAAGAACTCGTCTTATAAGCACTAAGCGATCCATTTTGGTGTAACAAATGCAAAGTTTTGTTAAGTATAAGCCTCGATACTAATTTAAAAGGACCAAAAACTAAGAAACAATCAGCAAAAAATTGAGTTTTTGAATTGCAAAATTGTCCGCTTACTAAACCGTATTTGTGCACCTTATGAACAATACTGAAATAAATCTAATCAGTCTTGTTGATTCAGCGAAAAGGACCGAAGCACTCATACCTATATTGGCCAAAGATAACAATGCTCTTACTGAATTAAGTTTGTCAATAGAAATGCGGTGATAAAATATAAGAGAGTGGCCTTAAATTGTAGTCACTTGAAAGAAGCTACGTTTTTGTTTCATAACTAAACAAACAATATAATATATAAATTCACTGCATTGAGGTAAGCAAACTGCAGTGGCGCAAAATCGGATTTAAGCGGGAAGAATAGGATTTTACGACCATCATATTTTTATGATTATCGATTTAATCTAAAAGAAAAATATATAGATTAAAATATCCATGGCTGTTTTTTCAAAAAACATATTTTTTATATAAAAAAAGATGAAGTTTCAACATTTTCTCCGGAAAATAACCAACAATTATGTCAAAATGGTTAGAACTTTGGTCCAATTAAACCACATATTTTTTCTTTAAATAGGATTTTATATTAATTTTCAGAGATTGTTTTTGAAAAGGAATTCAAATTTTCGGCATTTAAATGAATAAATTAAAAAAAAAAATGCATGAAAACAAATTTTGCGCAAATTTTTTAGATTCGAACCTGGATATAACGAATCCCTGAAATAACGAACATCTCGAAATAGTAACTGACCAAGGAAAATCCTGCCAGGTTTGGTACGAATATCCCAAAAATGGCAGCACTGGTCCTAATTAAAAAGAATAGAATCTAAAGAGTACCCATATTCATAATAGCGCTTCGATGGAAATTTTTCATGGTAGACGCACGCCTTCTGGCACTCGCGTTTCGCATTTTTGTTTTCTATCAGCATTCGCATTGTGATGTGAGATGAAATTCTGTTGGTACAAAGTGTATCGCCATATGCGTGGTATGATATTCAAAATGCAATGAGAGCCAATAAAGTACATTGACAGCTCTATGTTAAATACTCTTTGCCACAAAAAAAATTTGTTCGCAACCAAGGCTAAAAAAAATCAACCAAAAAGTACGAAATTTATCATAAGTCGTTAAATGAAAAAAATGTTGTTGTTCAGCCGCATACATTTTTTATTTTCTTGTCCTTACAATTAGTTTGTGGCTCTGGGATAGCGTAGGGGATACCTGCTATGCTCTTGATCCCAGGGTCCGAGGTTCGATTCCGGCACAGGCGAAACGGAGTGTAATGTTCCAACCCTAGCACTGGTTTTTCAAAAATCACATGTTAGGGGCAAACTACATAATAAGACATATACACTCACACCAACACAAGAAACCCTCCATGGTATCACAATGGGCCGATTAACGGCCTAAGTGGCAGCCACTTCAACCTACCTACCTACAATTAGTTTGTAAACAAATAAATAGAGTCTTATTCAAAGGCTTATGAAAAGTATCAAAGTGGATACGAAAAAAATATTATTTTGGCATTAATGCTTTGCCCCGGACATAAAAACATAAAAACTTTAACCGGACTATAAAGCGGGAATTCCAATAGCGCAGGAGCTGCAGGAAATTTTCAGCTGCAGACAGTGCAGGAAAAATGCAATTTCCAATAACACTAGTTTTCAAAAAATATGGGTAGTGGTAAAACACATTTTTTCTAACTAATTAAAGGT
This sequence comes from Chlorops oryzae, assembly GCA_020466095.1. Classification (NCBI taxonomy): domain Eukaryota; kingdom Metazoa; phylum Arthropoda; class Insecta; order Diptera; family Chloropidae; genus Chlorops; species Chlorops oryzae. The sequence goes on along the minus strand of CM035808.1, from coordinate 58,552,768 downwards.
CGCCGGGGTCGAAAATCCGCGGCATCCATATTTTTTTGTCAAAGAAATGTTTCTGAGATATATGGAAAAAATTAGTTTAGTTTTTCATTTCTTACTAAATGACTCCAATTTTGATTTTAGACTGGAAAAATTTGTTTACATTTTTTTTTTACAACTTAACTAAGATGAAAAAATGCTTTCTTAGCTATACAAAAAATGTTTTTAATCGAAATCGGTTGAGAAACTATGAAGCTATGGTGTATAATTCTAATGAACTCAAACTCAAAAACCAGGGACCCAAAATAATAATTATTTTTGAATTTTGAATTTTAAAAATCGATATAAAATAATTTATATTTTAAAAATTAGTATTTAAGTGTTATTCTTAGAGTTTTATTTTTTGATCAAAAAACAAAAATTAATTCTCAAGTTTTATTTTTTGATCAGGAAATAACAATTATTTTTCGAGTTTTATTTTTTGCTCGGATGATAAAAATTATTTTTGGAGTTTTATTTTTTACTCAGAAAATAAAAATTATTTTTCAAGTTTTTTGTTTTACTCACAACATTATGCAAACACAAGTATTATGCAAATATTTTTTGGATTTGAATTGTGGTTGCCGATTTCGCATCTGGCCTTTTTCATTTCCTCGTGTTCATCATCATCCGACTCTTCATCACTTTATCCTATTTCAGGCGTTATCTTGAAGAAAGTGGTAATATACTTATGCAAGAGTTTTATTTTTCTGAGTACAAAAAAAAAAACTCAAAAACCAATTTTTAGTTTTTGAGTAATAAATAAAAATCTAAGATAAATTTTTATCTTCAGAGCAAAAAATAAAAATCGAAAAATAATTTTTATTTACTGAGTAAAAATTAAAAATCTAAAAATAAGTTTTTTCTTCTGAGTAAAAAATATAACTCGAAAATTAATTGTTATTTCCTGATCGAAAAATAAAACTCTAAGAATAAGTTTTATCTTCTGAGTAAAAAATAAAACTAAAAAATAATTGTTATTTTCTGATTAAAATAATAAAACTCTTAAAATAATACTTAAATTGTAATTTTTAAAATATAATTTATAACAGTTATGGTCCCTGTCAAAAACGTTTCAGTGCCCCAAATTTCAAATTCCGATTTGACACTATTTGTATGAACAACTTCAGAATTTTATGTATATTGTTTTTTTGTTGAATTATGTCACAACTATACTTAAGTTCCAGTAGAAAAATACCTTAGCTTTCATACTTTCCCCTCTCGGACGAAAGTAACTTTTCCACTTATTGTTTTCCGTTTGTGGTTTGTTTGCCCATTTTTATTAAAAATGTACTCGCCGCAAACGAAACAAAACTTTGTGTGAGTGCTTGCACATTTTCAAAAATAATTATTTTGTTTTTATAATTTATAAGAATATAAATACAACTGTGCGAGAAAGCTGAAGTCGATCATGCCCAACTGTGAGTATTTCACAGGTTTAAAAGTGACGTATTCAAATAATGGAGAATATGCAAGCATTTGTTTTATTTGCTTATATGTTTCTACTAGTTATTTCATTAACAAATATGCAAATATCAGGTCTGAAATCGAAACCATTACGAAAAAAATCAAATATTAAAATTTTAGTTCATTCAAACGCTTCTGTTTTTGCGCCCTTGCTCGTGACGTCAGTTTACACTAATTCCATATCGACAGTAGATATGGAAAAATTTCGATAGTCGAAGTCAGAAAATTATTTTCAGCGCCTTATAAGCATTCAGTCTGACTGATCATTCGCCCGTAAATTCTTAGATTCATACAGAGATGGAGACCACTGGAATTTTTGAACTGGTTCGGTTTGGTGGTTCAAGGAAACATCGAACCGCTGGTTTGATTTAAAAAAAATATTTATATATATTTACCTTTTCGAACCGCGGTTTCGGATCGGTTTATACGGTTCAACGAATGGGTTTTTTTTATAAAATGAAAAACGTTTAATTAGTTAAACGAAACAATATTTCTATAAGGTAAGTATTCTCAAGCCTAACTTAAGTCTTGGGGAAAATAACATAAAGCGAGGAGACGAAAAAATGTTACCATATTCAACGATTTTTGTAACACTGAGCGAATCCAAACGAACTTAAATAAAACATTATAATTGGAAATTGAAACAAAGGACCTTTTATTTCGACTCGGCTTAGACGCTCATCCCTGGACTACAACAAGTCCTCCTGTTACTTGGAATTAACGCCAAAGACCTTATCGGACCTTAAAATGGCGATAATTACAAGCTTCGGCTAAGGCCAATTTTATAGACACCTCAAAAAGTAAAAAAAACAAGTAAGGGTGTTACAGTCAGGCGAGCCTGACAATAGAATACCCGACACAGACACATAATTTTTAATATCAAGAGGTGTTTAAGGGCATAAGGAGCTCCATATACCGACTTTTGTTAAATTTCTAAATGAAAACCGCCCTTTTGCCACGCCCACTTTTCAAATTTTTTTGGAATTCTAATCGGACCCTTATAAATACGCTCAAATTCTAAGTTTCATTGAAATATTTCAATAAAGTCTGATTTTGAGGCATTTTTGGGATTTTCGTGACAGACCCTAGTACTAGAGGTACCCCTAATAATGGTCCGATCGAAAAATTTTTTGGGAAGGACGTTACTGGCTATCAAGGAAGTATACGTGCCAATTTTTGTTCAAGTCCCATTGGTATTTCGGGAGTAGGAGACAATTTTTGAAAAACGCCTTTATGCCACGCCCACTTTTACAATTTTTTTAAATCGTATTACTTGCCTTTAAACATGTTCAAATATCAAATTTCATCAAAATATCATGAAAAACTTCGATTTTAGAGCAGTTTTTGTGATTTTCGAAACAGACCCTAGTACTGGAGGTACCCCGTGAGCACGCATACCAAATTTTGTCAAGATAGCTCAACTCCTTCGATAAGATAACTGTATACAAACAGACGGACGGACAGACAGACAGACAGACAGACAGACGGACGGACATGTCTAAATCGAATCTCCTGGTGACGCTGATCATTTCTATATACATTTTGTATGGTCTATCTCGACTGGTTCTGGGTGTTACACACAACCCAACAAACGCAATATACCCTCGACACAGAGTGTGTCGGGTATAAAATTGCATGTAACGGCATAAACCCGAAAGCTATTGTTGTTGTTGTTATCCAAAAAACCTTTCTTATGTGCAGCTACTTTGTTGGCCATTTTTTGTCTTTCTCCTTAAGCTTTAACATATCCGTTACTGAGAAAAAAATTGGTAACGCCAATTTCCTGGACATGAGTGTATGTGAACCGAACCAATTAATATAATATTTTAGTTTGGTTACTGATTTACTCCGAAAATTTTTTTGACATTGGTTTGGTTTACGGTTCGGTTTTTTAATTAAAAATATAAGTCAAGTTCTGTTTCCCTCCCTGGTTTTATTAGATTTTGAAGTTACATCCGCGTTTCCATTTACCCAAGACAGCAGAAACCGATCTATCGAGTAACTGCAATCAAAAAATTCTAAATTTTACTAAAAATTGTCGCACTTTGTTCGCCCAAAAAGTGAGAATGGATGTGAATAATTGACGAGTGTAATATGTGGCCATCATATATACGTCAATTTTTGGGAGATTGTCGGATTGCGCTTTCACAAAACCGCTTTCAGTCATTCTCGTCATAAAAAAAAAATTTTTTTATCTGTAATTTTATTTTTTTTTTTTTAAACTTTGCGTGACTTTACTGAATCTTTCTTAATTTGCGAAACTAACAGTAAATATTCGAATCTTATATCTAGTACTACACATTTTCTATTTATACAGAGAAAAATATAAATAGTTGCTGGTTCCAACGGGCCTCAATTTAAGAAGCTGGGCTGATGAGAGTTTAGCGCTGTTACACCGCTTACATTGTATCGAGCTTTGTGAATCCTTACGTGTGGCGTGCACGAGCGAGGTGCGCCAGACGTAGTAACGCCTTTTTTGGCTGGAACGGATACGTTCTTGCCAGTGATGAGCATTGGTCCTGTATCCTTGGATAGGTAATCATCTGACTTGCACGAGCGAGGTGCATATAAGAGAGCATCGGTCTTAAGCCTCTAAGACGGTAGATGCAGACGGGTCTGACTTGCACGAGCGAGGTGCATATAAGAGTGCATCGGTCTTAAACCTCTAAGACGGTAGATGCCGACGGATCTGACTTGCACGAGCGAAGTGCATATAAAAGAGCATCGGTCTTAAACCTCTAAGACGGTAGATGCAGACGGAAGTTCCTTTCTTTTTTTACGTGTTCGACTTGTTGTGTTACTGAGGCTTCTTGCCAACTGATTCGAATGATGTCTTATCTTATCGTTGTATGATGATTTGAATCGTATGATTTCATCCTTAATGAGTGGAATTTGTAGGTCACGGTGAATATGTTCATTACGAATATACCATGGGGCACCTGTAATGATTCTGAGAATTTTCGATTGAGCTCTTTGGATTATTTCAATAGAGGAAGCGCAGGCATTTCCCCACAACTGAATGCCATAAGACCAAACTGGCTTTAATACACTATTGTACACAAAGAACTTTATACTCCATGTTCAGAGAAGAGCGATGGTTAATCAACCAGTGAATTTTTGATGCTTTAAGCTTTAGGTTTGTTCTCTTTGCCTCGATGTGCTTTCGCCAAGTTAATCGTTTGTCTAGATGGACTCCTAAATAAACGACACTATCTACTTGACGGATGGAAACTCCGTTTAGTTGTATAGTTGGGCTTATACCCCTTCTTAGCGTAAATGTAATGTGTTTACATTTACCTTCGTTTACATTAATTCGCCAGGTAGAGAGCCAATTTTCAATTAATTGCATATGTTCTTGTAGGATTCTTGATGCTTCCATGGGATCGCGGTGGCAGCTCAATAATGCTGTGTCGTCAGCAAAAGTTGACATTACAATATTATCTCTAGTGGGGATGTCGGCTGTTAGAAGAAGGTAAAGAGAGGGGCCTAATACACTGCCTTGCGGGACTCCTGCTTTAATTTCAAATTTTTCCGTTATAAATTCATTAATTGTTACTCTAAAGAATCTATTTTGGAGGTATGATATAAGAATTTCGTGAAAATTTTGAGGGAGTAGGGACTTTATTTTAGCAATAAGACCCCCATGCCACACTTTGTCGAAAGCTTGAGCGATATCAAGGAATATTGCAGAACAATATTCTTTTTTTTCGAAGGCGTTACGAATTTCACGAGTGATTCGATTTACCTGTTCAATAGTTCCATGTTTTTTTCTAAAGCCAAATTGATGAGCAGGGATTAAGTTATTCTCGTGGATGTATGGCGTTATTTTTATAAGAAGAGCTTTTTCAAAGAGTTTAGATAAGCAGGGGAGAAGGCTTATTGGGCGATAGGAGCTTGCTGTCGTCATTTCTTTGCCGGGCTTCAGTACCATCGTGATAACCGATTCTTTCCACATCTTAGGGAAGTGTGAGAAGCGCATAATAGCATTAGAGAGTTTTGCTATAAATTTAAGAGCAATGTGTGGCAACTCCTTGATCATTTTTGGTGTTATATAGTCCCGACCGGGAGCTTTTTTCTCGCAAAAATTATCCTTAATTATGCTTTTTATATCATTGGCATTAAATGTCACAGGAAAAGTTTGGTTGTTTTCTTCGAAGGGAGGAAGTCTTAGGTCATTAACTGGAGGGTTCGGAAGGAAAACTGAGCACAAGTGTTGAGCAAACACAGAAGCTTTTTCCTCGTCACTTCTTGCCCATCTTCCACTTTGATCTCTTAAAGGAGATTCATGGTCTATGGGAGAGTTTTTTACTTTTAAAGCTCGCCACAGTGATCCTTTTGATGAACAGTTTTGGTGAAAGTTTAGAAATGAAATAAGTATTTTTCTTGTCTTGTTCTTTTTGGAGAGCGATTTTAAGTTGCGTCGTAGCTAAGTTGAGTCTGGCTTTACTTTCAGGTGACCTATTTTGTTGCCATTCACGTCTTAATCTACGTTTTTCTCGCAAAAGCCTTTCAATATGGCTATTAGTATAATTAAAATTTTTATGGACAATGGCAGGAATTTTCGGGGTGGAATGCTCCGCCGCCAAAGCCAATATTGTATTTAAGGTAACAACCGCTTCATCAATTTGGTTTTCATTGTCTATTGAATAACATATTCTGAGTGAATGTGTGTTGCAACATACTTTTTGTATTTAACCCAATGTGTTTTAGAGGTTGTCAGACTGAAAGGGGGGCACGACATCCTTATGTTTTGTGAAATTTTGAATAGCAAGGGACAGTGATCTGAGGACATTTCGTAGGTCAACGAGGTTGAAATTTGTGAATTATCAATACCTCGTGTGATGGCAAAGTCTATAAGGTCTGGTATTTTGTTATGGTCTGTTGGCCAATACGTAGGTTGTCCTGGTGAAAGAAATGCTAAGGTACCGGATCTATTTATTAGTGTGTTATATAATTGTCTTCCCCTTGGAGAAATTAGGCGTGAGCCCCAATGGGTATGCTTTGCATTATAATCGCCTGCTGCTAAAAAATCTATTTCCAAGAGTGTGAAAAAATTCTTTAAATTGATTTTCTGTTATTGTAAATCGTGGAGGGCAATATATAGCAGATAGAACTAAATTTGCACCACAGCTTTCTAAAGAAATTGAAGTTGCTTGAAAGTAAATTTTTGAGAACGGTTTGAGAGGGAAATGTTTAATCCGGTTACGAATCAAAATACCCGTTCCCCCATGGGCTTTCCCATCAGGGTGGTTCGTTCTGTAGAATTTATAGCCTGGAATCGAGAAATTATTTTTATCGGTAAGATGAGTTTCAGAAATAAGCATCACGTCTATAGAGTTGTTTGAAAGAAAATGTGTCAATTCCAGCTTACGCTGATTTATACCATTTGCGTGCCAAGAGGATATAAAAAGTAAATTCATTTTTGTGCGGTTAAGATTTGGAGCAACTGATTTTGTGCTCTAAGTAACTCTTGGAGTGTGTTCTGCATTTGCGACATGAATTGTGTCATACATTGCGTCAGACTGACCAACATGGTTTCGAGACCAGCGTTCTGGTGCTGGGGGACGGAATGGACACTTACGCCTGATTTAGCTACGTTTGCATATGACATATTATTAGTCACAGGAACGCTAATTTTGTGCGGTTGCGAGGAAATAGGGGTTTGAAATACAATTTGATTTGACATTGTACGACTAGCTTGCTTCTTTTCTAACATACGATTTTTTAATTCTTTATATACCGGACATCCCCTATAGTTTGCAGTGTGATTTGCACCGCAATTGCTGCATTTTTTCACTGTGGATTAGTCTTCGCTTTTGTCGCAGTTCGCGGAGCTATGAAATTCTCCGCAAACAACGCAGACCATACGTAGGGTGCAGTAAGATTTAGTATGCCCATATTCTTGGCAATTAGTACATTGGACAGGGCCTGAACGTTTATGAGGTTCTTCTATTACAACTCTACGGTGAAGAAGATATTGTAATCTAAAGATTGGATGAGACTCATTTTTTTTAGCTTTAAGTTATCAGGACTGAGCTCTACTTTGAACATCGGCTGCGGAGTTTTGTTCCTGTTGAAAATATTCATTACAATTCTAATTTTAAAACCCTTCGACTCTAAGGCTTGTTTGATTTCCAAAGGAGCTACATCAGATTCAATACCTTTAACAATTACGCTAAGGCCTTTGCTGCTTTTGAGCTGATACGTATACACCGAGAGAAATAAGAACTGTTAAATTAACCACTTAGAACAGTTAAAGTAAGAGTGGTCAAATTAACTGTATTCCCCGTTGAATGCACTGAAAAAGGAAGTCAAATCAACAGTTGAAAAATTGTCACTTTTTATGTTCAAATTCGCTTTCGTTCACTTAGACGTATAAGTTCGCATTCTGATCAACCGTCTCCGGAGTTTTCAATAGCTCAGTTGTTTAAGCTGTGAGTTGACCGTCGTGAGATTCGGGGTTCTATCCCTGCTGGCGGCGGGAATTTTTCTGGATTTTTTTTTTTTAATTACAGTTTTTTTTTTGTTCAGAGTGTAGTTGTTTTTTAAGGCAAAAATTTTCTCCTAAATTTTTAAGATTTTAATTTATTTAATTTTTTTTTAATGATTCATTTTCAAGCAAAAAATTTTGCAACCATAAGCTCAAGTGAGCGTTTTGACCAACAAATTAAATTCGTTCGTTTAGCGTAATGGTTAAGACGTTCGCCCAGCGAAGTGGTGGTCTGCGGTTCAAGGCTCGGCCGAGGCGAGAAAATTTAAAGAGATGAAAGAGAAAAAGATTTAAAAAGAAACAAATAAATAAAAAAAATATATAATAATTTAATAAAAAAAAAAAATATTAATAAAAGAAGGTAAAAAAAAGTCAAAGCAAAAAATAAATTTTTTTTCCCAGTCGCTGGTGACAGTTGATTTAACCGCGAGACAGTTATATCAACCATCAGGTAGTTATATCCTTATTGACTGTGTTTATACTGTTGAATTAACCGCTACTACACATAAGCTAAGAATTAACGCTGAACTCGGTTATTTTAACCTGCTTTTTCTGTTAATATAACTACCTTTTTCTCTCGGTGTAGTAGCTTTTTTTGTTATCATCAAAGTATTTGGTGACCGTTCTGTATTTATTTTCATTATAAATCTGAATTTTGGTCTCATGAAGATTTCCTCTTGTAAGGGAAACGATGTGGAAAGACTCCTTTCCAATTAGCTGGGTCAAGCTCGTTACCAAATTACTGGAACTACGCTCTCGAAGGTAAACTGGTGGCGGTTTTGGTGTTTTTTCTCCAGCTTCCTTCGAGGAATCCGAATTCTCAGCAGTCTCTGTAGTTAGAGCCGCAAATCTATTGCCAGATAGCACGTTTGATGGATTAGCGTCGAATTTAGTTTTATTTATTTTCGCTTTTGCCACATTTGATTTTTGTGGGCTAAGTTTCCTTTTAATTTTAATGTAGCGGTCCATACCTGTCTGCACTGCTGGATCTTCCTGGTGATACTAACCATTTCTATATAAATTTTTTTTAAGTCTATCTCGAGTACGGACGAAAAAATGCCATATACCCTCAACACAGAGCTTGTCGGGTATGACTTTGCTATATATTTTTCCCAAACATGAGCTCATTATCGAATCAAAAAAAAATTTAGTATACTTTTCGGCATTTTTTTTAAACTAACACAGGATTTAAAAAATTATAAATTGTCCAATTTCAAAGCCGTGTAACTTTGGTTTCTGTGAACCGATTTAAAAAATCTATAATCGTAATTGAGCGTTGTTTTTTCCTGTTCGAGCTCAAGTAGAAGTATTTTAAACTTTCATGGACTTTTTTTTCAGGGCACGTTCTGAAATGAAACCGATAAATAGAGAAATATATAAATTGTTATAACAACCTTATGAAATAACCAATTTTCTTCAAGGAAGATTTTTTTGAAATGGCAATATGCCTTCTTCCAAATGGTTACAAAATTGATAGGTTCGAGCACATTTTTGGCATGTCTTGGAGCAATTTCCTCAGGTCTGAGTTTCTTCGACCATATCTCCGTAAAACTTCGGTCGATTGTAGTTTCGTTGATTTCCTTTGAAAGATAGTTTTATTACCAAAAATATCTGGGAACATAATGTATTTAAAAAATGAGATTAAAGCTGAGAAATTCTAAATTTTATCATTGAAGTCGGAAAAATCTCATATAAATTTTTTTTCCAACTTTCAATCAGCTTGCGCGATATGAAGATGCAGCTTATTTTGAATTTTTTTTTACACCAAATTATTTTTTATACATAAGGAAACATAATTTTACTATTCCAACGCGATCATACAACTTTGTTTTATTCATATAAGAACGACCCACCCTAATAGATATCGAAGATTAAAATAAAATAAAATTTAATGCAAATTACTTGATTGAGCAAGAAAAGTATGCCCCCGTAGTACCAAGTACCTTAAAAAAGTCCTCAATGCTTTCTACAAGACTGTAGTACTCCTTTTCTCAACTTCCATATGTTTTTCTGTCGCTTGTCTTGTCGCATAATATGAACCACGACTTAAAGGAGGGCAGCTGCCGCTGCTTAGAGGTGGAGAACTATCGATGGTATTATCGGCACTATCGATTGTTTAGCACACAGCTTCCTGCGGTGTTCCGCAAGGCTCCGTTCTCGGTCCTGCCCTGTGGAACGTGATGTATGACTGGGTTCTTAAAGTCGTCCTTCCAGATAACTGCACAAGCGTTGGCTATGCCGACGACGTGGCAATTGTCGTAGTTGCAAAGACTACAGAGGAAATTTCGGAACGGTGCGCAGCAGCAGTTGATAGAGTAACCAGCTGGCTTCGTGGAAATGGGCTGCAGCTAGCTGCCCACAAAACGGAATCGGTGCTTCTCAGCACCCGCAAGAAGCGTGAAGTCTTCTCGTTTTGGAGTTGGGGCTTCCAAATAAACTCGAAACCGTTTCTGCGGTATCTGGGTGTCCTCATAGACACCAGGATAGTTTTTAGAGACCACTTGAGGATGGTAAATGATAAGGCAGCTAGAGTGACACTTGCCCTATCTCGAATCATGGCAAACACATCGGGAATACGAGCTACAAAACGTAAACTCCTTGCGAGATTCACTAGCTCTGTGATATTATACGCAGCTCCTATCTGGGCTGCAGCCATCGGGAAAAACACATACGCTGCAGGCGCTAAAGGTACTTACCAGCTAAGTGCGCTGCGCGTTATCAGTGCCTTTTGCAATGTTTCGGATGATGCTGCCTACGTAATAGCGAGCATGCCGCCGCTTGATCTTCTGGCTTGCGAATTAAATGATAACCGTTATAGAAGCGTACCGGACGAGGAGACGCGCCGCTCCACCATGCGTATATGGCAACAACGATGGGATGTTTCGACGAAAGGGAGATGGACGCACTCTGATCCCAAATCTTCATGTATGGGTTCACAGAAAACATGGTGAGGTAGACTTCTTCCTCACACAGATCTTAAGCGGACATGGAGTTTTTAAACAATATCTTCGTGGTTTCAAGCACAAAGATGATCCGTTCTGCCCGAGCTGCGATGGGATACCAGAAGATGCGAGCCACGATCTTTTTACCTGCCCTCAATTTAACGAAACTAGGGAAGAAAAAAAAGGCGGAGGCTATTGGCGAACGCATAACAGCACAAAACATAGTATTGAAAATGATAAGCTCGCCTGAAGCATGGCGAGCAATATCTACTCCTGCAGCGATAATCATGACTCGGTTAAGAGTATATGAACGACAACGTGCCAGTGAACGCGCAGGAAGAGAGGCTCCCTTATTTCAACCCGAACAGTCACGAACTCGTACGACCTAACGAACGATTTGAGCTAACGCTCACGACTGCCTTCTGACGAAATACCTAATGGTGGTTCCAGGAGGATCTTTCCGTCCCGACGAGAGGAGATGTTTAGAGGACTAAAGTCCCCACATACACACACACACACACTTTAGAGTCATATCTATGGGGAAATAAGTATTCCCATATAAAATACATTGGAAAAACACCTGGTAATTTGTAACCTGCTTACGACAGGTATACGCAGGTAAAAAATGGTTTGTGCACTGCTCGTCACTCATACCTTTCAATTAAAAAAAAAAAAATTATCAAAATCGCTTGACAAACAAAGGAGAAAATAGTACTGAAAGGATTTGCCTTAGCCTATTTATATATAGATTTTCGTTGAGAAGAGAGGCAGAGGGAAGAGAGAAAAACACTCCAATACCATATCCCCGTGCATCCTTAGCCCACAAAAAGTGTGTTGCACTATCGAAATGTCTTAACGTATAAGTTATGCCGACTTAGCGCTTTTCGCGCAAGATCTAGCCATTTTTTCAGGTCCACAGTGCAAAATTGTTATATTTAGCGACAAACTTTTTTAAGCGCGAAACCTAACCAACCCAAAAGCGGGAACAGTGAACATCAAGTCTGAAATGGAGAACGTTGTGGAAAAAAAGAAATATCTAATTTCAATACTTTCGGCTTGTGTTTTTAGTTCAAACGAAAAACGATCCAGATAATGAAATTGCGTCAAAGGCAAAACAAAAGGAGATAAGATCTGATAACTTTAAGACAGACTTTATTTAATGCCAAAAAAAGGCATAATGGTTGGATGAAAAGTAACCCGGCTGGAAATTGCCTAGAGAAATGTTGTTACTAGCTATGGCCTAGGTAGTGCCTAACTAGCGCCTTGTTAGATTTTTCCAACTAAATAAATCTAGCCTAGCGCTAGTGGGCTCTAGCTAGAACCTCCTCTGTAGGGGCGATGATCTAGACAGGGCCTAGCTAGTTCTCTCTAGGTAAAGCCAGTGTTGCCAGTACTTCAGAACCAAATTTCCCTCGAAAACCAAACAAAAATCCCTTTTTTCCTTCAGCGACCTATAGAAATTTCCCACGAAAATTCCCTCAAACAAAAACATATTTTTCCTAAACAAAATGTTGATAATCACTATATTTCTTAACATTAAAAACTTAAGGTAGCTTCGTAAAATTACATACTTTATTTTAAGAAATTGTACGTTTGAAAAGGCCCCAAGACCACTACTATTAAGGCAAGTTGGTGGGGAGATTTTAAAGCCCATTAAGGGCCTCATTTTTGTTCAATTTCTTCATGAGAACTGCCCTCTTGCCACCCCTAATTATAATTATAGGCCGATCACTAAAACAGGATGTTTGTTACCAAGAGCAAGCATACATGACAAATTTGGTTCATGTCCCATTTGAATTTCAGCCACGTCCAAGTCTTTAATTTTTGGAAATTCCTTTTAAAACCCCAAACCCCAAATGATATATGTACATATAATATATACATATTAACAATAAATACCTACTACAAGTTTGTTATCACATCCACATTCGAGCATGCTCCTGCGAACGGCTTGGGTCGATGCAATGCTCGATCGTAATAGGTGATGTTAGAAAGCCAAAATTATCGACCAACATTACCACATACGATCGAGCATTGCATCGAGCCGAGCCGCTCGCAGGAGCGCTTGGTATCGATTATTGAAAAATCCCTCTATCGTGTTCAACAAAGTAAAGAAAATCCCTTTTTCCCTTTTGCCAATATTTGGTGTGAAAATTCCCTCAAAATGGGAAATATCCCTCAACCTGGCAACACTGGGTAAAGCCCGGACAATAAACTCTAGCCTGGCACTAGCTAGCGCCTAGATTTGTGGAAAAATTGGGAATAAAAAAGGCAAGTAAATTTCAAGGCAAAAATACGGGGAACAGAAAGTAAGTTGCCAACCAAATAAATAGTTGCTTTCACCAAGACTGCCAAGACGTCACGCAAAAGCTCTTTCAAGAAATGCCTTTAGAATATTTTTTTTTTATTTCTAAAGCATAAAAAGATTGGTGAAATCTTTTATTACTCAGTTTTTTTAAATCATATAAATGTTAAATTATCTATTTTTCCAAAAAACAAAAAAAGGGATCGAACCCGCCGACAAGAATTTACTAGCCGGGCGCTAGCTGGATATAACTAGCCAGGCGCTATCAAGTCGAAGCATTAACAAACTAGGAAGGCGTTAGCTAGACATTACAACCGGTGAAAAGGTCTCCTTATAGTCGACACAAAACCGCTGATTGCATCCCTTTGCAACCAATGTTGCCTTATATATACAATCTCGCCATTTGCGCCTCTTTTAACTGCAAAAACCCACTTGCTGACGATCGCCTTTTTTTCCCTCGGGTAGATCTGCCAAACTCCAAGTTTCCTTTTTCTGCAACGACTTGTACTCGGATTCCATTGCCCTTTGCTAATGGTCTAAACGTTCACGCGCTAAAGTCTGCAACAGTTTGAGGTACTTCATCACATGTTATTCTGTTTAACATATTATGCTGCTTCCTTGGTCGTCCAATTTTGCCTCCGCTCAGAATCTTCGGTCTACCTGGACCTCTGCGTTCACTTGGCTCATTCACAACTTCCTCCTCAATTGCGCTTTTCTCATCAGCAGTGGGGTAATCATCAATTTGAACAGTTGATTTGTCCACATTCTGCTCAACCGATTGTATTTCGATGACATTTTCGACACTGTCTTCAGCTTCGCGTGAACTCTCATCAAATAAGACATCACGCCGTTCGATAACTTTATGAGTAGACTTTTCATATAACCGATACGCTTTTGATTGCGACGAATATCCGACCAAGAGATATTCAGCGCCTTTCGCATCGATCTTGCTTTAACGAGTTTTGTCAAGTGCCACAGCACATGCTCCAAAGATTCAAAAGTAGCTCACATTCGGCTTACGTCCATACCAAGCTTCGTATGGTGTTATTTCTGCAAGCGCCTTAGTACTTGATCTTTTCCGAATATACGCAGCTCCATTTATTGCCTCTGCCCACAAGTGTTTGAAAGACCACTTTGCAACAACATAAAACGCGCCATCTCCACCAAAGTACGATTCGCCCGCTCCGCTACTCCGTTTTGTTGAAGAGTGTACGCCACAGTCAAGTTCCTCTGAATTCCGTGTCAAAGTCCCTGTTGACATACTCTCCGCCGTTGTCGGATCGAATGTACTTGATCGGTTTACCCGTTTCCCGTTCAGCCTGTGCTTTGAATATCTTGAACTTCTCGAAAACTTCAGACTTGCCCTTCAAAAAATATACAAAGATGATTCTAGACTTATCGTCAATGGAAGTAAGAAAATATCTTGCACCGCCCAAAGATTGCGTTTCAATCGGTCCACATATATCGCTGTGTATCAGGTGGAGGAGCTCCTTTGATTCTGTTTGCGATTTCCGAAATGGCGCAATATGTAATTTCCTAGTCATACAAACGCTGTACTTTACTTGGTCTTCGTCACTGTTAAATTTCAGACCATTCACTATATTTTTTCTCGATAATGTCTTTAAGCTTTCGAAATTCAAGTGCCCATATCGGCAATGCAATCACATATTATATTTGTATTAGGGGTGCATAACATTTCGCTTTTGTGTTTTTAGATAAACAATTGGCTTGCTTTAAAAGCTCTCAGAACTACTGTACCGTCTTTTGCTTTTAATTCTGCTTGATTTTCTGCAAAATTCACAGAAAAACCTCTTTCGACAACTTTGCTCACAAAAATAAAATTTCCCTTTAAATCGGGTGCGTAAAGAACATTAGTCAATTAATTCGAATGTCGCCTTTGCCTCTTGCAACAACAAAATGTTCCCCAAACAAGCTAATTTATATTGCACATTTTATCATGTTGACAAACCAGTCATATCGACAACTAAAATGAGTTTTTGCCCCTGAATCGATGTAGAAAACCGTCTCCCTTTTTCATTTTCTTTATCGGACATTCACCAGCCATATGCCCCTTCTTGTCGCACAGAAAACATTTCCCCTCAAAACAGTTTGTGTCGTTTTCGATATTTTTATTCTGCTTTTGCTCTTTTGCTGTTTGCTTTGTTCGTGCGCCTACAGCTTGTTGGGTTTCCACTGAATCGCTGATTGTTCCGTTAGCTTGAAATCTTCTTTCTCCTTCTTAAAGAAGCTTCGCTTTAAATGTTTCATACGCCGGCAATGCGTCGCGCGTTTCCATAGCAATAATTAAATTTTCATACCTCTTTGCCAAACTAGAGAGCAAAATAATCGCGAGTAACTCCTTCTGCATTTCAATGGCAGCCTCTGCCTGCTTCTCAGAAAAGCTGCTGAATGCATTTATGTGCTGAGCCACGTTACCAGACTCAGGCATTACCAAATTCAAAAGTTTTTTATACGATGTTACCTTTTGAATTGTTCCAGTCGGCTGATGGATTTGTCCTAGTTTTTTCCACGCTTCCAAAAACGTCTGGCACTGCTTCACGTAATTCAACTGCGTCACCTTAAGACCCAATATGATCGTCGCCAGCGCCTTTTTATCTATAGCTATTCACTCCAGTTCGTCCTCAGACTTACATTCGCCACTGGTATATTTCCACAGTCTAGTGTGAATCAGCACGCTACGCATTACGATGCTCGTGTGTTCGTTCAACTTATCGATTTGGAGAATCATCGAACTCATTTTTTAAAACTTTTTTTTCACGCCAGTAAAAACGACACTGGTCACATAACCTAATAGATATATTTTAGGAAAATAAACACGACTTTCGATTAAAAAGGTTGAATGCGGAATGACACAAAGAGTAATTTACGATACACACATACACGTTGTTCAAAACAGGGTTGCCAGCAGGATTATTTTTCAACATTTTTAAGTCGCGTTTTCCGTGGCGTAATGTAAAAGATAAAAAGTTTCTTTAAAAAATTATTGTTTATTAGATATTGATCATGCTTCTGGCAGCGCCACACATGGTGAAATATGCTGTGCTTGCAAACGAACTTGCAAATTTACTTGAACGTTTATGACTATGGTCAGGGAAAAGCCTTGTCAAAGTACTGACATCATTGGTATTTGTAAGCGTCTCACAATGAGAGAAGCGATTAAGTAAGTCGCCGTTCATATTAGGCAGCATTAAAGCGAGCCGCACGGTTAATTCTCTTTTGATGATTTGTTCGCGTTCACATCAGTAAAAATTGTATTGGCGTCACTACGCCCGTTTACACGTACGTCAACATCGTTGAACAAATTGGCGTTTGTTGGAGAGTGGAAAGGGAGTGGAGCAATCTCCGCTAATACGATCAAACCGAAATAATGCCTTCATGTTTAATTTCGGTTTTGTACCGAAAGTAAACATTAAACCGAAAAACTAATTTAAACATATGCCTATTTCGCGGCCCCCTCAAAAAATCCGAACAAAGTCGAAAAAGCATATTGATAATTTCAAATTCCTTTTTCCCATTTAAGTCAGCGTACGAAGAACGGAAATCTTCAAAAGGACTAAAAACAAAACAAAAACTATTCATTCAGTTGCAAACGAACTGAAAATCAAACCTTTCTATGCAACTAAATCCGCTTCTAAAACTTGTTGCGTGTTCTGTAGCTAAAAGCCACCGCACATTTAGAGCCTATACTGAGATATGCAGTAAGTAAATCGCCCAAAAGAAATACGTGCAAAAAAAATTGAAAAGTACTTCGAAGTAAAAACTTTACTTTCGCTTATACTGAGATGTCAAGTAATCAAGTGCGCAGGGTTGCATGCGACTTTCCTGGTTTACTTCGCCATAGAAATGAACATGTCCATTTTTTATGCGAAGTTAATGCCAGGAGAGCTGATTGCGGCACATTTTTCAAAGTAAATACTGACACCGACTTCGAAGGTGTTAAATTATGGGCATAATTAAAAGAATTAAGGGAGCGTGAATATAGTTGTCTTTCTCACACTTTTCGACGTTCTAGCGAATAGGCTCCTTATGTGCAAGTAGTTACTGCATATCTCAGTAAAGGCTCTTAAGAACTTCGTAATTTATATTGTTGGGCTCTGATATTCTTACAAAGTTCTTAAATTGTCAGATATTTAGTACTATCTATTATCCGGTGGACGACCTTTTTACTACTGCAACTATTTTTTTTCAATATTCTTTTTTCATGCCGGGCTGGGCCGGGCCTTCCTGAAAATTTTACTGGCCGGGCCTAAAAAATCTGCTTCGAGCTCGGCCCGTGCCCATCCCTACTCCGCACTTTGGAAAAACTTAAAGCAAGAAAGACATCTCTTTCCGGTGCGTTATGCGGCTGAGGATCGCTTTGAATAGGAGTTTCATTGACTGAGAGTGCAGAATGAGAAATGGCGGTCGGCAAAAGTCTTCCAGATCCTATCATATGATCTTCGAAGTGCTTGGCAAAAATGAACAAATTTTTCAGACATCTTTTACCCACATTTAACCACGTAAGACCCACCTAACACCTTTTTCATTACAGCGCACAAAGTATTAATGTTACAAACCCGATTGTTTTTTTGTTGTTTTATTTGATAAAATTTCTATACAAAAACAAAAACTTCTACAAAAAAACATTATCGGAAACGCTCCAAACCTGCATTAATAATTTTTTTAAGCTTTGTAGGTTAATTTGCATTATAAAAGCTAGTAAAAAATTTAAATAACAGACAAAATTCGTTTATTTTAAAATAAAACTAATTTAATGTTACACAGTTTTTTTTAAATTAATAATTAAAGATTTATCGCTATATTAGGATAAAAAAGGTATTGTGGCAGTTCGTCCTACTCTTTTGACCTCACAGCAACTCAAAAAATGGTTTCTTAATGTCCGTCGTTACATTTCTTATGTATGGGCCTTCAATGGCTTTCCAAGAAAAAAAATTTTAAGTTGATTTTTTTAGCATAAACTTACCTCTGTATCTTCACAATACAACAAACTTTCTTATTTAAAGAAAGCAACCCACAATTTCACTATAAATAGATAATTATTTTTTAAGCGTCGCCCACTATAAAAATGGCATTTTTACGCCTCTATTATTTTCAATTGACTGTGGTCGCCGCAAATATTGTGCGATTGTCTTAATTATTTATTTCTAATAAATCACTTGAGGACATGTTTTATGAATAATTTCTAAATATCAGTGTGTAATTTAAAGAAATTTTAATTATAAGCTTCCACTTATTTACTTTTGTTAAACCTGTATATCAACATTCTATCGACAAGTCCCGACCATTCATCTCTTATTTTCTATAGCAAGTGCGCTACAAACATTTTCGCTTCAGCAATCCGCTTAAAACGCTTTCGCATATTAGTTCTCATGAACGCGTAAATGGATTTCTGTTCACCAAATGCTTCAAAAACGAAGTCAAAACTTCTAAGCAAAACATACATACATATATACCATTGTACACATACATTCAGTCCATTAGAAAAAAACTACGCAAATACAAACATATTGTTCAACGGCAGTTTTTTGTAGCTTCCACACTCCTTCACATACCTTTTCACGCAGTTTTAAAAGTAGGCGAAAAAAAAACATTCATAATTTCATTTCTACGCACGCGCCAAAAGCTATCCAACCAAATTTTAGCTCTTCAAACCGCTTCCAACTCGAAAGGCTGCAGAGGAACATGTTTGACCAAATGGCGCCTATATAGTAATAACAGGTTGGCTGATAAGTCCCCGGTCTGACACATAGATGGCGTCGCTAGTATTAAATGCATATTATTTTTATATAGTGGCAACCTTCAAATGATTCGTGTCAAAATTTGACGTCTGTAAGTCAATTAGTTTGTGAGATAGAGCGTCTTTTGTGAAGCAACTTTTGTTATTGTGAAAAAAATGGAAAAAAAGGAATTTCGTGTTTTGATAAAATACTGTTTTCTGAAGGGAAAAAATACAGTGGAAGCAAAAACTTGGCTTGATAATGAGTTTCCGGACTCTGCCCCAGGAAATTCAGAGGCCTTAAAGATATCAAAGGAACGTGTTGGTCATATCATTCATCAATATTTGGATATGAAAAAGCTCTGTGCAAAATGGGTGCCGCGCGAGCTCACATTTGACCAAAAACAACAACGTGTTGATGATTCTGAGCGGTGTTTGCAGCTGTTAACTCGCAATACACCCGAGTTTTTGCGTCGATATGTGACAATGGATGAAACATGGCTCTATCACTACACTCCTGAGTCCAATCGACAGTCGGCTGAGTGGACAGCGATCGGTGAACCGTCTCCGAAGCGTGGAAAGACTCAAAAGTCCGCTGGCAAAGTAATGGCCTCTGTTTTTTGGGATGGGCATGGAATAATTTTTATCGATTATCTTGAGAAGGGAAAAACCATCAACAGTGACTATTATATCGTTAGCTTCGGATAGAAAGGGCGTAACTCATTTTTTTTTAAAAACAAGATTTTTGCATTTTCTGATGGTCGACTCTCAAATACACCCCCTCCAAAAAAATTGACGACCTTTGATTGAAAATACCGAAGTTATAGTTACTTTTAAAAAAGCCCTAACTCATAGCAAACAATTTTGCGAAAGAAAAAAGCCCTAACTCACAAAAAGACGTTCAACTACGCCAGTGATGGCGAGACCTATAAATTAACATTCATAACTGTGCGTGTGCATTAGGGTGATGACTTTTTTTGAAACTCTTTTCCTGTATCATAGTACGATGAACTTTTATTAGACTTCATAAAATACTAATTTTAAGGTTATTTTGTAAAAAAATGTCACGCATCAAGTCATTTGAAAAGTTTAATTTTTGATTTTTTTCCAAATTTTTGATGTTACTGTAAGCAGAGTAGCTCCTAGAGGGATCAAATGTAGGACCAACTACCATTATTTTTTTATTCCCAACAATTTATCCAAACATACCTTCCCCCTATCTCCACTCCTTAAGGGGGCTCCAATACAAAAGTATTTTTTTTATGAATTTTCCCCTCACTGTCCTAACTAGCCCCAGAGTGCCCCTAGAGGAGTCAAATGTTTGACCGACCCCCATTAACTTTGTCTCATTAACAATTTTTCCCAACGTACTGACCCCCTATCTCCCCTCCTTAGGGGGTCACCCATACAAAATTACCTTAATTTTATCACAATTTCAGACAAAATGCCTGTCACTACAGTCAAACCCCTCCTAGGGGGCTGATATATATGACCAACCCCCATTATTTTTTTACACCAAGTATTTTCTTTAAACATACCTTCCCTCTATCTCCCCTCCTTAGGGGGGTCCCCATACAAAAATAGGCTTAAATTAAAGAAAAATGCCTCACGAACTTCAATCTATAATATAGATGCCGTAGGAACAAGAACGAGCATGTTCAGTATTTATATTCGAAAAATTTACACAAGTACCTTTTAAACGAGCCTAATATGAAGAATATTGGATTCGTTTTTGGTATGTTTTAATAATATGTTATAATTATTACTTTTTTTTAAAACTGAATTTTGGGTTCCATCCCCTAACTGGCCAATAATGACCCTAGTAGAAAAAAAATAAATTTTCTACTCAAATGCCGCAAACCTCAATCTATGACGAGTTTTTTGAGACTATAACCATTAAAATCGGTTAGTGGTTTCTATTCATAAAATTAATTCAAAACAAATATTTTTTGGAACGCATTATTCACTGTTTTCACGTTCCTTTCTTAAGTCTTTGCATGTCTCTCTTGGTCTGTATGCATGCAAAGACTCAAGACACGAACGTGAAAACAGTGAATAATGCGTTTCAAAAAATATTTGTTTTGAATTAATGTTATCAATAGAAACCACTAACCGATATTATTGGTTATAGTATAGTGCTGGATCGCATCTTATAATTTTATTTATATTTTAAACTTTGCGTACAAAGACCTAACTCACGTGTTTTGAACGAAAATTGATATCAAAAAGCCCTAACTCAGAAAACTGCTCGAAACACAGAAAAAATAAAAATTCAAGCCTAAAACAAATTTCGTGCGTAGTATTTAATTGACTTTGCGTTTAAACTTTTTTTAAATATCTAACCTTTGCGATTTTATGAAGTTTTTTCCTTCTCCTGTAAAGTAGCAAAATAATGAGTTACGCCCTTTCTATCCGAAGCTATCGATATGTCGTTATTGGAGCGTTTGAAGGTCGAAATCGCGGCAAAACGGCCCCATATGAAGAAGAAAAAAGTGTTGTTCCACCAAGACAACGCACCGTGCCACAAGTCATTGAGAACGATGGCAAAAATTCATGAATTAGGCTTCGAATTGCTTCCCCATCCACCGTATTCTCCAGATCTGGCCCCCAGCGACGTTTTCTTGTTCTCAGACTTCAAAAGGATGCTCGCAGGGAAAAAATTTGACTGCAATGAAGAGGTGATCGCCGAAACTGAGGCCTATTTTGAGGCAAAACAGAAGGAGTACTACCAAAATGGTATCAAAAAATTGGAAAGTCGTTATAATCGTTGTATCGCTCTTGAAGGGAACTATGTTCAATAATAAAAACGAATTTTGACAAAAAAATGTGTTTTTCTTTGTTAGACCGGGGACATATCAGCCAACCTGTTACATGAGAGCCAAACCATAAAACCCATTATTTTACCCTTATGGGAACTCTTTAGATAATATACGCTTTGGCGACGGTTACAAAATAAAAACCAGCCCGGCCCGTGCCCATCTCTAGTGCGGATATTATAAAAAAGAAATTCTTGAGGAACATTCGAAATGGTCAAAGATTAGAGAGGAACTTGAAAACCGAATGCAAAATTTATCTAAAAAAAACTCAAAAGATGGATTCCAATAAAGATTTTTCTTCCTAGAATAAATCAGCAAGTATGGAAGATTTATTTTGAAAAATAGCAATTTATATATACATAGCAGTTGCGCATATTTCATATAAGTATTGTAAAAGTCGAACATGCCTACAATTTTCACGTTACTCCTACATAGAAAATCACCCAACATTAAAAACAAGAATTGTCTGCTCATCAATGAGTATAAAACGCTTCGGCTACATAAGCAATCGAAGCAGAAAACGAATTTTAAATTTTCTGGTCGTTAAAAACTTGCCAGCACACATCATAAACACAAAAACGGGTTTGGCCTTTCAAATCAATAAGTGTGAAGAAACCGAATTAAAAATCGAATGAGTTAAAACGAGAGGTCCGATTTTGTTATTCTTCACTTGCGCTTTTGTGATTTTTTGCGAAAATCCAAAAATTCGCGTTCTTCACGCAATTTTTCAAATCAATGCGTGCGAACAGTTAGATAACAGAAACTCTATTTGCGAGAAAGAAAGGTTCGACCTTTGTTGACATTTTTTGCAAAAATCTCGTTTTTATCTTTCCATTCTTCCTTCGACTGTTTTGTTTTGGTCGATCTTGATTTTGCTCGGTCGAACTCTACTTATACAACCCGAATCCAACCAAGGCGCTAATAGTCCATCATAAAAAATTTCCCTCGAAGCGCCATTATGAATATGGGAACTCTTTAGAATCTATACTCTTTGCCGTCGCCCACTATAAAAATTACATTTTTAACGCCTTCCCAATAAGCACAACGAGTTCGAATCGAATTCGAATCGAATTCGTTTTGACGTGCAAATTCTTCGCGGCGAGCTCGAATCGAATTCGAATTCGTGAGGGAGTCACCTTTTTACGCGGTTCATATTTTTATCGCATTTTTTATCGTTTACGAATCGCGCGCAATTCGTATTTTACTATCGTTTTGCTATCGCACTTTATTCGAATTTTTTATCATATTCGATTCGCCTTTTTGTCGAATATTCTATCATATTCGATTAGCAAAAAAAATCATTGATTTTTTATATTTAATGTAAAATTCATATAATAAGAGTAATTTCGTCATAAAAAAAAAAAAAACGGTCTAATGCTGGTAACCACGCTTTTAAATCCACCGGATGTGGCATTTGAACACCGAACCTATTGATTTCTAGTCATATTTCTCGTCTGCTTACCCATTACGCCGTCTTCGCCGAATTGAAATGAATAGTGGGACTCATGCAGCTTCGCAAATTGTGGGAAATGAGAAATTTGTCACACAACTGTCAAAATTTATATGAAAATTTACGATGGGAAAAGTTGCGAAGGCATTTGCGAAGCTGCATGAGTACCACTAATGACTGTTTTTCGTTTATAAGTTTAGCTTGATTCTATATTTACCTCGAATGCCTTGCGATTTGGAAACAAATTCACAAAACTACTTTCGAGAATTAAAGTTTCGTGCGCACTAAACACAAATATTTTAAAGAATTCGAATCGAATTCGAATCGCGGAAGGCAATTTTTGCGATATCGTGCTTTTATCGTATTTTGCGTTCGATTCGAATTCGATTCGAAGAGAAAATGCGATAAGAATTCGAAACTTTTGCAACGAGCTCGCCTCGAGCTCGCTTTTTTTATCGTGGAATTTATAATATAAGAGTGCCGACTACGGCACCCTGAAAGGGATTTTGAAGTTTTGTTGATTTTTCGATAGGTGGCATCTAAAAACATTGTAAGGACGACTATTTAGTTTTATATTTTGAAAAGTCCTTGAGGGCTCCCTGAAAAATGGCCCCAATGCAAAATGGCCCCAAACTGAAAATGAAACAAGTAAGAAAGCTAAAGTCGGTCAAGCCCGACTTTGAAATACCCAGCTTCCCGACATTATGAGCGCAATATGTTTTGCTTCTCTATTTGTGGGCGTGGCAGTAGGCGGGCTACATAAATTTTTGTTCCTACACCTTTCATTTGCCTTGGTAAACCTATGTTGCGAATTTGAAGCGTCTACGCCTTTTACTTCACAAAATACGATAAGCCCTTATTTGTGGGCGTGGCTCGAGGAGGACGGCGTCAATTTTTTTCAGGATATGTCCCTTTTCGTAGTTTACCAGTACACCAAGTATCAATGAAATGTGTTAAGTGGTTCGCAAGTTACAAGCATTTTACTAAAAACACATTATATTCATTTGTGGGCGTGGCATTTGGTGGATGTCTCCAATTTTTACTTAGGATCATGCTCGGATCCCGATATACCTGTGTACCAAATTTCGATTTCATTGGTTCAGCCGTTTCGGAGGAGATCTGACCACGGACGGACGGACAGACAGACAGACGGACAGACGGACGGACGGACAGACGGACATGTCTTAATCGATTCAGTTTTTTATCCTGCTCAGTTCTATATATATTTGTCTATATCTCCGGAGCTTAATTCTCCCTGTTACAAGATTCGCACAAAACTAATATACCCCGCTTACGCTGGGTATAAAAAGGCCCCAAAATGTGGGGCCATTTTGCATTATAAAAAATTACCCCAAATCAAAAAATTAAAAAAGGCCCCAAATGTAACATAAGTTTTGAAAAATGCAAAATGACCCTAAAAATCGCCCTACAGTGTTTTTAGCTGCCACCTATCGAAAAACCAACAAAACTTCAAAATCCCTTTCAGGGTGCCGTAGTCGGCAAGACTCTTATAAATTCCACGATAAAAAAGCGAGCTCGAGGCGAGCTCGTTGCAAACGTTTCGAAATCTTATTGCATTTTCTCTTCGAATCGAATTCGAATCGAACCCAAAATACGATAAAAGCGCGAGCTCGCAAATTCTAAATTCCACGATAAAAAAGCGAGCTCGAGGCGAGCTCGTTGCAAACGTTTCGAATTCTTATCGCATTTTCTCTTCGAATCGATTTCGAATCGAACCCAAAATACGATAAAAGCGCGAGCTCGCAAATTCTAAAATCCACGATAAAAAAGCGAGCTCGAGGCGAGCTCGTTGCAAACGTTTGGAATTCTTACCGCGTTATTCGTTTCGAACTCGTTATCGTTTTTGTGTTTATTGGGTTTGTCATTTTCAATTGACTGTGGTCGTACTGCACGAAACTGCTCAAAACCGCCCAATTTTTCGGAAAACTGTTCCCGAACTACACGACTGTGCAAATGAGAGATTTTGACAGACAGACATTTATAACCGGAACAGTTTTCGGTAAAATTGGGCTGTTTTGCACAGTTTTTTGTTGTACGGGAACATACCAATACAGCCTTTTCGGGAATACTAATTCCGCCCGAATTTTTTCACTCTCCGGTTTTCATCTATCGGGAAAACAGGCGGGAAAAATTGTTCACTTCGAATCAATTTCCGTGTATCGACAATACATTTTTCGGAGCAAATCGTATGTGTCGAATCAAATTTTTTTCCACTTTTTTCTTATGGCGAACTGAAGCGTAAAAATTTAAGGTCAGATATTTTTTTGTTTAAATAACCCAAATAAGGCAAATTCTTAAATTATTTTAGGAGTAAATCCACCAAATACTGGAATGCTTGTTTATTGAGTCTAAGATACCGCTAAATCTAACATTAAACTTGTTATTTTAATATACAACCACAGCTCTTCACTTAACTAACATAGATTCGTGCAACTCTAACAGATTGGCATGGCTCAAGCGTCGCCGGACAAGTCGATGCTCCGATATTATATAAATATATTATATTAATTATATTAATTATATAATTAATTATATTATAAATGCTAGTCTGTGCATTTTAAATTAAATAAAAACTTTTTGGACTTTCACAAAAACTTTGGTTATACATTAGGCTGTCCCGAAAAATATTTTTTTTGAGCTAGAGATTCGCCTCCGGTGTCAAAACTTGCGTAATTTTTCACAGATAACGAAACAGGTACAAAAAGTTCATTTAAATGTCATCTTGAGGGCTCTACCTCTCTTTGAAGTTTTCAATTTTTTCGTTTTTTTTCCGTCTTTTTTTGATAACTCCCCAGAAGTCACCCCTACAGACATATAATGTATGACCAACTCCCATTATTTTTTTACCCCAAACATTTTTTTGAACAAACTTGCCCCACATCCCCGCTCCTTGAGGGGGTTCCCATACAAAAAAATTTTTGTTTTATGAATTTTCCCCCCACCGTCCTAACTATCCCCAGGGTCCCCCTAGAGAGGTCAAATATATGACCGACCCCCATTAGCTTTGTCCCCCTAACATTTTGTCCGACCATACTGACCCTCTATCTCCCCTCCTTAGGGGGGCACCCATACAAAACTACACTAATTTTATCACAATTTCATACAAAATGGCTGTCACTACAGTCAAACCCCTCCTAGGGTGATGATATATATGACCGACCCCCATTATTTTTTTACCCCAAACATTTTTTTCAAACATACCTACCCTCTATCTCCCCTCCTTAGGGGGGTCCCCATACAAAATTAGGCTTAAATTAAAGAAAAATGCCTCACGAACTTCAACCTATAATAAGATGGCGTAGGAACAAGAACGAGCATGTTCAGTATGCATATTCGAAAAATTTACAAAATTACCTTTTAAACGAGCGTAATATGAAGAATATTGGATTAGTTTTTGGTATGTTTTAATAATATGTTATAATTATTACCTTTTTTTAAAACTGAATTTTGGGTTCCATCCCCTAACTGGCCAAATAATGACCCTAGTAGAAAAAAAATAAATTTTCTAGTCAAATGCCGCAAACCTCAATCTATGACGAGTTTTTTGAGGCTATAACCATTAAAATCGGTTAGTGGTTTCTATTCATAAAACTAATTCAAAACAAATATTTTTTGAAACGCATTATTCGCTGTTTTCACGTTCGTTTTTTAGGTCTTTGCATATCTCTCTCGGTCTGGATGCATGTAAAGACTCAAGATACGAACGTGAAAACACCGAATAATGCGTTTCAAAAAATATTTGTTTTGAATTAATTTTATGAATAGAAACCACTAACCGATTTTAATGGTTATAGCCTCAAAACACTCGTCATAGATTGAGGTTTGCGGCATTTGACTAGAAAATTAATTTTTTTTCTACTAGGGTCATTATTTGGCCAGTTAGGGGATGGAACCCAAAATTCAGTTTTAAAAAAAGGTAATAATTATAACATATTATTAAAACATACCAAAAACTAATCCAATATTCTTCATATTACGCTCGTTTAAAAGGTAATTTTGTAAATTTTTCGAATATGCATACTGAACATGCTCGTTCTTGTTCCTACGCCATCTTATTATAGGTTGAAGTTCGTGAGGCATTTTTCTTTAATTTAAGCCTAATTTTGTATGGGGACCCCCCTAAGGAGGGGAGATAGAGGGTAGGTATGTTTGAAGAAAATGTTTGGGGTAAAAAAATAATGGGGGTCGGTCATATATATCATCACCCTAGGAGGGGTTTGACTGTAGTGACAGCCATTTTGTATGAAATTGTGATAAAATTAGTGTAGTTTTGTATGGGTGCCCCCCTAAGGAGGGGAGATAGAGGGTCAGTATGGTCGGACAAAATATTAGGGGGACAAAGTTAATGGGGGTCTGTCATATATTTGACCTCTCTAGGGGGACCCTGGGGATAGTTAGGACGGTGGGGGGAAAATTCATAAAAAAAAGTATTTTTGTATGGGAACCCCCCCAAGGAGCGGGGATATGGGGCAAGTTTGTTCAAAAAAATGTTTGGGGTAAAAAAATAATGGGAGTTGGTCATACATTATATGTCTGTAGGGGTGACTTCTGGGGAGTTATCAAAAAAAGACGGAAAAAAACGAAAAAATTGAAAACTTCAAAGAGAGGTAGAGCCCTCAAGATGACATTTAAATGAACTTTTTGTACCTGTTTCGTTATCTGTGAAAAATTACGCAAGTTTTGACACCGGAGGCGAATCTCTAGCTCAAAAAAAATATTTTTCGGGACAGCCTATTATACATATTTAAAAAAATGGTATTTCTTATCTTTTTCAACGTATTTCAAACTGTATTTTCGAATTTCAAACTGAATCGAAATCCGGGTGAGTTTATCGATACGCGGATTTTTTTCGGGCGAATCAAAAATTTCGTGTGAATTCTTTTTCATCTAGAATTCCCGATAAGGCTGATTATCTTCTCCATTTTCTGTTTTTAAAAAGTTACACACAGCAATTTTTCATTTGCACTTTTCGAGCTCTGCAAAACAGGCAAGGAGAAATGAAATTATTTCTCCCCTAGTTTTAATGCCCTATCGATTTTAAAAAGAAGTACAAAGAAGTACGAAAATGAAAATGCAGTAAATTTTGGGATTTCTTGTTTTTTGGGAGTACAACGCAGTACACCGGTTCAAAAAGCAGTACGTTTACTCCCAAAAACAGTACGTCTGGCAACCCTACTTCCGAGAACCGAAAAAATTGCTTTCCTCATTTATATTTGCAAAACGCCTTTCAAATCGCTAACGGACACACAAAAAATCAAAAAATCACACCAATACAGATTTTCGGCTGCTTAAAAAAATCCAAACAAAGTCGAAAAAGCATTTTGAAAATTCCATATTCCTTTTGCCCATTTAAATCAGCGTACGAAGAACGGAAAACTTCAAAAGGACTAAAAACAAAACAAAATATATTCATTCTGTAGCAAACGAACTGAACATCAAACCTAATTCGTAGAGCGTGAATCGCATTAAACGAATTCGAATCGAACTCGTTATCGTTTTTGTGTTTATTAGGTCCTTCTAATTTTTCTTCTTTTCCCTTATGTGTTTCGAGTTCAAAACGAGTTCACTAAACTACTTTCTAGGATTTCGTTTTTCTCAAATTCGTAACGAATTTGTGGCGATATAATCTTCGTTTTTGTATTTATTGGGCTAAAAATGTTTCGTCTCGATATCTTCGCGAGTCCAAAATCACGATATCGAGAAGTTTGGATTTTCGCGAACTCGTCTCGATATCTTCGCGAGGCCAGAATCTCGATATCGAGAATTTGGATTTTCGCGAACTCGTCTCGATATCTTCGCGAGGCCAAAATCACAATATTGAGATTTTGATTTTTCTCGAATTCGTCTCGATATCTTCGCGAGGCCAAAATAACGATATCGAGAAATTTGATTTTCGCGGACTCGTCTCGATATCTTCGCGAGGCCAAAATCACGGTACGAAACTTTAATTCTCGAAGGTAGTTTTGTTAATTTCTTTCCAAATCGGAAGGCATTCGAGGTAAATATAGAATCAAGCTAAACTTATAAACGAAAAAATGTCATTCATTTCAATTCGGCGAAGACGGCGTAATGGGTAAGAAGATTAGAAACATGACTAGATATCAATAGGTTCGGTGTTCAAATCCCACAGGCAGTGGATTCAAAAGCGTGGTTACCAGCAATAGAACCGTTTTTTTTTTTTTTTTTTTTTTTTTACCGAAAATAGTATTATAATAAGACTGTTATTTGAATTTTACATTAAATATAAATATTAATGATTTTTTTGCTAATCGTCCGTTAACGATTCGAGAACGATGAAAATCTCGATTCGCTAGCGATTCGAGTTAAGGCTCGTTAACGATTCGAGAACGATGAAAATCTCGATTCGCTAATGATAAGTGACTCTCTCACGATATCGAAATCGTCTCGATATCGTCTCGATATCGTCTCGAATTATCGTCGCGAAACATTTTTAAGAGAAAACGATATTGCCTCGATTTCGTTACGATATCGTTGTGTTTATTGGGTTCTTAAAAAAATCCAAACAAAGTCGAAAAAGCATATTGAAAATTCCATATTCCTTTTGCCCATTTAAATCAGCGTACGAAGAACGGAAAACTTCAAAAGGACTAAAAACAAAACAAAATATATTCATTCTGTAGCAAACGAACTGAACATCAAACCTTTCTATGCAACAAAATCCGCTTTTCGAACTTGTTGTATGTTCGGTAGCTAATAGCACCGCACGTTTAAGCACTTAATGTTGCGAAAAGAGACTTTGGAGGCTCTTTGTATTTGCGTATGCGAACTCTGAATACCTGTGCAAGTTCCGGAGTTTTCGTAGTGGTTTGGTATTTCCCCGAATCCGCTATAAGAACTCGTCTTATAAGCACTAAGCGATCCATTTTGGTCTAACAAATGCAAAGTTTTGTTAAGTAGAAGCCTCGATACTAATTTCAAAGGACCAAAAACTAAGAAACAATCAGCAAATAATTGAGTTTTTGAATTGCAAAATTGACCGTATTTGTGCACCTTATGAACAATACTGAAATAAATTTAATCAGTCTTGTTGATTCAGCGAAAAGGACCGAAGCACTCATACCTGTGAGGGGCAACAATTGATGGAGACGTACCTGATACTCCGTTGATGACCCTGGGGGGTGCCGGGTACGTTGATTGATCTGTCGGTTTGCGCGACGCGGTTGATTTTATTATACTTTGCAACAGTATGTTGAATTTGTTGCCACTTCTCCTTTTTTTTCTTTTTTTTTTGTTTTTTTTTTTTTGTTTTTGGTTTTTTGTTATTTCAATTTAATTTTCCTTTTTTGTTTTGTAATTCACTTTTTAATTTGGGTTTTTTTCCTCTTTTTTACTTTCTCTTTATTTTTTGGTGGAGTTCACTTTTTAATTTGGGTTTTTTTTTTTCTAATTTTAACGTTTTTGCCGGCGCGTGAGCGAGTTGTTAACGCGAAGAGACTTTTTCGACAGTCAAGAGGGCAGCGCGCAGTCCTCCCAGGCAGCGCTGCCGGTTAGCGTAGTCGAACGCGAAAAGGGTACTCACTAAGTTTGGTTATTTCGCCTTTCTTTAAAGCCTCGGCCTCAAAGTGGCTACGGCGAAAAACCAATATACTGCCCGCCTTGCGCTACGCAACGATAATTTCTCAATCCAGTTCGCGCCTGCTAGACGATTGGTTTGGGCCGTGGCGACGTTGGTAGGAGAAGGCGGAGGCGATATTGTTGAGAAGATAGTGAACAATAAATGAAAAGGGGGGAGGGGGAGGTGTTGCGATCAGGAGCAGCGGCGTGAGGTGGAAAACTCGCGTCGACACCTCGTTAGCGAAAATCCAGGAGGAAAATCCTCCTGGATCGAACTGCTGGATGACGAATGTACAGCTGATCATACGAAAGACCAGATACGCTTGCAGCACCGCTCCAACATAAAGCACATCGTTCAGCGATAAGGAGGAAGAGGTCTTTTGGATAGCGTTGAAAACGATTCGTATCTTCGTGGATGTACTCTCGGGCTTGATCACTGAATTAAAGGTGTCGATCATAAGTGGCGGCCGTGCGAGCCTTTTCTTCAAGCTCCTGTATTGCGTCAGCGCTCCAAATCGCGACGAGTCCAAGCAAGGAGCGGCTTTAGAAAATTCGATCTTAAACGGTGGACGCACAACGGGCCTACCATCCGAATTTCTAGATGTGATTTGCGAATATATTTTTTCGCAATAGATGTCCTCTGGAAGAGGGAGAGGCGAGGCTGAAACTTCCTCTTGTTCTGGAAATCATTTGAGTGACTCGTGAAGTGACTCCTGGTGGTCTCCGGAGGAGACTTGCGTCGTAAACGCTTCGATGGATTCGCTGGCGATTGGCCCACTCAAATACCATCCGAATATTGAATTTTGGGCAATAAGGCTTCCTCCGACATTCATCTTGACGCGCAGCCGCAGTAATTTCGGCATGATATCAGACCCGATGACCATATCGATGCGGGCTGGATTCATAAACCGGGGATCGGCGAGCTCCAACGATGAGATCTCGTGGGGATCCAAATTGGAGACCCTTTTGGCCGGAAGCCAATTGGTCAATTTCGGCAACACCACGGCGTCGATTTCTTCCTTGAACAAAGAACGAGGCGAGTCGAGCGTGATGGTGCATTTCTTTTTCGCGATTTGGGTGCATTGGCCACCCATGCCAGAGGCGTTGCAGATTTTATGAGTCGTTGGAAAATTCAAATGCAGCTGCAGTCGAGCAGTAAGAAATTTCCTCTGCGAACCTTGATCTAAAAGCGCCCGAACCGTTGGCAAAAGCGCCTGAGTCTGGCTGATGGAGACGTGTGCGTGTGCCTGTGACGGGGAGGGGATGCTCACGGAGCTCGAAGCCTCTGGTTGCGCACGAAAATGCGGCGGTTGGCTCGTCGGAAACGGGCCCATCTCCGGGGGAGATGTCAATGGGGGGGTAGAGACTTTGTTGTCCGGTGTTGCAGCCGCGCTCGAAACATGCAACAAAGTGTGATGTCGTTGTTGGCACTTTGCACAGTTGTGTGGACTGGGGCATTAGGACCGTTGGTGATTGCAGGCGAGACAGTTGAGGCAGCGCTTCGATTTCGTAACAATTTTAAATCGCTCCGCGACTGGCATCTTCAAAAATTGGGCGCCTTGGCGTAAGAGATGGTTTCCGTTGCACAAGAGGCACGACCCTGGAGTCTGATCCTGAGTGTGGAACGCGTAGGTCGATGAAGTTGGCTGGTTTGCTGATAGAACCGGCGCTTTTACCTTCGTGAAGCTCGAAAGGCGTTCGACGACCTCATAGCGGTTGCTGAGAAATTCGTTCATCTGTCTCCAAGTCGGCAGCTCTCGATGCGATGAAAGCGACTGCTCCCAATGTGTGATCGTAGAGGCTGGCAGGCGGCTGGAGCAAAAATGAACGAGCATGGCATCAAAAAAATCGGCAACTCCTTGACTTTTCATCAGGGTGATACAACCGTTGACCGTCGTTTGTATTTTCAAAATTCCCTCGCTGGTTTCGTTTTGAATAGGCGGCAGATCGAACAAGGTTTTTAATTGATGATCGATTAAAATGCGCTTGTTCTCGTAGCGCGTCTTGAGAGCCTCCCAGGCATGTATAAAATTCGAGCCGCATAATGGATATCCTTTAACAATCGCAGCTGCGGCGCCTGTCGTTTTGTAATGCAGATAGTAGAGCTTTTGTACGGGTGGCAACCTTGGATTGTTGATGTATAAGGCTGTGAACATATCACGAAACGCTGGCCACTCATTGTACCCTCCGGAAAAATTCGCGACGTCACAAGGGGGCACTCGAATAAAATTATCTTCTGGCGGCATCTCAGCATATTGGGGAGGCGCCCGTGAGCTGGATAATGGTTGATGTGCGTGGGAATGCATCCGTAACATATCCTTCAGCTGCGCTCGAGCAGTAACATGGAGATCGCGACATTCATTATAAGTAACTAGAGCTCTGGCGGCAACCTCAGCAGTCCATTCGTCATGTGCGAGAGCGCGGCTGTAAGTCTCTTGAACACGTTGCCAACAAGAGTCAGTTTCCTCAATTTTAACTTCGATGAGCGACTCGGTTTGATTCAAGGGATTGGAGCGCATAATCACATCGCAGTAGCTCTTAAGCTGCTCCACCGCATCATTGAATTGTAGATTAAAAGCCATTTTGGAAGCGAAGATGAAACGTTAACACAGAGCTCAAGCAACGCGATTCCGGAGTGAAAAAACGAAAAAATATTTAATGATATTTCAGTAAAATTAACGAATATACCCACGCTTGAATTTAATTTTACCAAACGCAAAATTATCGATGGCAATCTGGAGGTACTAGGCTTTGTCGGGTGCGGAAGAGACCGGTCGTAGGGCACGGTGATGATCGATGTCGTCTGAGCACCTTCAAGTCAGCCGTGATAAAGAAATAAACAAACTGGAGAAAATATATGCAACCGTGGCAGCGAATCCTCGATGATTCCTGCGCTTCGCAACACCTCCACAAGACTCCTGGTACTCCGAATCCAATGTTAAAAAATTCCAAATTATTTAAGAAATTTCAGTAAGAAAATATAGGTCAAATTCAATTAATTTGTTAGAAATTCAAGTTTTTTAACCAATTCGCAAAGTCGATGTGATGCACGTAAATCAAAAACAGCGTGCAGGCAGAGCGACGGATCGTATGTATGAGGCCGTGTGTTCTAATTGAGTTCACCCACGTTCGCTCGAACAGGCAATACGCGATCAACTTCTATGTTCGAAGTTCGATGCAACGCACAGCGTTAGAACTGACCTACGCAACACAATGCACGTATGCCCTATACGTTTATGGCTCGCTCTCTGCTGGCCTTGAATTCGTATGAAATTTCGATGAAAAAACCAAAGTCAAGACACGGTTTTGCTGCGTGTCCAGAAACCAAAAGCAACAAAAGAAAAGAGAAAAAACTGCAACTCGTCCTCAAAGGGGAACGAGAAAAACCAAATGCTGCTATGTCTTTGTAGTTTTGCACTATCGGCTGTGCACAAAAACCACCACCAAACGACACACGGGTGTGCGACTGAGACAGATGATTGATGTCGAGGAGGAAAGAGTTTGTCCCGCCGTTACGTTGTAATGCGTGACACGCGCTTTGATCTTGTCGTGCCCTTGAATTTGCACTACGGCAAACAGAGGTCAAAGGCGACGTGCACGTGCCGGACTTTTTCGACCCTTTCTAACTATTATGATCTATTCCAGGTCCTGGCAGGATCGCCAAATGTCATGGTGAGGGGCAACAATTGACGGAGACGTACCTGATACTCCGTTGATGACCCTGGGGGGTGCCGGGTACGTTGATTGATCTGTCGGTTTGCGCGACGCGGTTGATTTTATTATACTTTGCAACAGTATGTTGAATTTGTTGCCACTTCTCCTTTTTTTTTTTTTTTTTTTTTTGTTTTTGGTTTTTTGTTATTTCAATTCAATTTTCCTTTTTTGTTTTGTAATTCACTTTTTAATTTGGGTTTTTTTCCTCTTTCTTACTTTCTCTATATTTTTTGGTGGAGTTCACTTTTTAATTTGGGTTTTTTTTCTAATTTTAACGTTTTTGCCGGCGCGTGAGCGAGTTGTTAACGCGAAGAGACTTTTTCGACAGTCAAGAGGGCAGCGCGCAGTCCTCCCAGGCAGCGCTGCCGGTTAGCGTAGTCGAACGCGAAAAGGGTACTCACTAAGTTTGGTTATTTCGCCTTTCTTTAAAGCCTCGGCCTCAAAGTGGCTACGGCGAAAAACCAACACCTATATTGGCCAAAGATAACAATGCTCTTACTGAATTAAGCTTGTCAATAGAAATGCGATGATAAAATATAAGAGAGTGGCCTTAAATTGTAGTCACTTGAAAGAAGCTACGTTTTTGTTTGATAACTAAACAAACAATATATAAATTCACTTCAATGAGGTTAGCAAACCGCAGTGGCGCAAAACCACCATACCGAGATTGCACACCAAGGTTCCGAGAATTGTGAAGAGCTGTCTTCAGTGTATCGTGGTGGAGCATAAAGCTGGGAAGAAAGAGAGGCTCTTGGACCCAATAGACAAGGAAGACAGGCCACTAAGCACCTTCCATGTTGACCATGTGGGCCCAATGGAGTGTACTAATAAGCCGTTTAATTATATCTTCGTCGCAGTGGACGCATTCAGTAAATTCGTGTGGCTTTACCCGACAAAGAATACTGCAGCAGAGGCGGTTATCGACAGACTTGAAAAGCAAGCCGCTACATTTGGAAATCCGCAAAGAATCATATCTGACCGCGGAGCTGCGTTTACGTCGAATTCGTTCAAGGAGTATTGCGAAAAAGAAAGCATTTGCCATTTGCTTTTTGCTACCGGAGTGGCGCGGGGAAACGGACAAGTTGAGCAAATGCACAAGATTCTTGTACCGATGCTGTCGAAATTTTTTTCAAAACAGTGCTGCAACTTGGTACAAACATGTGAATAGAGTTCAGCAACTGATTAACCTCCGAGAGTACCTACATGAAGCAGTACTAGTCGAATTGGATGAGGAGCGAGAAACTATGCGAAAGGAATTTAAGTCGAATGTGTCACGAATTCAAGAGGAAAATCGACGAACATTCAACTCGCGTCGAAAACCAGAGATGAAGTATAGAGTCAATCAACTTGTCGCGATAAAACGGACTCAGTTTGGAGTAGCCCTTCAACTCAAACCAAAATATTTGGGACCGTACAAAGTTATGACCATTATGGGTCATGACCGATACGAAGTGGAATAAGTTGGCGACCACGAAGGGCCGAATAAGATGAGTACAGTCGCCAAGTATATGAAGCCATGGAACCCTTCATTGGGGTCGAATGAAAACGCAGGATGGCCGAATGTAGGATCGGACCGGCAGACTAGAAGTGGAACTACGCACAAGACGGAAAATGACGCCCGACAAGTCTTAGTGTAGAACGAACTATAGACAGATTTAGAACAGTAGGACAGTTTAACACTTTTTTTAGCTTGTAAGATATTTCTGTTATAATTGAGGAGTAAAGTCTGAACGCCAATTGCGCAGGAGCTGCGGGAAATTTCCTGCTGCAGGAGGTGCAGGAAAAATGCAATTTCCAATAATGCGTGTGCATGAGCATGTCATTGCTGCGGTTTTGGATCTGAACTTGACTCAGTACATTTTTAACTACTCATGTACTCGTCTTATTTTCTATGAACGGAATGTAATATTCCCTTTACCTAACAAATAAATTATAGAAATCATAAATATACCAATCGAAGCTTACAACAAAATAAAATTTAATGCATATTATTTGTTTGAGAAAGAAAAGTATGCCCCCGTAGTACCAAGTACCTTAAAAAAGTAAAATTGTATGTAAAATGTTCATGTTTCTTTTTACTTTGAATGAACATAGCTCCACCATTATTGAGCAATCTTTTAAGCTCGCTGTCTGTGATCATAGGATAATCCATTGTGAAAGTCTGTGCTAAATTTGACCATCGACTTCTTTACCGTTGCAGAGATATAAGTAAAAAAAAAACATGAAAACTTTACATACAATTTTACATTTTTCGACTTTGAGCACAATTTTTTACCATTAATTTAAAGGTTTGTAAATTATTTTTGATTTCATAGTAAAAAAAAGACGTTTTAGTAACACAAAAGTCTTAAAAATTTTAAGATGGCTCAAGCCATATTTGAGGAATATGATTTTCAAAACATCAATGGTATTTAAAAATTTAATACGCGAATAACTTGGAACTCTGACGTGATGGATTTTTTTTGATATTTTTCAATTATGTAGCAAGAAATCTAAAGAAATTGCTTAAAAACCCTTTGGATTTTTGTACTGCTGTAATTTTATAATATATTTTATGAAACTAACAAATTTTTATATGGAGCTTACATGGAAAAATTTGAACGCTGGTAGCGTCCCCTAAATGTCATTTAAAAAATTTGAAAAAAATACAGAAATGTTTTCTCGGGGTATATATTAAAATGACGGGGTGTCGCGCAAAAAATAAAAAAAAATTTAAAATAAGGACCACCAATTATACAGGGTGTCCCGTAGGTGAGTGCTTTTTTTTACAGGGATGGTAGGGGAGGTCACGACGAACAAAAAATCGTATGGGAGGGGGGGTCCCAAATGCACCCCTGAGGAGTTATAGGGTCTTAAAGTTTTCTGGCACTAAGTCCAGAAAAGCAATTCTCCCACGCTAGTGGCTTACTGTAGAAAAAAAATTGTAATGCGGTTTGAAAGCCAATTGTACAGGCTTTTGGGCAAAATTGAATTGATGGTCAAAACTGCAGTTATTGTGTGAAAAATAAACGCTCAAAGTCAAAAATTCTGAAAAAATTTTCAATTATTTTACTTTGGGAGCCATTTTGGTATGGAAAAGGTCCAATTAAGACATGCTTTTTTAATTTTTTTTTTAATCTTCGATCAATTTACTTCAAATCTGTGGTACATTTGTTATACCTTATTTGCGGTTTAACCATCGAAAAAATGGGATTTAAAAACGGACTTCAACTTTTTTTTATGTGATGAAATTCTTAAAATAGCAATCTTTGGCTTACAATGGCCAGCCAGCAATTTCTTATTTAAGACAAATTTTGGTTTAAAATTATACGTACTTTTATTGGAAAAATTGGTAATTTTTTGCTGAGATTATTTAAATTGATTTTAAAAAAAGTTCAAGTCCGTTTTTAAATCCTATTTTTCCTGAGGTTAAACCGCTAATAAGGTATAACAAATGTACCACAGATTTGAAGTAAATTGATCGAAGATTTAAAAAAAATTAAAAAAGCATGTCTTAATTGGACCTTTTCCATACCAAAATGGCTCCCAAAGTAAAATAATTGAAAATTTTTTCAGAATTTTTGACTTTGAGCGTTTATTTTTCACACAATAACTGCAGTTTTGACCATCAATTCAATTTTGCCCAAAAGCCTGTACAATTGGCTTTCAAACCGCATTACAATTTTTTTTCTACAGTAAGCCACTAGCGTGGGAGAATTGCTTTTCTGGACTTAGTGCCAGAAAACTTTAAGGCCCTATAACTCCTCAGGGGTGCATTTGGGACCCCCCCCCTCCCATACGATTTTTTGTTCGTCGTGACTTCCCCTACCATCCCTGTAAAAAAAAGCACTCACCTACGGGACACCCTGTATATATATATATATATATATATATATTTATATATATATGTCTATATCTTTCACGACTCCTTGGATCTGTGACAAGTTCCGTGCCAAACTTAATATACCCTTTCCTTCGGAAAAGGTACAATATAGGCTTCCAAAAAATTAAATATGTAATACTGATCCAATTGATTTTTATTTTTGAGAGAAAAAAAAGAATCAAATTAAATATTGATTGTAAAAGAGCACAATCATAATATAAGTGTTAGTTTTAAGCGAAAAAACAAAAATCAGAAAATTCATTTTTATTTTCAAGTGAAATATATATATCGATATTAAAGTTTTATTTTTAAGCGAAAAAATAAAAATCAGATATTTATTATATTTTTAAGCGAAAAAATATAAGACGAAATTTAAGTTTTATATTTGAAAGAATAAATAGAATTCTGAACGTTATGATTATTTTCTGAGTTTTAAATAAAAATCACAATTTGAACAAAATGAAAGAAATAGAAATTGAAATTAATGATTATTTTCATTCCCTGATATTTTCTAAACGCCCTTGTTATTTATATAAAAAGTTTGAAATGAATGCAATTTTCCATTCGCATTAAACTGATATTTTTTAAACTTCTTTCGATTGGACTACGATCGATGTTTCATTTGGGTCAAACGCCTATTTTGTTTTGAAATTCGAGTAAGACCAAATAATTTTTAGCCTTTGAAACAGTGCTCCAAATAAGGATTTGTGCCAACTACCGAAAAATATTTCTCAATTACCGATTATTGTTTTTGTTTTAGATTTTTTTTTTTTTTTTGTTCAAAAGTGGTTTATTTTAACTTTTCAAGTCAAATTACTAATATTGCATATAATAATTATATATATGGGAACCTTTTTATTTAATCTTCTTCAATGAAACAAAAAATGAGAGTTGATATGAATTTAAAATTCAAAGATCGTGTTTCCAAACTTTTCGGTCCCGTCGTTATCATCAACATAAATGTTTTCTTCAACTTTGCGCTCACGTGCTGTAGTAGACTGCCCTTTCAGATATTAATAATCCTTTTTATATTTCTTTTCATATCCCACATTAAAGTACTAGATCTAAATTATTTTATATAAAGTAGTGGATACTACACGTTCTTCTAAAAAAATGGCTTGAAAAAAATTTCCAACTACCGAAACCCGAATTTCCAACTACCGAAATTAAAGGCCAACTACCGGTTTTAAGCTGGAAACAGTCGCCGCGTATCGTATCGTAACGTGACGGACGAATTATGACTGGTCGATATACACATTTCCCATATACTGGGTTGAATCAGCTGACACGTCACGTCACGTTACGATACGATACGCGGCGACTGTTTCTAGCTTTATGCACAAAACCGGCTTATTTTAAGCACTGCTATGCACTAAATTGAACTTAAATTAGACATGTAATTTCATCAATTCTTG
>CM035808.1:58476752-58505359 GCA_020466095.1 Chlorops oryzae | reverse complement strand
CCACGGACGGACGGACGGACGGGGACGGACGGACGGACGGACGGACGGACACGGGACCGGGACATGTCTAAATCGATTCAGTTTTTGATCCTGATCATTTCTATATATATATGTCTATATCTCCGGAGCTTAGTTCTCCCTGTTACAAGATTCGCACAACGGTAGCAATTGTTTTTATACCCGACACACTCTGTGTCGAGGGTATATTGCGTTTGTTGGGTTGTGTCAAAGAGTATAGAATCTAAAGAGTTCCCATAAGGGTAATATAATGGGTTTTATGGTTTGGCTCTCATGATGTATATATGGGCGCCTTTTGGTCAAACATGTTCCGCTGCAGACTTTCGAGTTGGAAGCGGTTTGAAGAGCTAAAATTTGGTTGGATAGCTTTTGGCGCGTGCGTAGAAATAGAATTATGAATGATTTTTTCGCCTGCTGTGAATACTTTGTGAAAGGTATGTGAAGGAGTTGGAAGTTAGAAAAAAACGCCGTTGCACCATATATTTGTGCTTGCGTGGTTTTTTTTCTAGTAGACTGAACGTATGTGTTAAGGGTATATATGTATGTATGTATGTTTGTCTTGCTTAGAAGTTTTGACTTCGTTTTGGAAGCATTTATTGAACAGAAAATTATTTTCTGCGTTCATGTGAACTAATACGCGACAGCGTTTCAAGCGGATGCTGAAGCGAGAATGTTTGTTAGCGCACTTGCTATAGAAAATAAGAGATGAATGGTCGGGCCTTGTCGAACGCATGTGACGTACAGGTTTAACAAAAGTAAATAAGTGAAAGTTATAATTAAATTTTCTTTAAATTACACAGTGATATTTATAAATTATTCATATAAAAGTAACAAAATTCTTAAAATAGTTGTTACTAACCATAGTCAATTTTCCGAAACATCTTTTAATCATGGCTTGGGGACAAAGTGTTTGAATTGAAAATTGCCAAATAAACAATATTTATATTGTATTTGTAATATATGTAAAAATTATTCTTAGAGTTATATTTTTTACTCAAAAAATAAAAATTATTTTAAATTTTTTTTTTTTTTTTTTACTCAGAAAAATAAAACTCTTACATATACATATGTATTACCACTTTCATCATGATAAGGCCTGATGCTGCGTAGAGTTAATAGCGAGATATGACTTATCACTTTAAAAGTGTTTAGCCTTACAAAAATATCGCTATTTTCCGGGTTCCTAATTTTCTTTGAAACATAAGCGGGACGAAACCGGACATTTTTGCAGAGAATGTTTTATCATTTTACGAAACGAAATATTCGTGGGAATGCAAAATATGCAATTTCAAGGAATTATTTATCAATTTTAAAAAGGCACTTGCAAGAAAAAACACACGAGTTTTAAAAATATTTGCATAATAAGTACTTTCATTTTGTGAGAAAAACAAAAAACCTTCACAAATAATTTTTATTTTTTGATCAACCAATAAAACTCAGAGAACAACACTCAAATACTAATTTTTAATATATAATTTATTTCATATTGATTTTTAAATTCAAAAAAAATAATAAATTTGGGTACCTGATTGAATTATTTATTTCAATATTATAAGTCTGTGATAGCTATTTATATTTACATTAGCAGCCCCGCATATTTCAAGTGGGTATTATAAAAGTCGTGCATGCCGACAATTTTCATGTTACTCCTACAAAGAAAATCACCCTACATTAACAACAAGCATTTTATGCTCATCAATGAGGATAAAACGCTTCGGCTACATAAGCAATCGAAGCAGAAAACGAATTTTCAATTTTCTGGTCGTCAAAAACTTGCAAGCACTCATCATAAACACAAAAACGGCTTGTCCTTTCAAATCAATAAGTTTGAAGAAACCGAATAGCAAATCGAATGAGTAAAAGCGAGAGGTCCGATTTTTTATTCTTCACTTTTGCTTTTGTGATTTTTTGCGAAAATCCAAAAATTCGCGTTCACGCATTTTTTTCAAGTCAATGCGTGCGAACAGTTAGGCAATAGAAACTCTATTTGCGGGAAATGAGAGGTTCGATCTTTGTTGACATTTTTTTCAAAAATCTCGTTTGTGTTCCTTCGACTGTTTTGTTTTGGTCGAACTTGTTTTTTGCTCGCTCGAACTTTACCTATACAACCCGAATCCAACCAAGGCGCTAATCGTTCATCATGAAAAATTTCCCTCGAAGCGCCATTATGAATATGGGAACTCTTTAGATTCTATACTCTTTGGTTGTGTGTAACACCCAGAACCAGTCGAGATGGACCATACAAAATGTATATAGAAATGATCAGCGTCACCAGGAGATTCGATTTAGACATGTCCGTCTGTCCGTCTGTCTGTCTGTCCGTCTGTCTGTATACAGTTATCTTATCGAAGGAGTTGAGCTATCTTAACCAAATTTGGTATGCGTGGTCACGGGGGACATGAGTAAGAACAAGTTTGAGAATGGACCCGATCGGACCATTTTTAGGGGTACCTCCAGTACTAGGGTCTGTTATGAAAATCAAAAAAACTGCTTTTAAAATCGAAGTTTTTCAAGATATTTTGATGAAACTTGGTATTTGAACATGTTTAAAGGCAAGTAATATGATTTCAAAAAATTTGAAAAGTGGGCGTGGCATAAGGGTGTTTTTCGAAAATTGTCTTCTACACCCGAAATACAGATGGGACTTGAACGAAAGTTGGCACGTATGCTTCCTTGATAGCCAGTAACGCCTCCCCAAAACTTTTTCGATAAACGATTATTAAGGGTACTCTAGTACTAGGGTCTGTGAAAAAAATCCCAAAAATGCCTCAAAAGCGGATTTTATTGAAATATTTCAATGAAACTTAGAATTTAAGCGTTAATATAAGGGTCCGATTAGAATCCCGAAAAAATTGAAAAAGTGGGCGTGGCAAATGGGCGGTTTTTTAAAGAAATTTTAACAGAAGTCGGTATTGGGCCCAATATGTCCTTAAACACCTCTTGATATTAAAAATTATTCGAACATAAGTGTCTGTGTCGGGTATTCTATTGTCAGGCTCGCCTGACTATAACACCCTTACTTGTTTTATGTAGCTTTCTTGTCCCAACTTTAACCCGTTTTGGACTATATGCTCGACGAAATCAATTGCTATTAGATGTTGTCGTTTCAAAATGGTTTAAAACTTACCTACGTGAATGTATAAATTAGTGTTGCAATGAATGTCATTTTTTGGCATTCGAAAATGCGATTGCGAATATGAAGTTTTCGATTTCACAGCGGAGCATAACCACTGAATCTTAATGGCTACTCAATTCTGAAAGCCTAAACTGAGTTATGCAGTAGGTTAATAAACTGCCTATAAGAAACACATGTAAAAAACATCAGATATTACTTCCCAGTCATTTCTTTACGTTCTGTTTACTTTTCCATAATATCAGTGTAAAAAATGCCTTTTAAATTTTACGAATGCGAATGTCAATAAATATGGGAATATTTGCGAATGCTAGTATTCGTTGCAGCACAAGTATTAATATTACGTTTCCCCAAATTTGTTATTCTCTACAAGAATTCACAGTAAAACGAATCTCGAACAGGTATATAAACATACTTACGGTTTTACATTTTTGTATATTTTCTTAGATTTTCAGTACCACTTATTTACATACATACGTATGAAAACATCTCTCATATTCACATAAATAATCATCGTTACTTTGAAAATCTCGTTTGGCTCAAATATAAGAATAAATGGCCAAAAAAAGTATTAATTTTTTAAAGGAATAAATTCGATTTATTATAAATTGCACATTAATTCTTAAAAACATTTTGCCACACTCGTTCCGTTGCGCACCATTTCAAGATTCCTCGTCATAAAGGTCAGCCATTATAATTATCAAGTTGATTTGTTCAAAGGCGTCGCCGTGCGAGTTCGCAGCAGCAGAGATGGAAGTAATATCGTGTTCGCTTACGTGAGGGGTCAATTGAGCAATCTCGACTGCAAGCCTACCTAAAATGACCTTTCGGTATACGAAGTGTGCCTAAATTTTTCCCTTTGGGGTTGCTGAATCTTCATTGCCTTGCCCCTCGTATGCTATTATTTGGAAAAGAGCGGAAAACATTATCGTTGAACCTTTAACAAGTAACAACACAGAAAACTGACCATTGGTCATTATAATTAGTGTTTGCTTGTGCGCTGGTAAGTTACCTCAAGCCAACAATGGCACGGATCGCTCGAATTGAGGATGATAGGAGTGATGTTTATGGTGAAAAATATTGAAATTTCGAATAAAACGACCATAAATCAAAGATTTAATTCCGCCATGACGTTTTAGCTCTTTACTGGCTTGTGGTATGGAAAAAATTTTCATTCGTGCAGAGAGGGAAAACAAGGTTGGGCTCGCAGTCACAACATTATTTATTAATAAAAATTATTTGAAGTTCTGCTTATTTTTATGCATAATGTACTCTAGAGATTAACGTGGAGTTAAA
This sequence comes from Chlorops oryzae, assembly GCA_020466095.1. NCBI lineage: Eukaryota > Metazoa > Arthropoda > Insecta > Diptera > Chloropidae > Chlorops > Chlorops oryzae. The sequence goes on along the minus strand of CM035808.1, from coordinate 58,500,912 downwards.
CGGTGTGAAATGAGCTGGGGTCTTGCGGTGAAAGCAGTTTTTGAAGTTCATACAAAATGTGAGTTTAACAGTTGTTATAAAAGAACGTATGTGATACCGACGTTTATAGTTTTCCGGCAAAAGGCTTTCGACGCAATTTCGTTGAGATATTCAACTAACAAAATCGGCGTATAGAAGTCTAATTAATAGACAGTAAGACGTTCAAATTACGAACTTTCACATATATTGGACTCAGAAAGGAACTGAAATAATTAACATCTGCAATGTTGACAGATGGTATTCTGAATTACCATAAAGAACATGTGTAGGCCTTAACTAATCCACACGCGATCAAACAAAAAAAATAATCAATACAATTTTACCCTCAAAGTCTGGGCTAGAATCATTGGCGACCACGTTTTGTGCCATTTTCCTTTGCATTAACCTTAAATGCAGATAGACACAGAGCCGCTTTTAAGCATGGGCCCGCACCACAAATGGGGCCTGCACCACAAAATGGAATTGACTTTTGGGTTTTCACAGGCTCAGCCTAGGGGCCCAAACAGCCTTGAAACGGCCCTGGATAGATATCTGGAATTTTCGAAAATCGATTAGCCCATTTTATAAGAAGGTGTAGAATATCATTCAAAGAATGTAGGTTTTGCATGATGGTGCTCCCCCACATTTTCGTTTGGACGTACGAGAGTTTTTAAATGCTAAATATCCAGAATCCACCGATTGTCAGAGGTGCCCCTGAGCCAAGAAAGTGGCCACCACGTTCTCCAGACTACAACCCTCTTGATTTTTTTCTATGGGGTCACATTTTAACCTCTGTGTGCGATAATGTGGTGCCAGCGCCACTGGAAGGATTAAAAAAAACAAAAATAATTTCAAAGTACCGGAAGCCAAACAAACTGGACACATTAAGGGTCCTCATGCAACCATTTACACCGTGCAAGCTGAGTGAAGTTCGTAAAACTGTCAAATTTTGTATGCAATTTTGACAGTTTTACTTAGTTCACTCAGTTTACACGGTGTAAATGTGTTGCATGAGGACCCATTTTGTAATTAAAAACCTTTTAAAATTTCCTCAATTTAAGTTTAGTATTTTTTGGAATAGTGCTTCTAGTTTTACATATCCACCTAAGAGTAGGCTCATCAATTAAGATAAATTCCTTCTGGCCTCTAGCTTTATTTAACCCTGCAGAAATAAACCGGTCAATTTCTTAGGAAGGACTGGCATTTGACCGGTCCAAAAACACTACCAATTAAATTATTGCACTTAACTCCATCGGATTCGGCTAGCCGGCGGTGTGTAATAAGTGCCTGTAAAAGGCACTTCATCAACTTAGAAAAAAATTTTTTTCATCTTTCACAAAGTAATGATAAGCATTAAATTACGCCAACACAGTGCGAAATATTTGAGCTGCTTTACAAACTGACGTCATCAGTGAGTAAACGAATACATAGATGATTGTTAGGTTTTACGTGTAAGAGCCTATACTGAGATATGCAGTAACCAGGGTTCGGACTATACTCCGATCGGAGTAGATCTACTGCGTTTTTTAAAAAATTTTGAAATCTACTCCGCCACTATCCTATACCTGAAATCTACTCCGATTTTTTCACTTCACCAAACTCAAAATAATTTTGTCTATGCCACGACTTAGACGTAATGAGATCGAGTTTTTTGTGTTCTCTCGTTCGCAAACAAATTGTTGTTTTCCATACAGATGTCTCGGTATCTAATTCTTGACTGATGGAGATAAAAAATGTAAGTAATTTCTAAATGTAAGTTATAAATGTTTGCTTCAAATAAATTGTTCACCTTTTTTTTTTTTTTTTGTGCGAAAATGAGAAATTCCAATTTACTACCCAAAAATTCATTTCCCTCCGATTTTTCTGCTCTTCTACTACGAAATGGGATTTCCGTAGTCCGAACACTGCCAGTAACTACCTGCACATTAGGAGCCTATTCGCTACAACGTGGTATAGTGTGAGAGAGACAACTATATTCACGCTCCTTTAATTCTTTAAAGTATGCCAATAATTTAAGACCTTAGAAGTCGGTGTCAGTATTTACTTTGAAAAATGTGCCGCAATCAGCTGTCCTGGCATTAACTTCGCATAAAAAATTGACATGTTCATTTCTTTGGCGAATTCTTTAAAAAAAACACTAAAATTCATTTCCATTTTTATTGCCAAAAAAAAAATCGATTGCACTGTAACAAATTTTTAAGGCCATGTTGACAAAAATTTAACTGCAGTTTTTGAAATTGCTCGGTGGGTAAAGAAACTACCTATACTTAGTTAAGTTAAATTGCCTTATTGTCCCTGCAGTTAGCAATGATTTTATAGCATTTGGATGAAAAATGACGCCTCACCAGCGATTATTTTTATTTCCCACTTTACCCCATTGAAAATTTCCAACTTTACCCCAACAACTCATTTTGCAAAATTGCGAGCGTCATTTTTATACCCACACCGTCTGTATATTGCGTTTGGGTGGTTGTGTGTAACACCAAGAACCAGTAGAGATAGAATATACAAGATATATGTTCAAACTCATTAGATCAAAATCAAGGAGGTGATAGGGTGGTCTAGACGGAACGAAAATCGTATGGGAAGGGGTCCATCTATTACTTTTTTCCAAACATATAAAAGAAAAGTGAGCCATTTAAAAAATTAAGCTTAATTCCTATAGCAAAACAGTACCCTAGCTAAATTCCTATAGAAAAACAATACCCGATCTGAATTCCAATAGAAAAATTGAAAACAACATGTACTGGTTGAGCCATTTGAAACGGCTTCTGTTAAAATTTTATTTTCATAAAAATTTATTATCTTTCATTAAACTTGTGTTAATTTAAGAAAGAATTAAGTACCCACTATATATTTTTAATTATATACTCTTTAATAAAGCTTTCTTTACAAGCGGTTTTTTCTTAAACGCTTGTTTCTTACATGCCAACCTTTGACTCACAGGTTTATGGAAATGGACATTGTGCTTTGACTCGACTTTCTTACAGGCATTGTTTTCTCGCATACATACATATTACGTGGTTCTGCTGGTACATCGGTTCGCTACAGAAAATAATTATTCATTACCAAGCTACTATCAAACAAACATTAAAATAGGTAAAGACCGTTGAATTTTGTATAAATATGTAGCCAATTTCTTTTTTTAAATACTTTGGATGTGATACATATGCCTGTGTGGTTTTCCTGGTTACAGTATTGACTTAGAAATACCACAAAATGGTTTTTGTTTCGACAATTGAGTTTTTTTAGATTTTTGTTGGTGCTCGTTTCACTGTAAGGTGGTGGGATCTATAAAAACCAATTCCTAACAAAGGAAATGAAATTAAGAGTATGCTGCATACGCTCAGATGAGTTCCATGGCAACTCTTATGTACAGAATTCACATGAGCTTCTCAAAGTGAAATAAGAAGAGTTAACTCCCACTAGGAAAGTGTAGGTATTTGGAGATTTTCAAACATCCAAATGTCACATAACGTTCAGAACGATTGAACAGGTGGCTGAAAATTTAGGAGGGCGAGGGTGCAGCTAAGCACTCAGTATGAGAGGGACCAAATAAATTCAAAGAGAATGTCGTGAGCAGATACAAAATTCGATAAGTCCCTAGGAATATCTACCACTTCACATCACGCACGTGCTGTTCTTCAAGAAATAAGCGCTTGTAAGTCCTGCGCCTTCATCTCCTGACGCAACAGAGAGTAAGCACTCAAAGAAAGAAATTTCACATTCAAAGTAGCTGAAAAACTTCATGTCCTCTTAGTAAACTTCTCCGTTTACGTTGATGTGACGTGATAACTTTTGTTTGTGTGGGTCTGCTAAAGCGAAGCTACCCAACGCACGAGCTCTCTAGTATATAATCAAGCCAAAACTTTGTCCCCATAATGTGCAACTACCGACATATGTACGAATGTACGAATTTAAACAGGCGGACGCAAAAAGAACTCAAATCATTTTTAACCATATATGTATACATATGTGTATGTTGGCGTTTCTCCCACACTCCCCTGTGCTTGTGATTCGTTTGTATAGGTGGATATTACCACACAGTCATGTGACTCCATGACGTGTTCTTGGTGGCAAGCGTACAAATAAGCGAATTGCGGCGAACGGCCGAGTTCTGGTGATGGCATACACAATTTGGAAAATAATATAAAAGGAATTTCTAACAAACTCGTGAAATTTCACAATTTCAAAATCCTTTTTACTTCAACCTGCTGCTCACCTTCACCGCTCTATTTCTCCTATTTCGTTCTTTGTTGCTCTTTGTTCGGTTCTCTTTGCCGAATGTCCCTTATCATCGGGTTACCATGTTGTTTGATATGTTGGCAAGTCGTTATGTGCGCTGATGTAGAGTTGGGAAAAAGTTTGACATAGGGAAGTGCGATGGTGTCGGTGGGTGTTCGTTTGTCTGAGCTGCTTGGGCAGAACAGCATATCACAGCAATGGGAGCTGTTTTGTTGCCTGGGTAATAGAAAATGTTCCATTAGTCCTGATGAGGACTTGAAGGCTTCACAAAAGCCGGTAAACGCGTAGAGCCAACGTTTGCTGTTGCTCCTCTTTTGTCGTATGTTTGTGAATGATTTGAAATTCACGATGCACATTTAATATACAACTATGATTTCATATGTGCGAATGCGAGGGAAGATCGCAGCGACCATCCTGAGGGAAGTGTAATCTACAGACAGAACTCGTCTTTTGAAAGTCTCAAACATTTGGTTAAATGTTCATTTTCGGTAACAGTGTCATGGTGGTTCTGACTGTGTAGTGGGCAGGAGCTGGCGCGGGATGCTGAATGACTGTTGAAGATTCGAGGCTTATGGAAGTTTGCACAACATCTTTCATTTTTCTAGCAAATATCTTTAGTTTTTTATTTGATTTCCAATGGGCTTAAGTCAAGAATTATTTGGAGGGCTAAGTCTTGGGTGAGCTGAAGTAATTCGTAGCACACATAGAAACGTACTGGGATTTTTATATATATTTGATGAGGAATTGCTTGGAAGTTACTATGTATTATATTCTTCAGCTCCTACATAAGGAAAAAAAAAACACAGTTTACGTTAAGTAGGGCTCCGTAATCCTCCTTGTTATTATTTGGAGAAAATTAATACTTTCGGTATTGTCATCAGGGTAGCATGGGGCGCACATACCGCATCTAAAGGGGATTTTGGTGGCAATGTAACGTTCAATTTTAGTTCTTAATTATATATTATAGAATAGCAATTAAAAAATTTTCAATAACAAAAATAGGAATCGGAACCGGATTCATTACATCAATAAACGTCAGTGGTGAATTAATTTAAGGTCTGGCTTGAGCTGTAGTAAACAGACCCGTGCTTCCAAATAAAATATTTAAAAAAATGTGGCGAGTAAAACTACTTTATAGATATTTAACTACTTTATAAAAATTTAATTCAATAAAAAATTTAATCAAATTCAAATTTCTTAACTATGGTATGTCGATAGCATTCGATGGTAGATAACACCAAAAATTAGAGTTAATAAAATGTTTGACGAATTTGAGGCAAAATGCATAACCGTAAATCGAGAAATGTACATCGCTGCATGTCTGATCAATACTTTCCGTTCGAGAATTCGGTTCAATTTTTAACTCAATTGGTCATGGCAAGAATTTTGTTTTCGATTGAGCGACTGATAAACCTGGATTGACATAAATTTGCGATTGCGATTTTTATTGGAGGGTATTGGAGAAGTAGCTCCAAAATTTTTCATAAAATGGAGCATATGTCTGATGGAAGTAAAATACAAGCACTTTCGGGCTTAAGATATGATATTAGAGTCTAACAATGCTGCCATCTTCCGCAAATAAGAATTCTTCCATACCGATGGGAATGCCATTTATTCAAACAACATTCAACAACATTTTATCAAACAACAAATGATTACCAAATATAAAAAAAATAATCATCACCTTTCCCATTTTAATGACATATGCATTTATACATGCATTCTTTGGGCTTGAATCAGTTTTTTTTCTCCAAAGCACACAATAAAAAGATGGCAGCGGTGCGCAGCCAAAATTGACACTAGTTTAATTACACTAGTTTACAGAATTTAAGACTTTCGCGAGAGCAGAGACGAAATGATGGGTTTTGACACATTGGGGTCGTGATCACGAAAATGACATCCGTTTATTTATTTATTCCAAAGAATAGTTTTTGAGATATACGCAAAAAACGTGTTTTTTGGTAACTTTATGAGACTTTGCCAAAGAACTCAAATGTTCCAATGTTTAACAGCACTTACAAAGAACATACGCGAAGTAGGTAGATATTATGAGTGTGGGAAATAAGAAATTAGGAGTACGGTTAGATGAAGAGAAGGGTCAATGGCGGGTTGTTTTACAAGAAACAAATTGTGCAAAAATAAGACTCTGCGGGCTATGAAATAAACCGACAGGTTGCTTTTTAAAATCCGAATTGAGAAAGCGGAGATGAGCAGCATTGTTCAACAAAAGCTGGACTCTATGTAGAGATGTAGAATCTATATTACCATAAACTATGTATATATAGGTTATGAAGGGTACAGCCATTTACTACATTGACATTTCTTTAGAATATAATAAAGTAGTCTTGGAAACTGAGGATGATTAAGATACAGTCTACGAAGAAATTGACATTTCTTACATTGTTTCAAGGGATTCATCATTGGATTTTTCACATGAAAGTGCTAGTGTAAATGTCTCATATACATATTGAATTTAAGTAAAATTGTCAAATTGACTTCAAAGTATTTCATTCGGGCATACTCTTACGCACACCACTAAACACAACGAAAATCAAAGAGATGATAGGGTGATTTTTGCCCTCAACGTTTTGTATTTTTGTGGAATTTTTTTTTTTTTTTTTGGGCGAAGTCTAAATTTCGGTTTTTTATATATTTTGAGTAATACACATTTAAGCTTAACAAATACATTAAAAGTAACTCATTTTTATTTACCTTGAATAATTAATGCATGGTACAAAAAATTGATTTTTTCGCGAACTTTGAAGAGGTATAGGAATAGACGTTGTAGTTTTATACTTTTATTTTATAATAACTAGAGAGGTTCAAAATAAGGAGTGTCCAGTTTCCAGGTTAAAAGGGGTATCATAAGGGGTATTCACAATGGCGACGGAAAATAGGAAAGTCGGAAAATCGGAAAATTTTAACTGCTTAAAAACATTTTTTTTATCCATGCCAAATTTCATTATTCAACGATTGCTCTTTTTGTTTTTGGGCCACGATATATATGACGACGTTGCACTGTGCGTTGTGCCCTCGATAATATTATGTGGCCATAGTTTTGGTTTTGACTTTAGTGGGACATGGAGATTTCAAACTTGAAATGAGAGTTTCTCAATAGGTAAAAAAAAGTGCAATGCGATATGAAGAAATAGTAAGTTTAACTTAAAAACATAGTAGTACTCAATAAAAAAAATTTATAAAATATAAAACTTTTATTAAATACTAAATTGTTATTTAACGAAGCAAATGAAAAACATTAGTTGAGGTTTGAGTAAGCTGTATTAAAATTTTTCAAAGTTTCAAATTTATTTTACTCTGAGTAACCCTGATAGCATACGAATTTGATAAAATTTCGGTTCGGGCCCTTTTCAAAGTATTTACTTCAGTGTCAAAATACGAGTTGCTGGCCACACTCTTGGCACCCATAACATTTTTTACCCTGACATGGAAAACGAAAGGGGGAGAATCATTGTTACCTCAGGGATTTAAAGACAATTACCGGCTTGCAAAAGAAGTTCGCAAAAAAATTAAACTGAAAAAACGAGCAGTCGTTTCTTTGTGCTCAAAAATAAGTAGCTTCTGCTCTCCGCATGCCTCTTCAAATGACTCTTTCGTGGAACGAATTGATGTAGCAACGACAAAATGATGAATTATGTAAAATGGCGAATGTCGGACGTTATACAGACTAAGACTGCAGTCCACCCTTAACGCCGCATGTTTTCCATCACAATATGAAACTACGATAGATTGGTAATTCTCATCGGTGGGGGCGGATATGGCGATTACACTTTCAACTGCCTTTGCTGGTGGAAGCTGCTTTCAACTAAGTTAACTAAAATGGAACGGGCTGAGTATTCACATTTAATCAAACTGTGGACCAGTGGCGTAGGTAGGATTTTGAAAGGGGGAGGGAGTGGGGGATTACAAATAGCAATAAGTTTTGAAATACTCAATAAAAACTCAAACTAATATAAGATACATTATTTCAAATTTCATTGTATCACACAATGATGTTGGCATTTCATACCGGTTGAACCACATTTTAAATTGTAAATTGAACTTTAATGAACAGACCACTTCTTAAATTAGTCTTAGGTTTGTTACTATGTAAATGCACTAGGGATGATCAAAAGCTATCGATGTTCATTAAATGTTGCCACATTCGTTGTATTTAGCTGAAATTGGCTATTTTTATAGAAATGGTTTTAGATATTTTCGCAGCATTTATACTGATTTGAAACCAAACATAAATAAATTCATCCAAAACTAGACCTAGACTGATGTTGAGGTTTGTTTATCGTCTGGCAGCAGGTTTAAATGAAAACGAACTGAAGCATTGAAAATGAAGGGTATATTCCCTTTTACCCCGCAGCCCTTACCTACACCACTGCTGTGGACTAACAGCCGTCTACCTATGAACATTAATTGAAGAGATTTTAAAGATGCCCTGATAAGGTCTATTAAATTTTCGGATATAGGAAAAGTTTGAAAAAGGGTGATATTCTTAGAGTAGTTGAAAAAATTTCGGCATATAAGGCTTCTTTATGGTATTGAAAGTCTGAAGAATACTTTTTTTCATTTTTTGCTAAATTGCTAGCGAAGTAGATTAAACTACTTATACGTACCTACATATAGACAAAATATTGCACATTAATCGATTCACTTAAAAAAGATCAAAAATTTGATTCAAGATTTGGAAAGGCTGTAAAAATATATCGTTCTACGACTTTAGTAGTGATATTAAATATCAGATTTTTGTCCGCTGAAAAATTTAAATATATTTCAAAAATTCCATCAGGTCAGAGTTTCGAGCAAATAGCGTTTGAAATTGATACCATTGATATTTTTAAATTTTTTAGTAGACAAAAATATAATAGTACCACTATTGGGTCTTGAAAGGGGGGCGGGGGGAATTAAATTTTGCAGACCCGTGAAATTATAGTAATTATCGGAAAGCTAGATCTTCTTGAATTTCCGGGCGAAATTCCCTTCTTTTTCTGAAATATAACACTTTTATTTTTTCTGATGTCTTGCACAATTTTTCTGAAAAAACAAACTCTTTGAAATTATACAGTTTTTTGCTTCTAAGTAATTATGCTGCATATGGCCTTTTACTGAAAATTAATGTAGCTAATTGCCTTTCCGATTAGCATAAACAAAAAAAAAATATATATATTTATATATACAAATAACAGTACGCATGAGCCGCACGAAAGAATAAGAAATAAAAGTAATATATACGGTATTCCTGAATTTGGGACATAAAATTGCTCACGTTAGTGTCTCGTCTGTTTATAAATGCCCATATTATGTACCTAAATTTTCGTATTGAGAAATTTCCTTTTGGGTGCATAATATGGATTCAACAGTAATAAAATATTTTCAAGTGTACATGCCCGTCTTCGGAAGTGATTGAAGTGATGAAGCAAAACTATGTCCCATCTCATATGTATTGTCATGATTGTGTATGTTGAACAACTGCTCCTTTATAAACGGATGCCGCTGTCATATAAATGTATAATATATTTTCGCCTTAAGCGTTTTTTTGTAAATGGGAAAATCGCTCGAACAGAAATAGCGAAGCCCGTCTTGAAATGTTCTCGAAAGCCTCATATCGGGAATATATATATACTGATAAAGGAAACAGCAATTTACACTTCAATTGGTTCTCCATGTCGCCATCAGCTTCGTCTTGGTGCTCACGTTATCACTATATTGCTGTCTCAGTCAAATTTAAATAAAGTTCAACTTGCGAAACAACTGCCTGACTCTAGGATTAATATCCAAGGCCTTTCTTATACATATTGTATGAAAATGACAAGGTGGCAAAGTGGGGAGAAAAATCCATAGGATCATTATTTCTTATTTTATCGCCGCGAAATTTGGCAAAAGCATTTCTGTTTGCTTACCGGATGTTATGCGTAACGCGCAAAATTCTTTCTTCGTGCTATCGGGGTTTTTCACAACCGGCAGCTGTCAAGCTTACTTACTGATGCTTACTAACAAGGGTGAACTTTTTTTTTTTTTTTTTTTTTTTTTTTTTTTTTTTTTGTTTTTTGTTTGTAAAAGCTGATGATGTCGTTTCGGCTGGTATAAATCATGGCAAAGGCGTAAGTGGTATTTCGTGCACCCATATGGACAAAGTCTTATATTTCAAGAAATTATGGTTTTACTTTCTTCTTCATAAGATACCATAAATTTTTAATGAATTCTATAAGCAATAAAATGAATGAAAAACAATATAATCTATTCTCTACTTTTCTTATTTCACTGAATGTACATCGATAGGTTCAAATTAATGTGGAAACGATTTTGGAAGAATTTTTTTCTGTGGCTCGAAGGTTTTCTTTGTTACATAAAACTCACCAAAACTGATTTGATGAATAAAGTCATTCAAAACGTTGCTCTTAATTTTTAACCAATTGTTTTAATGGACAGAAAATAAACCCCCCTTGGACAATTCCTGCGTAAGGGCCTGATCTCAAGATACGGTTTTGTCTGTAATTTTTTTTTGCACACAACTGTCAAAATTTAAATGCAAAATTTGCGATGGGAAAAGTTGCGAAGGCATTTGCGAAGCTGCATGAGTACCACTAATGTTTAGTCCTTGTCAAAAACTAATTTTTCCTTGAGGACGAAATAATTCCTCGATTGCCCGAAATACTTGGTTTTGCAAAGATTAAAACGAAAAAAAGACCATTGTGTGATTTAAAAGATGAAACAGATGTGTTGGTAGGATCTTTTCATGCAGAAGCAAAAAAAAAAAAACTAAGCCGGACATAGAAATACGATGGAACGCTAAACTAACGCTAGAATCCTTAAGGCTGCAACAACAAATATCGCGGGCGATGAACTTCAAAGAGGACAAAGAAAAAATCAGCTGTGCATCTACAAATGTAATAACTTAAAAGCATTCACACTTTACTACTCCAAACTTTCGGACTACAATGGAGGGAAAACATTTTAAAAGCTAGAAAAATAAATTTGTAAAATACTTTTTAAATAAACAAAATCTAAAAACATTAATCTACAAAAAGTTGTAAGTAAGGGCCGTTTTCTCATCTTTTATTTATCTGTAAGCTAAATTGTGATGTAACTGTTTGCACGAATTCATGCGCAGGAATTCCTTCAGTATTGGAAATCAGGATTAATCAAATATTTTGTAAAGTATAAAAGGGAAAGTAATCTACTTGATCAATTTATTTGAAAATCTTTGGAGTTGTTTTTGTGCTTTAAAAACGAGAGCTAAATTTTTTTCACAATTCGTACCATATCCTCCACATTTGAAATCCGAAATCAAAAACTTTGGCTTCAGGATAAGGAAACATATTTCAAACCATGCACAAAGAATATTTGTAAAAAAATTTTTCATGCCATAAAAGGTCAAAAAAGCTCCAATAACACTGGGCAGCACACAAAATGTTTCGGAGAAAAGGACTGCAGTTTCTGAAAGTCCTCGAGCATAACAACGCCCCATACTTGGTTTAGTCGGATTGGTTCGAGGATTTTTGTTTCAGCGATCTAAAAAAATTTGGCTGAAAACTAAGCTGTGCACTTGCTTTTGGCTTTATCTCGTAAACTGTTTAATATTTCTCTTTTCTTTCTATGAAAAATTTGTAATACTAGAAAAGTATATTTTTTTTTTCACCTTTCATTCGCCTTGCTCAACCTGTGTTGCAAATTTGAAGCTTCTACGCCTTTAACTTCGGAAGTTACGAAAAATCTTTATTTGAGGGCGTGGCAGTGGGCGGGCCACAATATTTTTTTTCACCTTTCATTCGCCTTGGTCAACCTGTGTTGAAAATTTGAAGTTTCTACGCCTTTTACTTCGGAAGTTACGAAAAATCTCCATTTGTGGGCGTGGCAGTGGGCGGGCTACATAATTTTTTTCCTGCACCTTTCGTTCACCTTGGTCAACCTATACTGCGAATTTGAAGCTTCCACGCCATTATTTGTGGGCGTGGCTCGAGGAGGGCGGCGTCCATTTTTTGCCAGGATATGTCCCTTTTCGTAGTTTACCAGTGCACCAAATATCAATGGAATGTGTTGAGTGGTTCGCAGGTTACAAGCATTTTACTGAAAACACAATAAATTCATTTGTTAGCGTGGCAGTGGGCGGATGTCTCGAATTTTTACTTAGGATCATACTCGGATCCCGATATACCTGTGTCCCAAATTTCGACTCGATTGTTCCAGCCGTTTCGGAGGAGATCCGACCACGGACAGACGGACATGTCGATTCAGTTTTTGATCCTGATCAAGAATATAAAAATATGTCTATATCTACGGAGCTTAGTTGTGGCTGTTACAAGATTTGGACAAAACTAGTATACCCTGCTTACGCTGGGTATAAAAACTCAACATTACCTTAGATATGACATTTATGCAATTATGAGTATACAGTGAAAGCTCCGATAAGCTGACACCCACCGTCGCGGCCTTTTTGTTCGCTCATGGGAGATGTCCGCTTATGGGAGCTGTCCGCAATGAGAGGTTTCACTGTACCAGTATTTGAATAGCTTGTTTCTACAGGTTGGTGCTTTAGCTTGAGTTTATAATATAGTTATATTAATATAAAAACAAATTCAAATAAATAAATATCTTGTTTCTGAAACATTTGCGCTGGATAAAAAACTTCAAGCATACTCAAGGGGTAATGTTGAGTTTTTCTTCTGTTTTTGGGTAAAGAATTTTCTGCTTTGAAGCGGCAAAACGGAATCAACAAGTGTTCGGATGCAGTTGATGTATTGCAATAACGGTTTATTTATCGTTTTTCTATATTAGAATCAAAAAATTTTTTTACAAATTTTTTTTTACCGGCTTGGGAGCTATGGGCCTGAAGAGTTAAAAAAAAAGGTGCATATTTTTGAGATTTTTGCGATTTGCAGCTTCTCGATGGAGGTTTTAGATTAGTTATAACTAAATGAATTTTCTTTGAGTCTAGTATTACAACTTTTTCAAAGAAAGAAAAGAGAAATATTAAACAGTTTACGAGATAAGGCCAAAAGTAAGTGCGCAACTTAGTTTCCAGCCAAATTTTTTTTAGATCGCTGAAACAAAAATCCTCGAACCAATCCGACTAAACCAAGTATGAGGCGTTGTTATACTCAACGAGTACTATCAGAAAATGCAGTCCTTTTTTCCGAAACATTCGGTCACCTCAAAATTGTTGCCCAGTGTAATCGAAAAAAATTTAAAAAATGCTCATTTTGTACAATTGCGAAGCTCGTACCTTTCAAAACTACAAGCTCTACCATCATGAAAAAGGTGTAATTTTATAGGCCGTGATATTGGCTTTGGTACGATATTAACCTTGATAAGTTAACAAAGCATTAATATATATATTTTTCCGTTAAAACGAAAAAAACTGAAGTCCTGATACAAAATTGATGGTAGCTCCAAAACTACAGGTAGGAAAACATTAAAAAAAAATATTTTTGGTATTTCCAATGCGACCCTTATCCGTAATAATGAATAAAATTGCGGCACCAAACGAAAATATTTAATTTGTTGAGCTATGTAATTGATAGTGAAACCACTTCTCATTAACTTTCCATTAGCGCTTATGAAAGTTCGGTAATGAATAAATGAAATCGTAGCATTAGTATAGTTTGTCTTCATAGTCGAAATAACTGCAGATGAAGTTATATAATTTTAAGAAATCATATGTTTATGCTGGTTTTACAGCCGTTATTTATTTTTTACAAAACTTCATAAAGTAATCGTTGAAAAATTTCGTTTCTTATCTATACATCCATATTTTATAATGGAACAGAGGTAACCATATGATGGGCTTGGTGCTTGGGTCTGTTTTCCTTGAACCGAAATTCAATAATTTGAGGGCAGGAAATGATTTTTGTTACTAACAAACAGCACTTCCATATCCGTTCTTTTTTTGTCTGTAGATCAGTGATGGGCAAAGATGAGTCATCGTCACCTCCGCGAGGTGCTGCTCGTTTTAGTATATAAGCGCTTCAGAGCGGTCGCTTTAATTTAAATAGAGTTTTAGCGTCAAGAGATCATTTGCGAGATGAAGCGTATAGCATGTATACTGGCCTCATAATGCGAAGATCGATTCCTGGCCGAACCAAACAATTCTTGTTGAAAAAGAAAGATTATAAAAAAAATTGGAAATACACAAAAAAACATGATAGGGATCCTCTCTCTTGAAACTCGAGTTTCCAGCTCTCAGGAGAGGGATAGTTGTCAAACGATTTCTAAAAAAACACATTGCGAGAGAAAAGAGCACGTGCAGCTTTGAAATACTTTTTTCGCTAGAGCGGACTTTCTCGCGCCGCCCCGATGACTTTGTCCGGCGTGACGCACAATGCCATTTGTGTAGAAATATCACGGTTCCATTTTCATTATTACATCGCGGAAGTCCCCCTAACATTTACTACTGGGTTTAGTGAGTTTTGTGCGTGTTGTAATTGTATTCCATGACTGCGCCTATTCGTATTTGCAAGCAAGCATCCAAGCAAAATTACTAATGTGTTAATGTGCCCAGCACCGCTGTAAATCACAGTAAATAAGTTTAATTCCGCGTTGACCTCCATAATCTTGGTATAAATTTAGCATCCTCAAACCCCTATTTATTTAAAAGTTACGCAAGGAGCTCAAAATCATACAAATATATTCTTTTACTTGACTTCTTACAAAAGCGGCTGCTTAACCAATTTAGTGAGTTACGTGCACCGAGCACTGCGAAATTTTTTTTTCATGTAAAAGCAAAATATTCTATTCAGTCGAAAACACCCCACAGTTTACGTTTCAAACGACTCTCCTCTTTCTAACACATGAAGGAGCTTGCCCAAATCCGGGAAAGCACATACAACGAAATATCGATTTCATTCCATGCAAAAAGATTTCAATTTCTACCCCTTATCATGGTCACATGTGGCGTCGCACTGTCATGATTTTACGTTCTTTCGGATAGCGCAAGCGACACTTTAGCCGCCACTCACCCACATAGGAATGCACGGGTATTTTAGATTTCGTTTAACCGTAGCCACCCCTATAAACATACACATACATTGATTTACACATTTGGTTAAGTTTATATATAAATTGTACTATGTGAATACAGATAAGTCCTTTTGTTGTTACATACATATATACATACATATATGTGTACATGGGCACTCACACCAACCAAATATTCTTGTAGAAGTCCACCAGTCATTGGCCTTACCATCGCCATTCAAGCCAGCCATGTTGAATTCAAATTTCGCACCCACTTAATTTAAAAACAAGAGCATGTTTTTCTTTCGTGGAATTTGGCGCGCAGACACACAAAACAGTGAACAGTATCCAGAAACATTTATTAGGCAACTGGAAAGAGCACTCTAGTGCGGTGAGCCTGGTCATACATTCCCCGATATATGTATGTATAAAGATCTGTATGTTTTATTCTATTAACGCAGAAAATGTTTCTGTTCGAGTATTCACGCCAACGGAAAATGTGTTTGCAAAGCATCAGAGAACCTTATAAGAAGATTTAGGATTAATTCCTTCATCGTCTTGCTACTCTCACCATTTATTTTTCGTATTTGTCAAAATTGTATTGAGGCCCTTGAAATACATTAAATCTAATAGCCTAATTCATAGAAATAAAACGTTGTTTAAACCTTTTTTTGTGGTGACTTTACTATAAAATACAAAAAAAAAAACGAAATTAAAATGCTTTTTAGTTAAAATCTCTTTAAGCATTTCTATGAATAAGGCAGTAAAATTTTAGCAGCACTTCTCAAATAGGGTATATAGATTTAAGACATGTTTTTAGTAATTATCTATAAAATCAGATCGTCGTGGTTGAGGTGTCAGTTTCGTTCTCTTCTTCGATTTGCGTTATGTGATATATACATAGGTATAATAATTTATAATAATGTTGCATCCTGTGTTGATATTGATTTTAATTTTTCAAGAGAGCATCTGAAGTCTATTTTAAGATATTGTAATTTGTTTTAAGTCAATTTTGTAATGGATTGTTTACTGTTGATTAGTCTGTACACAGAGAAAAAAATCAACCAGAAAACTGATTAAATCAAAAGAAAAAACATACAAAACGGCTTCAACAAGGAATATTTTTAATTTAACAATTTTTCTTGTTGGAAAAAATTAAGATTTTCCTTTTGGATCAACCATATTTCCGGTTGAATTGAAATGACAATTTCAAAAATGGATTTAAATTCAAATTTTTGAACTAACCACGGACGTAATTGAAATGACAAGATAATTTTTAATAGAAAAAAATTTTCTAAAATACCTATAAAAGAAGAAACGTCAAAACAAATTTACTTAACGTTCAAAGAAAATGGCCACAGAGCCCTCTGCTGAACATAACCCCAAAAATAGCCATCGAATGGACTTCATCCGATTTTGTCACTCCGTTGTCGTGACCAGTGCTCGGACTTCTACCACTTTAGTTGTAGATCTACCACTATTTTCACTTTCTACCACCTCTACCACGCTAGGTCCAAATCTACCATTTTTTTTTTTTTTTTTTACTTATTTATGCCTTTGTTTTATTATTTTATGAATCATTAAGAATAATTGAGAGCATAAAAAATGTGATTCAATGTTATTGTGTTGTTGAAAAATATGTTGGCAGCATCCTATTGTCAAGAATGGCAGCATTGGCACTTACCGACATCCAATAAATATTGACACATTTTTTTAATAAGAGAAAATACCTAAAAACATGAAATTTTCCCAATTTTCTACATGATCAGATGTGATATATTGTATTACGATTTTAAAAAATTTTGAATCTAACACTTTTTTATATAAATCTACCACTTCTTCTTTAAAAATCTACCATCTTTAAAAATTTTCAAGTCCGAGCACTGGTCGTGACTGCTTTCGCAATGCTTAAAAAGTTCTAAGATGAATGAATATCTTATATGTCCTATTTTATAAACTAAATGAGAATTATACCGGACGAAAAGAAATGAATTTAAACATTTTTCCTTTAAATCAATCAAAACTGTTGTTAACTCAACCATTTTTCTTTTGAAATTTTCGTTCTGCTCGAAAATCAAAAGGACTGTGAATAACTATGCGCCCTTTTAAAAAAATCATGGTTAAGTTCGCTCAGTGTAAGTGTTAGTCTGTAAGAATTTTGAATTCATAGACGGAAATAAATAAATAAATAAATAAAAATAAATATAAGTACATAACAGGGTTTTCCTTCATAAATTTCCTTATTGCGGGGCACCACCTTATTTTATTATAAAGACACCATAACCAAGAATTTCAGTATTTTTAAACCCGACACACTCTGTGTCGAGGGTATATTGCGTTTGCGTGGTTGTGTGTAACACCCAGAACCAGTAGAGATAGACCATACCAAATATATGTAGGTACATAGAAATGATAAGCGTTACCAGGGGATTCGATTTAGACATGTCCGTCCGTCTGTTTGTATACAGTTTTCCAATCGAAGGAGTTGAGCTATCTTGACGAAATTTTGTATGCTTGCTCACGGGGACCTGAGTAAGAAAAAGTTCGAGAATGGACCTGATCGGACAATTTTGAAGGGTACCTCCAGTACTAGGGTCTCTTATGAAAATCACAAAAACTGCTCTAAAACCGGAGTATTTCAAGATATTATGATGAAATTGGATATTTGAACATGTTTAAATGATTTCCAAAAATTTTTCGAAAATTGTCTCCTACACCCGAAATCCAAATGGGACTTCAACGAAATTTGGCACTTATGCTTCCTTTGTAGCTATAAACATCACCACCAAATTTTCTTGATCGGTCTATTATTAAGGGTATCTCCAGTACTAGGGTGTGTCATAAAAATCCCAAAACTGCCTTAAAATCGGACTTTTTCGAAATATTTGAATAACATTTAGAATTTGGGCGTATATTTAAGCCTCCAATTAGAATCCAAAAAATTGGCGAAATTGGGCGTAGCAAAGGGGTGGTTTTATAAAGAAATTGAACAAAAGTCAGTTTATTCTACATCTGTAGAATATTCCTTCTTTATGATCCTGTTTTTGGTCGCGTTTTAACATTATTTTCACATGTGTGTCTGTGTCGGATATTTTATTTGTCAGGCTTGCTGACTATAGCACTCTTACTTATTTTTTTTTGTCTTCAACTTTTTTTCTCTTTATAAATTCAGTTCAATTTCTAAATATATGCTAAAAGGACTCTTTTTAAATGGCTTGTGGCACATCATAATCTGCCCAATGAAATTCTTCATTAGTCTGCATTTAAGAAAAATATAAAAAAAAAAATTCAAATATATGTTAACTATGTCCAAATAGGGAATGTGGCTATTTTAAATACCTTTAAATAAAGTCTAAAAATACATAAATTGGACAATCGAGTCAAAAGCAATTATACAATAAGTTATGTAATTATTACTTATTGATATATGTACATAAGATTAGATCTTTTTACGTACAATGAAGAGGTAATGTTTATTTTCATTTTTCAAAAAAGGCGTCTTCAGGCAAAAAGCTTTAAGGATTTTCCGTGAGATCTAAATTTAGAAAAAGAATGTAAAAGTGAAACGGTCTAATGTATAGTCCTGATTTGATTATGTATAAATGCTCCGAAAACGGTCTTTAGGGTACATGAAAGTTCCAAAATCCTCAAATTCGATTTTGATTTCTATGACATGCCGGTTAAACTTTCAATCGACCGACTTTATAAGACTTTAAACCAGGTTTATTATTTTTATATGAATATTTTTGAAATATTTAATTAAAACAAAGGTATTTGATTAAATTAAACTGGCAGAAAGACTAAAACAATAGGTATGTTCCCGTACTGCACAAGCTGCATAATTTGTACCCTCGGAAACTTTCCACTGTGGGGAGTTGTTAGTGGTTCTCATGCAGGTTCGCAAATAGCCTTTGTCAATTTTGCGCTCGGAAATTTTCCGACGCTGCATGCGATCCTTCGAATATAATAAATTAAAGTTTATTTATCTTCCAACTGTTTCTCTCTTTTTCAAATTAAGGTTTAAAACCATTTGTACCATAAGTCCTAGGCTCGTCAAACACGATCGGCCGTGTATCCCGCCCCAACTTATTATGCGAACTAGCTAACGACATGCTGCGCAGCAAAAACCAATGGGAAAGTTTGTCACGCTTCGTAAAAATTCTACCATACAAATTTTGACAGTTCATTTCCCATTTCGCAAAGTTTCCCATTACGTAAAATTTGCGAACCTATGTATATGAGGACCACTATTGTTTCCCCAGCTGTAGTAAATTTGCCTCATGTTGTGTGGAAATTTGAAAAGCCAAAGCCTACTGCGTCTAATTCCACATTTTTTTTTCAATGAAAAGTTCAGTTATGACTAATTTTATACCTGTGCTATGCCTTGGCATATTTATATCGGCTTTTGTATAACTGTACTATGCCTTGTCATATTTATATGGGTATTTCCAAACGGACGCGACACTTAAATCAGCAATTTTGAGTCCCGAATTCAAATAGTACGTTTGCTTCTCAATACTTTCATGCAGCTTATGCGAACTTATATATTTTTCAAAGTTTCTATGCAGTCTCGATTGGCAATGAGCTATATACGGCCGCGACAAAAAGTTTACTTTTTCTGGAAATGCCCATATAGGCGTTTTTATAACTGTGCTATGCCTTGGCATATTTATATATATTTAACTGTACTATGAAACAAGGGAAGACCGCCCTCTATTAAAAGTGTATAACATTGCTTATGTTGTATTCTTCTCGACGGGCCTGCCAGTTCAAATTTGTGGCTAGCATGTAGGAGTGTAGGTCTAACCGTCGACGTCGAAATGGCTCTGTCGCGATGGGGAAATAACAAGTTGGCTGATAAGTCCCCGGTCTAACAAAGAAAAACACATTTGTTTGTCAAAATTCGTTTTTATTATTCAACATAGTTCCCTTCAAGAGCGATACAACGATTATAACGAGCATCCTGCGAGCATCCTTTTGAGGTCTGAGAACAAGAAAAAGTCGCTGGGGGCCAGATCTGGAGAATACGGTGGGTGGGGATACAATTCGAAGCCTAATTCATGAATTTTTGCCATCGTTCTCAATGACTTGTGGCACGGTGCGTTGTCTTGGTGGAACAACACTTTTTTCTTCTTCATTTGGGGCCGTTTTGCCGCGATTTCGACCTTCAAACGCTCCAATAACGACATATAATAGTCACTGTTGATGGTTTTTCCCTTCTCAAGATAATCGATAAAAAATATTCCATGCCATCCCAAAAAACAGAGGCCATTACTTTGCCAGCGGACTTTTGAGTCTTTCCACGCTTCGGAGACGGTTCACCGATCGCTGTCCACTCAGCCGACTGTCGATTGGACTCAGGAGTGTAGTGATAGAAGCCATGTTTCATCCATTGTCACATATCGACGCAAAAACTCGGTGTATTGCGAATTAACAGCTGCAAACACCGCTCAGAATCATCAACACGTTGTTGTTTTTGGTCAAATGTGAGCTCGCGCGGCACCCATTTTGCACAGAGCTTTTTCATATTCAAATATTGATGAATGATATGACCAACACGTTCCTTTGATATCTTTAAGGCCTCTCTAGAAGATAAAAGCAATTTCAGTTCAAAAAAAGTAGTGAAATTTAATCGTGCGAGTCGTAACTTTCAAATTCTTGGTCTTCTTCTTCTTGTTCTTCTTCATCTTCATCCTGAGTACATGTAAACTGCGTTAATAGCGATGTATCGCATGTCGCCTCTTCGGAATCAAACGGATCCTCCAGTGTTGGTGATTCAATATTAGAGCAGGACCGGCCTCGACAATGTGTACATGCGAGAGAACAAAACAGTCCGAATTTTTTTGCAACCACATTTAGCACTGCATCCCTTTTTGCAGTTACAAAAAATTGGGTTCAGCAGTTTTTCCAGCGCAGGTGGAAATAAAGTTTGAACTGGTTCTAATTTACTGTTGACCAACTTCCAACCCCAGTCTGTAGGGTCTAGCTGATAACCAAGCCACACTTGAACTTGGTAATATACCCGAAAAAGATGTTGATGAGCAGCAACTGAGGTTGGAGGAAGAAAGCTAATTGTACTTGTTGTTTTTTTTGGTATTTTTAAACGAAACATACATATCTATACTTATCTAAGCAGGTTTTTTTTAGGAGGCTATTTTCAATGTTTCAATTGTTTCAAATTTTCAATTGAATCACCAAAGTTACGACTCGTACGATTAAAATTTTCATATTTTTATACCCAGCGTAAGCGGGGTATTGTTTTGTGCAATCTTGTAAACAGGGGAATTAAGCTCCCGGATTATAGAAAAAATTATATAGAAAGATCAGGATCAAAAACGAATCGATTTAGAATGTCCGTCTTCCTTGTCCTCTTCCCTCCGTCCGTCGGTCCGTCCGTCCGTCTGTCCGTCTGTCGTCTTCCGTCTCCGGGTCGATCTCCTCCGAAACGGCTGGACCAATCAAGTCGAAAATTTGGCAACAGGTATTCGGGACCGAGTTGATCCAATAAAAATGGAGACATCCGCCCACTGCCACGCCCAACAAATGAATAATTGTTTTTCGTAAAAAGCTTTAAATCGAACCATCAACACATTCCCATTTTATTTGGTGTACTGTAAACTACAAAAAGGGAAAACCCCAAAAAATGGACGCCGCCCCCCGAGCCACGCCACAAATTAAGGCCCAAAAAATAACTTATCTAACTTGTAAGTAAAAGGCGTAAATTCAAATTTCGCACATAGGTTGCCTAAGGCAAATGAAAGGTGTAGGAACAAAAATTTATTAGCCCGCCCACCCACCCCACAAATAGAGAATTTCATAACTTCCGGGTAAAACTAGAAGCTTCAAATGCAAAATAGGTTCCCAAACAAATGAAAGGTGTAGGAAACTTTTTTTTATGCCCCCCACTGCCACGCCCACAATGAGTTTTTTCGAACTTGAAGTAAAAGGCGTAGAAGCTTCGAATTCGCAACATAGGTTCAAAGGCGAATGCAAGGTTAGGAAAAAATTTTTTTGGCCCGCCCCTGCCACGCCCAAAATAAAGATTTTTTCGTAACTTCCGAAGTAAAAGGCGTGAAGCTTAAATTCGCAAAAGGTTCACCAAGGCGAACGAAAGGTGAGGAAAAAATTTTATGCGGGCCCCCCATGCCACGCCTAAAATGAAGATTTTTCGAATTTCCGAAGTAAAAGAAAGAACTTCAAATTCGCACATAGGTTCACCAAGGCGAATGAAAGGGTAGGGAAAATTTTTGTTGCCCTCCCACTGCCACGCCCACAAATGAGAACAAAAATAGGCGTCGTAATGTCGGGATGGGTATTAAATCGGCTTACCGACTTTAGCTTTTTACTTGTTTGAACGAAATTGTTTTATCTTTTCAATTTCTGCTAATACCAATTATTTTTGCAATAGTTTCAAATTGAACAAGATCACAATGACCCGTGGAATAAACCCTGGGGAAACCACGTTAAAAAAATCGCTAAATACACACCTCTGGTGGCGTGGAAAAGTGTGCATATTATGACGATTTTACAGTTTTACTACTTTTTTGGATCATTAATCTCAAAAACGGTAGTTCGTAGAAAAAAGACAATAGACATTTTTTTGTAGATTCGTATGATCTACAATTTTTATTAAATTTTTTGATAAAACAACGTTTTGCTGAAAATCGCGAAAAACTGATTTTTTTGACCTTTGACCTTGAAAAAAATTTTTTCCTTCGGGGAAGATGGGGGAACTTTCCAATTTTATTTTTATTATATTTTTTAAACAACATGCGATTTTTGCTTGGTGGGAAATTTATGTAACCTCGCACTTATTTTTTGGTCTAATTTGACCGGACTACAATCATTGTGCCTGAAAGTTAATTTAACTAAAGGCCGCAAATCTGCGCATTTGGTTTTATTAAAATTGAGGACAAACCAAAAAATTTCAATCAGATCTACGGGACTCTAAAGTTTTATTCCAAGTAAACTAATAAAACCATTTCATTTTTTTCACTAATAAACGTATTCACAAAGCCTACATTTTTTTGTTGAAAACACTACAACATCTAACACCAAACGTATTTCTTTATAATACTTACTCTGTTACTTCGAATATTCCAAATATGACTTCAAAATAAAGTCTTAGTATTTTAATTTATTTTCATATTTGTACTAAATTTGCACCTCAAAATGTTAAATTTTCTCATTTGACACGTGGTATGTTTGACAGCTCATAACTCAACAAATAAAAAAAGCAAAAAAAAAAATAAAAACGACTTTAGCAAGTGGGAGTTAGCTATCAATGCAATGGAAATATTTCACTTCATACTTTTGAAATTTGAATTAATTCCAGCTAAATTTCAAAACTATCACTGTGCGTCGGCTCGGTTTTTTTTATTGCTTGAAAAATTCATAATTGAAACTTAAAAAATGTATTGGTTATGTTTTTGCTAATGTTCACGAATGTTTCATTTTGTAATAAATTTACATACATTTTTGACTACACAGAAAGGCTTTTTGCGTAATATAACCAATTTTTTAATCAATAAACAAATTCGTTGTTAAAAACTCAGCCTAGCACACTTTTTGTTATATTAACAAATCGTTTAATTGGGACAATTACTCGAAGTATTAACACTCAATAAACATTTTCAAAAACGATTTTTAATATCAACAACCAAAAGTATTAACACTCAATGAAATATTTCAACAATGGTTTGTTACTTTATAATATTAACAACCAAAAGTATTAACTTTCAACGAAAATTTTCAATTAAACGATTTGGAATATCAACAACCATAGGTATTAATAAAAATCAACCAACTATTTTAAACAAATAAAAAAGGAAAAAAATACCTCATCTACATGTTCAAATAATAAAAATTTCAGTCTGCAAAGTCAGTTTACGGCAGATATTTTACTTATAACATCATAAACATAGTGAGAATTTTT
>CM035808.1:58448732-58476652 GCA_020466095.1 Chlorops oryzae | reverse complement strand
TCCACTGCAAAAGTTGATTTTTAACATGCTGCAAAGCAATTTATAATATTTAATGAAAATATAACAATGCGAACTCAAAATAAAGCTGTTAACACATTTGCTGTTTCTTTCAGACTGAAATTTCTTACCTGCATGATATAGGGAACGCTTTAATAATTTTGTGAACGTCTCCATTATTCAGTGAGCATTTCGTCATCGATTGTTTCAGTGTGACTTTTAAGCAAATTTCCTGCTGGGAAATTTCAAAGAGTATAAATAACAAGAGCCTACACGCAAAGAATTATTTTCTCAAAATCAGTAAAAACCCAAAGAAAATTTTTACTGATTTGAAGAATATATTTTATTAAACATCAAAAAGTAAATATTTTATTGAATCAAGAAAATATTTTATTAAACATCAAAAAGTTCACGAACCAGAAATATTTTTCGCAATCGAAAAACATTTCGTCCGCGAACGAAATAAAAATTGAGCTCATGAAATCGAAAACAACGGATTTCCGAACCCTGCTCATAATATATGACATAATATATGGACGACCCCTTACGAGAAACGAAAAATTCGTTTTCCAATTATATTTACATTTGAAGTCTACCAAAAAGCTTTTGAAAAAAATTTTAGTATTTCAATAACAAATTCCTTTCCTCATTTATAGTTGCAAAAAGCCTTTCAAGTCCTTAGCTGACACAAAAAAAATCCAAACGCACACTAATACCGATTCTCGCCTGCTTAAAAAATCCGAAAAAATTCATTGAAATCATCCTTGAACGGATTTCACAAACTGTTATATGCCTGGCCATAATAAGGAACGCATTTCACAAACTGTAATATAAAACGAGCGAAGAGCTCCCTCTATTAACAGTGTTGAGCATTTCCTATTTCATACTCAAACCTAAACTAAGTGTATAGTAATGCAAACTATAACTTGACAAAACCTGCAATAAGAATGCGACGCAAAGTGCAGATTATTAAGGAGTTTTTTTCTGTAGATTGTTAGAGAATACATTGAATAAGAGAATCCCAAGTTTTCTTGCCAATATCTTCTGTTTTGAGACCACAACTCGCCTTTGAAGTTTAAATATTCGTTGTTCTGCAAAGTTATTTCATATGCGAGTTCAATCGAATAAATAGTAAGTATGTATGTACATTAGAGTGGCTCAATTTTTTCATCGACAGGTTGAATACCAAAATCGTAATCTACGGAAAATTCTAAGCAACTTTGCCGAAGAAACTATAGGTCTAAAACCAAAACTGACCTCCCGCTTTTCTATCCAAAGTTTTTCTTAAGAATTTGAATCAGGGATGCACACACCATAGCAAAATTTGCTCGCGATGCTCCTAAAAGTTGAGGATTACCCGCGTGGGTAATTGCGTTTTAAATTTCAGCATTCGATTTTTTATTGCCTCACAATGATCAAAACCGAGCATCATATGCCAGATATTTAATCTTACCCACGATTACCCGTCGAATGATTATTGTTGTTGTTGTTTTCTTCGCAATGACCAAACCAAGCAACACGTTTGTGCGTGCGTGCGTGCGTGGCTACCGTCGAATTTCGAATGAATATTGTTGTTGTTGTTTTCCTTGCAATGACCTACGAATAATATGGTTGTTGTTTTCCGTGATTTTTGTACAAAAAGGTTTTTTTTTTGGTTCCATACAAATTTTTTTTATATTTCCATGTTGCTCGCGAAGCTAAAAGCCGTGTGCATCCCTGATTTGAATGTATTGTATTATATGTATACCACATATTCAAAATTCAAATTTTTTTGAAGTAGAAAAATTTGAATTGGGAAAAAAATTAAGCATATTATTAGGCTGTTTTTTTAAAGGCAATTTCAAAAAATTTATTTAGATTGTGAATATCACAGATTGGTCTGCAAATATGTTTATAATAACAAAACCCGAAAAGTGTCAAAATAAGTGAAAAAAACCTTACAAGCTATTGTGGGAGCGCCAATTGAATTTGAATAATAAAAAACCATTTTTATATAAAAGTTAGTTTTGATAAAAAAAAGAAATAGTAAGTCAATACGTAAATATATGTGAAACGAATTTCAGAATTTGTTTTTAGTGGCTGCTGTTATAAAAAATAAGCAAATGTTCGATATTTGGCTAAAGACGAAAAGTATCAGAGCATTGATAAATTTTGTGAGGGAAAACATAAATATTGACTTCGATGAAGTTAAATTGAAAGAAAAATTTAAATTGCTTTTGCTAAGATATAAGACTAAATGGGACGGTTCGAATAGAGAACGTGAAGTATTCCAAAGAAAACATTCACAGTTACTTGACTCCGAAATCGATTTTAAAGAATAGTAAATATTTGTAATTTTTATTAAATATTTGATTTCATTTAAGAAAAAATTACATAAATACATACATTGAACGATTGGTAAAGAAAAAAAAAAATTTCTTTAAGAAACGAATAGAAGAAACACAATTTAATTACAATTACAATTTGAAATAATAAAATCTACATATGTACATTAGAGTGTCCCAAAAAAATTCTCGAGTTTTAGCGAGATAACGAATAGCAATTAATTTTTATATATGAAGCGGAGCCGCGAATAACGTTGTAAGTGACAAATCTCACATTTTTGCAAATTTGCCATGCCATTCAGTACATACAAGGCCACTTCGCTTCTTTCTGGTTCTGAATTCTTGAGAGATGTCCAAGATTTGACCAAATAAAAACATTTTTTTGGTAGCTCAAAGGGCTAGAGTATTATTGACAGCGAAAGTCCGAAAAATAGGTTCAAAAAATTTGTCGCTTACAACGTTATTCGCGGCTACCCTTCATATATAGATAGGGAAGAAGCTGTGTACGACCTATAAAACTATGTTTTTTGACTTAAAAAGTTATGACAAATTCGCGTAGATATTATAAAATTGCATTTAAAGATGAAAATAGGACTTGTACTTAAAGTATGCAATATATTTTTCAAAAAGTTTCCAAAGCACTTTACAGAGCTCTGATATATTAACAGAAAACCTAGAGAATTTTTCAATCACATAAGCAGGGAATGTTAAAAGTTACCCCTTTGTGTATGCAACATATTGTTTTTGGGGTTTTTTCCTTACCACCGCGAAATTAAATAAATAATTAAATATTAACACGCTTCAACAAACGTATAGTGAATCAAACTGTATCATTAGTTTTCCATGGTTTCATTGTAACTTTAGAAGTTATCACACCTTTTTTATACTGTTAACGCAAATTTTTCAAAAAATTTGAATTTGTTGTTGAAAATAGACCATGAGATCAATCGAACCTTTTGCTCTTTCGACACAGACGGAAAGATTGAACATTTTTCTTTTGGCACGATGGCGGAAAGACTTAAACAGAGTGCGACATAAATGGTAATATGCTTAAAATATAAAAAAGTCGCAAAGCTCTGTTAACTAGACAAAACTGAGCTTGCGCGACCTCTAAACGTTTTCGAAAAAATCTGAACAAAATTGTAGAAAGTCCTTTACCCCCAAGCATTCAAAAAAAGCCTGTGCCAAAAAAAAATTTTTTTTTTGGGACACTCTAATGTACATGCATTATAAATATGAGTTTTTATATGGCTCAATAAGCTATATATGTACTTTTTACTCGTTATATAAACGTTGAGAACGCAAGAAAAGTAATTTTAATTTTTTTTTTTTTACATATATCAAACAAAACAGCACTTCAAATCAATAATAACGTAAGCCATAGTATCCAATGGGATTTCTACAATGAATTTCAGTTTTTTTGGCGCCTAAAATTTTTTTCTTTGCGAGGGCTTGGGCTGTTTTTTGTTATTTTTCTATTATTTTCCAACTTCAGGGTATAAAACTAAGCTCTCATTCAAATTTCAAGTCTATAGGTCCAGACTTGCGAAAGTTGGCTCCCCCTTTTCCCTGGGGGGTGCAGGTCGGGGTAGTCTGATTTCAAATTTTTTTTTAAATTTCTTAATTACGGTCAAAGAAACGTTCATGCTAAATTTAATTGCTCTACAACTCCTTCTATTTTTGGCCAAGAAATGTATAGAGCCGTGACACTGTGCGACGCTGCGACGCTTAAGGGTAGCGAGTGCGCTGCACAGACCGATGTGTCGTGTAGGATGCTGTTTGAGCTGTTTGTACGAATATGAAATCGATTTTGGCCGCGCTACACAAACAAGTCTGATCGTCTATGGCGATTTTTATTCAGTCTTGAGAGATTTTGCAGCGCAAGCGCAGAAATTTCAAAGGAATTATCAATGGCCAAGTCAATGTATTTTGCTTTGTATAAGAAAGCAGAAATTTCAATTTATGTGTCATGTGTTTTATCGGAATACTTTGCTAATAAGCATAGAGCATTTTACTGTGAACACGTACATTTTGATTTTGAACATGATCTGAACATGATTGTTCATATATGAACCCTGTTCGCAAGATGCAAGGTGCTGCTCCCTCACGGGTTGTAAGACTTCTGCAGCAACCTTAGAGAATTCCAGTAAAGAATGCGATCCTTTCGCGTTTTATTCTAGCAAAAATAACAAATTTTGCCAAATTTCCTCAGAAGGACTTTTTCCTGAGCAGATTGAATTCCAAGTTTTTTAATTCAGTACGCATCGATTCAAATTTGATTTCACCAAAAATGTTTCTTAGCAGAATGAATTCAAAATGTTTTCATTCACCGTAAGGAAATTCGAATTTTGATTCAGCTTAAAGTTTTTGTGAGCAGAATGAATTCAAAATATGACAAATCATTGCCTGAATGATTCTCGAATTCATTCAAAAATGAATCATTCTTTTACAGCTCTGTTTTTTATATAAAAACTAAAAAATTACAAAATTAGAACTGTTATACACGAGCGTGTTTTAACGCGCGTTTTTTTCACTCGCGTGTCGAGTTTGTTGGACGGCGGTATAGAGATGTAAGCGGGGTAGTTAAACATGCAACAGCAGCGAATTTCATGCGTGTTTTTGACATTTGCTTTGCTCGCTTGCGCATGATTGAATTTTTAGCAAGGAAAGAAAGCAACTTTTAGTGTTACGAAGGGCCGCTCAAACGGCAGAAATATCAACGTGTATAAGCTGTATGATTTACGTAGCAGTTTCAAAAGGAAATTCGCAATAACACGCGCGTTAAAACACGCTCGTGTATAACAGCTCTTATTATATATAGCAAGGTGTCATTTTTTCGATTTTTTCAAAATCGTCCGACAAATGTGAAATCACATTTTTTTTGAAGAAAAATCTTCAGTCCTCAATTAAAAAAAAAAAAAAATTTTTTTTTTCCATGTGTAGAAGAAGATATGGAGCTATATATCGTCGTCCCGGAGTTATTTCCTCGTATATCACAATCAACCTTTTGTTGGGAAATTGAAGTTTAAAGTTTAACATGGCATATAAAAAAAAATGGCTCGTTGGAAATCGTTGATTCTGTTTTCCTTATATAAAATGCTTTACTTTTTATTATTTCTGATCATTAATTTAAAGTTACTTGGAAAATTATTTAAGTTATAGGGTTTTTTTCATTCCAAGAATTTTTGACAATTCATCGTATACGCCACTTTTTTGGCAGCCTGTGTTGGAAAGTGGATATACGAGCAAATGAATTAATAAAAATTTGATGATGTTTTTTTGTTTTATTTGTTTTGACACGAAAATCGACTTAACAAAAATTTTTTTAATGAGTTCATATAGGAAATTTGTTATTTAAGTATCCGTTTTCCATTTAAAAATAGAAAAAGGAGTCCAAATCATTATCTTATTGTTGAAAAATGACTTAACTCCGCATTTCCTGAGAAAAACGACTTGCCACTGCATCAAATAGCGAAATTTTTTTTATACATTAAAGGTAGCATTCAAAAGTCATACCTGATACCTTAAAAATGTGCCTATTTAAATGATACACATTTCTCTTCTTATTATTTTTCCGTGACCTAAACATTTCCAAAAAAAAAATTCTAAAAAAAATATTCGAATTCTTATTTTTGTTGGGGAAATTAAATTATTATACGTTATGTAATCAACTAAGCTACAAAATAAAGAATTGATTTGGGTATTGTTGTTGGTACAACGAAACTGTACCTTCCACGTTTGTTTTAAGGAGCTGAACTACCTGCATTAGCTTTGTTGTGCTGTTTTGCACTCATTTCCATTTGACTTTGAACAAGTCAGGAATCTATAATCGGTCTAGCCCGACAATAACACAAACCAAGAAAAATAATTCAAAAGCATCTTATAGTATTCTATTTAAAGGAACAATAAGCGTGAGGACGTATTTACAGCGCTTGATCGAGCGGCGTGATCTGTAGTGCTACAAGATGACGTTAAACATTTTAAAGAAATGCAATTTGTTATATTATAATAAGCATTCCACACTATTTTCAGAATGAAAATTTTTGTAGGAGTGTTACTATGAGAATTTTTTTTTTTTGCTTCTTTTGTTTTTTTTTTCACACGAATAAATCTTTTTTATTTAAAATTAACATAAAAAAATGTTTCTTAAAAAAATTTTTTTTTTGTTACGATGAGATAACACAACAACTTTTAACTGCGCAAATTTCATATATAAATCATAGTATATCCACAAAATATGGATATACGATGTTATAACGCGTAGAAACTATCATTTTAAAGGATATACAATTATTAAGCTCACAAATATCACGTAAACTATATGGTATAGCAACCTGGAGACTCGACAGACGGATAGATCTTGAAAAAGTACGCGGGAAAACGTGCTTATCTCAAATTTTTTGATTTTGTGATATACGAGGAGATAACTCCGGGACGACGATATATAGCTTTTTCGGGAAAATTTATTTAATTTATGTGTCGTTTGCATACAAAGTAATTAATTAACGGGGGTTATGTTGATGTTTTTTCATGTGATTTATAAGTCTTTAAAAAAATATATATAAATATTAAATATATCAATAAGGTTTCTGGTCTGTTTAGCTTAAAAAACCGTAGAAATTCGGAAATGCTCATTTTGGAAATCGTTTGCCACACCCTAAAATAAACTCGATTTTATTAGTCTTCATTTCGGAAAGACTTTCAAAATACCCTTCAAAATCCACTTGGCCCAAGCAAAAAGGACCAATATCATGGAAACTATCAAGGAAAAACGAAATTCCCCATACAAAAAAATCGTGTTTTTTGGCATTTTCAGAGCACGATGCCACCCTTTAAAAACATTTTTTTTTGAAAATCTTTTATATTGTTAATTTTGTCATAATATTAACTTTCAAAAACCACTTGGCCCACAACAATTGCTAATCAAATTTGGCTGTACTGAAGTAAAATATGTAACAACATTTTTCAATAAAGTTCATACAATCTTGCAATGTAATAAGAAAGAAATTTAGAGTATACTTATAGGGTAAAAATTTGTCATATGAAGAATTCATTTCAAAACAAATGTGTGGTGTTTGATCTAATGGAATCATATATAAATAACATTTGCGTTACTTACGAACTGTTGTTTGGTAAAGTCTCACTGAAGAGAGCATGGTGTTGTTGTTGTAATTATTGTTGACTTGTTTAGTGCTTTTGGTCAGTGAATTTATTTTAAATGGCACAAATGCAGAAAGTATAAAAGCTCGATCAGTGTTTTGCTAATTTAAGTCTTTTCATTGCAGTCAAGGCGAATGGTTGGTTGGGAAGTTAATTCCTTTTTTTTTTTTGCGCTTTCGATTAGATTTTTGATTTGTTTTTGTTAACAACAACACACAACAGGCATGGCGCACGCAAATTAATAAAATGTTTTTTAATTGGAAAATCTTTTTCAAATGTCTTTTTCAAAATAAAAGCGGAAAATTCCGTTGGAAACAAAATTTAAAGAACTCTGGTGTTTTACAACTTCTTTCGTTCTTCAAAACTGGAAATGGAGAAACGTCAAGATATGATAAACATGCTATCGTTTCGTTTTTAAGAGATATTGAGGGTTCGAATACTCGACGGTTAGATGCCACAACATCTGAGCCACTTCAACCCAAGTTCTTATTAAAGTTAAATGCTTGCATGGCAGATAATGCGGCAACATCAAAAGCTTTTAATACATGCTTGAATAATTATCGGCAGGAAATTTTAAATTCTGGTGCGTTTTCGGGAGCTGCAGTCGAAAATTTAAGTCTAAAACAATGTTTTGTTCATGCAGCTAATAATATTTCAAAAGACATGGTAGCCAAACTTGATGAAGTATTTAATGGGTTTAGTACTAAGATTAAGAATCTAGCTGGCTTTATGAACTCAAAAAACGCTGCTTATCATCCAATAGCTGTTGATTTCTTAAATTTTCAATCGAATAAAGGCATTCTTCATCCTAAGACTCTGAACGATGTGCAGGGTCATAGGTTTATGTTTTTGGTTGATATTTCTTACCAGATCATTCAGCTGAACGATTTGTTACTTGAATTTGCCAGCCAATATAAAAAAGATGCAGACGTAATAGAGAAAGTTCTTGACAGTGAATTCATTCATCAATTGAAGTTATGCGTTGCATATTTCTGAAAAACTGTTTTTATGCCAAATCAAAATGGAATGCTGAAGAAAGGCTAAAACGCTTAGAAAACTTAAGAGTACAGTTTGCTAGAAAACAACGGAAGAGCGACTCGAAATTGCTATCCAGTAGGCTACTGAGTCAAGAATCAGTATTAGATTATTTGGATCTAGAGCAGAAATTGTGTGAGGTAGATATTAAAGGTGACCGCATCAAAATAATGAAAAAACAAATAGAAATTTTAAAAAAATCCGGTCTCACTTTTATATATCCAAAAGAATGGATTGGAAAGCAAATGTCCGAAGAAAGTGAGCTTAGATTAAAACTGCAAAACCTACATGGAAATCTTTGTATATAATTTGAACATTTTTAATCACCTCAGTGTTTCGTTTTGAAACAAATATTTTTTTTTTTCTAAGCATATGATGTCATTGATTATTATGTAGTAGTACTTAATGCTAAAACTAATTAAGTTTACATAAAGCATTTAGTTGCTAGTAACAGATAAAAGTTTGAGAAAACTTGCACAAAATCATAATTTTCGCGGGTGCGACCCCTATTTAAGAATTATGGAAATATTTTATGAAAACTTCATAATGTTTTCCTTACATTAATTGTAAGCTCTGTGCAAAATTTAAAGACATTCTGACCAAAGGAAAAAATTTTACATCAAAAATTGATTTGGAGTTGTATGGGGGGTGGGTGGTGGGCGTGACCGATTTTGATGAAACTTCATATTATCCTTAATTTAATTGAGATAAGGTTCATTGCCAAGTTTCATCACTGTGCGACCACTCCTTATAGTGTTTACACTCAAATGTATTATGAGATCCCACAGTGTTATGGGAGGAAATTGGAAAAGCCCATTTCCCGGGTTTTATGTTTTTAAAAAAAAAGTTCCAAAACAAAAGTTTATACTAAATATGTGATCTACCAGAATCATAAATAAAAATTAAATTTTTCCCAAAACAGGTTTTTTGACACCTTGCTAATTATATATATTATACAAAACTTTGGAAATAATAAATTCAAAATATTCTCTGTTTCTGAAATGAATTCATAAATTTTATTTTAAACATGGCGCGACCCCAAAAACGGATTGCAGATTTGAACTAATAGAGTCATTTTACCTAAAATAAGACAAAATTCCATAAACGCACATAGAATACTTTTTTTCTCAACTTTTAATGCACAATAGTTAATGTATGTTTTTTCCTAAATTTGATCCTGTATAAGGGTTCCAGCTTAGCAATTAAGTTAAATTTTCAACAAGTTTTGGCAATTTTTTAAACATGGCGTTATGTCTTAAAGCAATGCGGACGTAACGCCGTAGAAATTTTTTGTGGTTTTGGTCTTAAGTCCCTGAAAATTGTGGCGTTACGTCTTTCTTGTTTTCGGACATAAGGCCAAACCCAATTTTTGGCCTTAAGTCCGCCATAACCTCAGACTTAAGGCCTGTGGGCCTTAAACCCATGGGAGTTATGTCACGGCACCGTTACATGTATCGTTCTTGTGTTCTTTTTTATTTTTTATATAGATATTCCTGAAGATGGTCGCCGGAGGAGACCGAAATATCGAATAAAAATATTATTGAAGGAAATTTAAAAAAAGGCTTTTCAAATTAACGAGGATACATATTTCTATATAATATTAATTTTTACTTTTCAAAAAATTAATGTTTTTTGGTTTTTTTATTATCTTCTTTAGATAAATAAATTCCTGTTAAATAAAAAAAATTAGAAAAACCTATGAGCTATTCATTGTGTTACTACGAAAGCTAGGCTCATAGTGGTCAATCGGTCGCACAACATAGCTTCGTCAAAGTAAGACGTAAATAAACAAGTTTTTTTTTATTTCCTCAGAACACTGTTCCACGAAAAAAAAAAAAAAAAAACGGGGCTCTGACAAAGAATTATGGCGGAAGAGGCCAAAAACAGGATTCGTGTTTCGGCGTTTTGAAAGTTTACGTCTGACATGTTTTTAGGGGGGGTCAAAGTTTTGCCCCCGTGGCCAATTCTTGCAGCATTTTGGCATATAAAACTATGTGCTCCTTACGTCTGAGGTTTGGGGTGTCTTCGGCAAAGTTTTAGGAAATATCAAAACAAATATTTTTGTGGAGCATATTAACCCTATTCTCCCTCGCGATAACTCCCTGGTCGTGGTGAGGGGCCCAATACGTGTGATGAATCTCCGGGCGATGTAGATAAATATTTTCTGTTGCCCTAATTATAATGTTTATTTTAAATATAGGAAGTAAAGAAGTTTACATCGGCAAAGCCGATTGCACACCTTTTCCTCAGCCTAAAATATGTTAAAACATTACCTTAACGAAAATTCCTGCCGTTTTCGTTGTTCTAGCTTGGATATCTATTTATACCTTAGCTGTACTTCGATTTAGCTTCTAAAACTCGAGATTATTATTAAGCAAAAAATTTTCGCGAATGGTGGTCATGGTAAAATTTTAACCCTTAGAGGACATTTTGTTTAGCTGCGAAATACTCAATTCAAAATAGTGAAAATCAAATTTTTGCAAATTTCGTGAATGGTGGTCATGGTCAAATTTTAACCTTAAGTGACGACTTTATTTGGCGGCAAAATACACAATCGGAAGAAGCAAAAAAAAATCATTTTTGTATACAGATATGAGAATAAGAGAAAGAGTGTTTTTTTCTTATATGTAGGATGATGACCATAGTTATAGCGATGTCGCATTTTTTTTCAGCGAAAGCTTAAGTCTACATGGTAGCTATACACACACCAAATTTCAATAAGCTGGGATGTATAGTAAAAAAGTTATCCAGGAAAAACCTTAAAAATCGTGATTTTTGAAACTTCTGAACCACTTCCCACGACCCAAGAAGGGACTACGAAAAAAATTTGTATGCAGTTTTTCGGACATTTACCTGGTTCAAGTCCATGCCAAATTTCAATATGATATCTTTCATGGCTTAGGAGTAAATTACGAAAAACTAAAGTGTGACCGACAGACAGACAGACAGACAGACAGATAGACAGACAGACAGACAGACAGACAGACATGGCAAGATCGATTCCTCTTGTCACCCTGATCAAGAATATATATATATGTCTATATCTATCGCGACTCCTTTGGTATGTTACATACTCCGAGCCAAACTTAATACGTCCCTAAAGCTGGAAGAGCAAAGTCAGCAGAATCAAAAAAAAATATGTGGAACATTAAAGGCTAATTAAAGGCTAATTAAATGCCCTAATCCGAAATTTTCGGCTCCAGCCATTTCCCGGAAAATCCATGTTCTGCCAGCTTAACGTTAAGCTGGCAGAGCATGCTCCAAAAAATGGATTGCACAACAATTTCAGCAATTTAATTAGCACAGGAATTAACGGCTCATTAAAGGCTCTAGGAAAATCTAATTTCCCATTTTTCGGCTCCAGCCGTTTCCCGGAAATTCCATGCTCTGCCACCACGTGGGCAGAGCATCGTATAAAAACCTGTTTCGGATAAAAAATTCGAACTTTTTTTTAAGAACTATTTAAAGGCTCATTAAAGGCTCTACGAAAATCTAATTTCCCATTTTTCGGCTCCAGCCGTTTCCCGGAAAATCCATGCTCTGCCACCACGTGGGCAGAGCATCGTATAAAAAACCTGTTTCGGATAAAAAATTCGAACTTTTTTAAAGAACTATTTAAAGGCTCAGTAAAGGCTCTACGAAAATCTAATTTCCCAATTTTCGGCTCCAGCCGTTTCCCGGAAAATCCATGCTCTGCCACCGCGTGGGCAGAGCATCGTATAAAAACCTGTTTCGGATAAAAAATTCAAACTTTTTTTTAGGAATTATTTAAAGGCTCATTAAAGGCTCTACGAAAATCTAATTTCCCATTTTTCGGCTCCAGCCGTTTCCCGGAAAATCCATGCTCTGCCACCGCGTGGGCAGAGCATCGTATATAAAAACCTGTTTCGGATAAAAAATTCGAACTTTTTTTTAGGAATTATTTAAAGGCTCATTAAAGGCTCTACGAAAATCTAATTTCCCATTTTTCGGCTCCAGCCGTTTCCCGGAAAATCCATGCTCTGCCACCACGTGGGCAGAGCATCGTATAAAAACCTGTTTCGGATAAAAATTCGAACTTTTTTTTAGAACTATTTAAAGGCTCATTAAAGGCTCTACGAAAATCTAATTTCCCATTTTTCGGCTCCAGCCGTTTCCGGAAAATCCATGCTCTGCCACCGCGTGGGCAGAGCATCGTATAAAAACCTGTTTCGGATAAAAAAATCCATACTTTTTTTAAGAACTATTTAAAGGCTCATTAAAGGCTCTACGAAAATCTAATTTCCCATTTTTCGGCTCCAGCCGTTTCCCGGAAAATCCATGCTCTGCCACCGCGTGGGCAGAGCATCGTATAAAAACCTGTTTCGGATATAAAAATTCGAACTTTTTTTATAGAACTATTTAAAGGCTCATTAAAGGCTCTACGAAATCGAATTTCCCATTTTTCGGCTCCAGCCGTTTCCCGGAAATATCCATGCTCTGCCACCGCGTGGGCAGAGTTCGTATAAAAACCTGTTTCGGATAAAAAATTCGAACTTTTTTTTAGGAATTATTTAAAGGCTCATTAAAGGCTCTACGAAAATCTAATTTCCCATTTTTCGGCTCCAGCCGTTTCCCGGAAAATCCATGCTCTGCCACGCGTGGGCAGAGCATCGTATAAAAACCTGTTTCGGATAAAAAATTCGAACTTTTTTTTAGGAATTATTTAAAGGCTCATTAAAGGCTCTACGAAAATCTAATTTCCCATTTTTCGGCTCCAGCCGTTTGCCGGAAAATCCATGCTCTGCCACCGCGTGGGCAGAGCATCGTATAAAAACCTGTTTCGGATAAAAAAAATCAACTTTTTTTTAGGAATTATTTAAAGGCTCATTAAAGGCTCTACGAAAATCGAATTTCCATTTTTCGGCTCCAGCCGTTTGCCGGAAAATCCATGCTCTGCCACCACGTGGGCAGAGCATCGTATAAAAACCTGTTTCGGATAAAAAATTCGAACTTTTTTTAAGAACTTTTTAAGGCTCATTAAAGGCTCTACGAAAATCGAATTTCCCATTTTTCGGCTCCAGCCGTTTGCCGGAAAATCCATGCTCTGCCACCGCGTGGGCAGAGCATCGTATAAAAACCTGTTTCGGATAAAAAAATTCGAACTTTTTTTTAGAACTATTTAAAGGCTCATTAAAGGCTCTACGAAAATCGAATTCCCATTTTTCGGCTCCAGCCGTTTGCCGGAAAAATCCATGCTCTGCCACCGCTTGGGCAGAGCATCGTATAAAAAACCTGTTTCGGATAAAAAATTCCAACTTTTTTTAGGAATTATTTAAAGGCTCATTAAAGGCTCTACGAAAATCGAATTTCCCATTTTTCGGCTCCAGCCGTTTGCCGGAAAATCCATGCTCTGCCACCACGTGGGCAGAGCATCGTATAAAAACCTGTTTCGGATTAAAAAATTCGAACTTTTTTTAAAAATATTTAAAGGCTCATTAAAGGCTCTACGAAAATCTAATTTCCCATTTCGGCTCCAGCCGTTTGCCGGAAAATCCATGCTCTGCCACCACGTGGGCAGAGCATCGTATAAAAACCTGTTTCGGATAAAAAATTCGAACTTTTTTTAAGAACTATTTAAAGGCTCATTAAAGGCTCTACGAAAATCTAATTTCCCATTTTTCGGCTCCAGCCGTTTGCCGGAAAATCCATGCTCTGCCACCGCGTGGGCAGAGCATCGTATAAAAACCTGTTTCGGATAAAAAAAATCCAACTTTTTTTTAGGAATTATTTTAAAGGCTCATTAAAGGCTCTACGAAAATCGAATTTCCCATTTTTCGGCTCCAGCCGTTTGCCGGAAAATCCATGCTCTGCCACCACGTGGGCAGAGCATCGTATAAAAACCTGTTTCGGTTAAAAAATTCGAACTTTTTTTAAGAACTATTTAAAGGCTCATTAAAGGCTCTACGAAAATCGAATTTCCCATTTTTCGGCTCCAGCCGTTTGCCGGAAAATCCATGCTCTGCCACCGCGTGGGCAGAGCATCGTATAAAAACCTGTTTCGGATAAAAAATTCGAACTTTTTTTTAGGAATTATTTAAAGGCTCATTAAAGGCTCTACGAAAATCGAATTCCCATTTTTCGGCTCCAGCCGTTTGCCGGAAAATCCATGCTCTGCCACCACGTGGGCAGAGCATCGTATGGAAACCTGTTTCGGATAAAAAATTCGAACTTTTTTTAAGAACTATTTAAAGGCTCATTAAAGGCTCTACGAAAAATCTAATTTCCCATTTTTCGGCTCCAGCCGTTTGCCGGAAAATCCATGCTCTGCCACCGCGTGGGCAGAGCATCGTATAAAAACCTGTTTCGGATAAAAAAATCCAACTTTTTTTTAGGAATATTTAAAAGGCTCATTAAAGGCTCTACGAAAATCGAATTTCCCATTTTTCGGCTCCAGCCGTTTGCCGGAAAATCCATGCTCTGCCACCACGTGGGCAGAGCATCGTATAAAAACTGTTTCGGATAAAAAATTCGAACTTTTTTTAAGAACTATTTAAAGGCTCATTAAAGGCTCTACGAAAATCGAATTTCCCATTTTTCGGCTCCAGCCGTTTGCCGGAAAATCCATGCTCTGCCACCGCGTGGGCAGAGCATCGTATAAAAACCTGTTTCGGATAAAAAATTCGAACTTTTTTTAAGAACTATTTAAAGGCTCATTAAAGGCTCTACGAAAATCGAATTTCCCATTTTTCGGCTCCAGCCGTTTGCCGGAAAATCCATGCTCTGCCACCGCGTGGGCAGAGCATCGTATAAAAACCTGTTTCGGATAAAAAAATCCAACTTTTTTTTAAGAACTATTTAAAGGCTCATTAAAGGCTCTACGAAAATCTAATTTCCCATTTTTCGGCTCCAGCCGTTTGCCGGAAAATCCATGCTCTGCCACCGCGTGGGCAGAGCATCGTATAAAAACCTGTTTCGGATAAAAAATTCGAACTTTTTTTTAGGAACTATTTAAAGGCTCATTAAAGGCTCTACGAAAATCGAATTTCCCATTTTTCGGCTCCAGCCGTTTGCCGGAAAATCCATGCTCTGCCACCACGTGGGCAGAGCATCGTATAAAAACCTGTTTCGGATAAAAAATTCGAACTTTTTTTTAAGGAACTATTTAAAGGCTCATTAAAGGCTCTACGAAAATCGAATTTCCCATTTTTCGGCTCCAGCCGTTTGCCGGAAAATCCATGCTCTGCCACCGCGTGGGCAGAGCATCGTATAAAAACCTGTTTCGGATAAAAAAACCAACTTTTTTTTTAGAACTATTTAAAGGCTCATTAAAGGCTCTACGAAAATCTAATTTCCCATTTTTCGGCTCCAGCCGTTTGCCGGAAAATCCATGCTCTGCCACCGCGTGGGCAGAGCATCGTTATAAAAACCTGTTTCGGATAAAAAATTCGAACTTTTTTTAAGAACTATTTAAAGGCTCATTAAAGGCTCTACGAAAATCGAATTTCCCATTTTCGGCTCCAGCCGTTTCCCGGAAAATCCATGCTCTGCCACCGCGTGGGCAGAGCATCGTATAAAAACCTGTTTCGGATATAAAAAATTCGAAACTTTTTTTTAGGAATTATTTAAAGGCTCATTAAAGGCTCTACGAAAATCTAATTTCCATTTTTCGGCTCCAGCCGTTTCCCGGAAAATCCATGCTCTGCCACCGCGTGGGCAGAGCATCGTATAAAAACCTGTTTCGGATAAAAAATTCGAACTTTTTTTTAGGAATTATTTAAAGGCTCATTAAAGGCTCTACGAAAATCTAATTTCCCATTTTTCGGCTCCAGCCGTTTGCGGAAAATCCATGCTCTGCCACCGCGTGGGCAGAGCATCGTATAAAAACCTGTTTCGGATAAAAAAATCAACTTTTTTTTAGGAATTTTTAAAGCTCATTAAAGGCTCTACGAAAATCGATATTTCCCATTTTTCGGCTCCAGCCGTTTGCCGGAAAATCCATGCTCTGCCACCACGTGGGCAGAGCATCGTATAAAAACCTGTTTCGGTTAAAAAATTCGAACTTTTTTTAAGAACTATTTAAAGGCTCATTAAAGGCTCTACGAAAATCGAATTTCCCATTTTCGGCTCCAGCCGTTTGCCGGAAAATCCATGCTCTGCCATCACGTGGGCAGAGCATCGTATAAAAACCTGTTTCGGATAAAAAAATTCGAACTTTTTTTAAGAACTATTTAAAGGCTCATTAAAGGCTCTACGAAAATCGAATTTCCCATTTTTCGGCTCCAGCCGTTTGCCGGAAAATCCATGCTCTGCCACCGCGTGGGCAGAGCATCGTATAAAAACCTGTTTCGGATAAAAAATATCCACTTTTTTTTAAGAATTATTTAAAGGCTCATTAAAGGCTCTACGAAAATCGAATTTCCCATTTTTCGGCTCCAGCCGTTTGCGGAAAATCCATGCTCTGCCACCGCTTGGGCAGAGCATCGTATAAAAACCTGTTTCGGATAAAAAAATCCAACTTTTTTTTAGGAATTATTTAAAGGCTCATTAAAGGCTCTACGAAAATCGAATTTCCCATTTTTCGGCTCCAACCGTTTGCCGGAAAAATCCATGCTCTGCCACCACGTGGGCAGAGCATCGTATAAAAACCTGTTTCGGATAAAAAATTCG
Source organism: Chlorops oryzae (assembly GCA_020466095.1). NCBI lineage: Eukaryota > Metazoa > Arthropoda > Insecta > Diptera > Chloropidae > Chlorops > Chlorops oryzae. The sequence continues at coordinate 58,459,508 of CM035808.1, read as the reverse complement.
AACTTTTTTTAAGAACTATTTAAAGGCTCATTAAAGGCTCTACGAAAATCTAATTTCCCATTTTTCGGCTCCAGCCGTTTGCCGGAAAATCCATGCTCTGCCACCACGTGGGCAGAGCATCGTATAAAAACCTGTTTCGGATAAAAAATTCGAACTTTTTTTAAGAACTATTTAAAGGCTCATTAAAGGCTCTACGAAAATCGAATTTCCATTTTTCGGCTCCAGCCGTTTGCCGGAAAATCCATGCTCTGCCACCGCGTGGGCAGAGCATCGTATAAAAACCTGTTTCGGATAAAAAATCCAACTTTTTTTTAAGAACTATTTAAAGGCTCATTAAAGGCTCTACGAAAATCGAATTTCCCATTTTTCGGCTCCAGCCGTTTGCCGGAAAATCCATGCTCTGCCACCGCTTGGGCAGAGCATCGTATAAAAACCTATTTCGGATAAAAAAATCCAACTTTTTTTTTAGGAATTATTTAAAGGCTCATTAAAGGCTCTACGAAAATCGAATTTTCCATTTTTCGGCTCCAGCCGTTTGCCGGAAAATCCATGCTCTGCCACCACGTGGGCAGAGCATCGTATAAAAACCTGTTTCGGATAAAAAATTCGAACTTTTTTTAGAACTATTTAAAGGCTCATTAAAGGCTCTACGAAAATCTAATTTCCCATTTTTCGGCTCCAGCCGTTTGCCGGAAAATCCATGCTCTGCCACCACGTGGGCAGAGCATCGTATAAAAACCTGTTTCGGATAAAAAATTCGAACTTTTTTTAAGAACTATTTAAAGGCTCATTAAAGGCTCTACGAAAATCTAATTTCCCATTTTTTCGGCTCCAGCCGTTTGCCGGAAAATCCATGCTCTGCCACCGCGTGGGCAGAGCATCGTATAAAAAACCTGTTTCGGATAAAAAAATCAACTTTTTTTTAGGAATTATTTAAAGGCTCATTAAAGGCTCTACGAAAATCGAATTTCCCATTTTTTCGGCTCCAGCCGTTTGCCGGAAAATCCATGCTCTGCCACCACGTGGGCAGAGCATCGTATAAAAAAACCTGTTTCGGTTAATAAAAAATTCGAACTTTTTTTAAGAACTATTTAAAGGCTCATTAAAGGCTCTACGAAAATCGAATTTCCCATTTTTCGGCTCCAGCCGTTTTGCCGGAAAATCCATGCTCTGCCACCGCGTGGGCAGAGCATCGTATAAAAAACCTGTTTCGGATAAAAAATTCGAACTTTTTTTTAGGAATTATTTAAAGGCTCATTAAAGGCTCTACGAAAATCGAATTTCCATTTTTTCGGCTCCAGCCGTTTGCCGGAAAATCCATGCTCTGCCACCACGTGGGCAGAGCATCGTATAAAAAACCTGTTTCGGATAAAAAATTCGAACTTTTTTTAAGAACTATTTAAAGGCTCATTAAAGGCTCTACGAAAATCTAATTTCCCATTTTTCGGCTCCAGCCGTTTGCCGGAAAATCCATGCTCTGCCACCGCGTGGGCAGAGCATCGTATAAAAACCTGTTTCGGATAAAAAAATCCAACTTTTTTTTAGGAATTATTTAAAGGCTCATTAAAGGCTCTACGAAAATCGAATTTCCCATTTTTCGGCTCCAGCCGTTTGCCGGAAAATCCATGCTCTGCCACCACGTGGGCAGAGCATCGTATAAAAACCTGTTTCGGATAAAAAATTCGAACTTTTTTTAAGAACTATTTAAAGGCTCATTAAAGGCTCTACGAAAATCGAATTTCCCATTTTTCGGCTCCAGCCGTTTGCCGGAAAATCCATGCTCTGCCACCGCGTGGGCAGAGCATCGTATAAAAACCTGTTTCAGATAAAAAAATCCAACTTTTTTTTAGGAATTATTTAAAGGCTCATTAAAGGCTCTACGAAAATCGAATTTCCCATTTTTCGGCTCCAGCCGTTTGCCGGAAAATCCATGCTCTGCCACCGCGTGGGCAGAGCATCGTATAAAAACCTGTTTCGGATAAAAAATTCGAACTTTTTTTAAGAACTATTTAAAGGCTCATTAAAGGCTCTACGAAAATAATTTCCCATTTTTCGGCTCCAGCGTTTGCCGGAAAATCCATGCTCTGCCAACGCGTGGGCAGAGCATCGTATAAAACCTGTTTCGGATAAAAAATTCAACTTTTTTTTAAGAACTATTTAAAGGCTCATTAAAGGCTCTACGAAAATCTAATTTCCCATTTTTCGGCTCCAGCCGTTTGCCGGAAAATCCATGCTCTGCCACCACGTGGGCAGAGCATCGTATAAAAACCTGTTTCGGATAAAAAATTCGAACTTTTTTTAAGAACTATTTAAAGGCTCATTAAAGGCTCTACGAAAATCTAATTTCCCATTTTTCGGCTCCAGCCGTTTGCCGGAAAATCCATGCTCTGCCACCGCGTGGGCAGAGCATCGTATAAAAACCTGTTTCGGATAAAAAAATCCAACTTTTTTTTAGGAACTATTTAAAGGCTCATTAAAGGCTCTACGAAAATCGAATTTCCCATTTTTCGGCTCCAGCCGTTTGCCGGAAAATCCATGCTCTGCCACCACGTGGGCAGAGCATCGTATAAAAACCTGTTTCGGATAAAAAAATCAACTTTTTTTTAGGAATTATTTAAAGGCTCATTAAAGGCTCTACGAAAATCGAATTTCCCATTTTTCGGCTCCAGCCGTTTGCCGGAAAAATCCATGCTCTGCCACCACGTGGGCAGAGCATCGTATAAAAACCTGTTTCGGATAAAAAATTCGAACTTTTTTTTAAGAATATATTTAAAGGCTCATTAAAGGCTCTACGAAAATCAAATTTCCAATTTTTCGGCTCCAGCCGTTTGCCGGAAAATCCATGCTCTGCCACCACGTGGGCAGAGCATCGTATAAAAACCTGTTTCGGATAAAAAATTCGAACTTTTTTTTAGGAATTTATTAAAGGCTCATTAAAGGCTCTACGAAAATCTAATTTCCCATTTTTCGGCTCCAGCCGTTTGCGGAAAATCCATGCTCTGCCACACGTGGGCAGAGCATCGTATAAAAACCTGTTTCGGATAAAAAATTCGAACTTTTTTTTAGGAATTATTTAAAGGCTCATTAAAGGCTCTACGAAAATCTAATTTCCCATTTTTCGGCTCCAGCCGTTTGCCGAAAAATCCATGCTCTGCCACCACGTGGGCAGAGCATCGTATAAAACCTGTTTCGGATTAAAAATTCGAATTTTTTAAGAAACTATTTAAAGGCTCATTTAAGGCTCTACGAAAATCTAATTTCCCATTTTTCGGCTCCAGCCGTTTGCCGGAAAATCCATGCTCTGCCACCGCGTGGGCAGAGCATCGTATAAAAAACCTGTTTCGGATAAAAAATTCGAAACTTTTTTTTAGGAATTATTTAAAGGCTCATTAAAGGCTCTACGAAAATCGAATTTCCCATTTTTCGGCTCCAGCCGTTTGCCGGAAAATCCATGCTCTGCCACCACGTGGGCAGAGCATCGTATAAAAACCTGTTTCGGATAAAAAATTCGAACTTTTTTTAAGAACTATTTAAAGGCTCATTAAAGGCTCTACGAAAATCTAATTTCCCATTTTTCGGCTCCAGCCGTTTGCCGAAAATCCATGCTCTGCCACCGCCGTGGGCAGAGCATCGTATAAAAACCTGTTTCGGAATAAAAAAATCGAACTTTTTTTTAGGAATTATTTAAAGGCTCATTAAAGGCTCTACGAAAATCGAATTTCCCATTTTTCGGCTCCAGCCGTTTGCCGGAAAATCCATGCTCTGCCACCACGTGGGCAGAGCATCGTATAAAAAACCTGTTTCGGATAAAAAATTCGAACTTTTTTTAAGAACTATTTAAAGGCTCATTAAAGGCTCTACGAAAATCTAATTTCCCATTTTTCGGCTCCAGCCGTTTGCCGGAAAATCCATGCTCTGCCACCGCGTGGGCAGAGCATCGTATAAAAACTGTTTCAGATAAAAAATCAACTTTTTTTTTTAGGAATTATTTAAAGGCTCATTAAGGCTCTAGAAAATCGAATTTCCATTTTTCGGCTCCAGCCTTTGCCGGAAAATCCATGCTCTGCCACCGCGTGGCAGAGCATCGTATAAAAACTGTTTCGGATAAAAATTCGAACTTTTTTTATGAACTATTTAAAGGCTCATTAAAGGCTTACGAAAATCGAATTTCCCATTTTTCGGCTCCAGCCGTTTGCCGGAAAATCCATGCTCTCTGCCAACCGCGTGGGCAGAGCATCGTATAAAAACCTGTTTCGGATAAAAAAATCCAACTTTTTTTTAAGAACTATTTAAAGGCTCATTAAAGGCTCTACGAAAATCTAATTTCCCATTTTTCGGCTCCAGCCGTTTGCCGGAAAATCCATGCTCTGCCACAGCGTGGGCAGAGCAATCGTATAAAAACCTGTTTCGGATAAAAAAATTCGAACTTTTTTTAGGAACTATTTTAAAGGCTCATTAAAGGCTCTACGAAAATCGAATTTCCCTTTTTTCGGCTCCAGCCGTTTGCCGGAAAAATCCATGCTCTGCCACCACGTGGGCAGAAGCATCGTATAAAAACCTGTTTCGGATATAAAAAATCCAATTTTTTTTTAAGAACTATTTAAAGGCTCATTAAAGGCTCTACGAAAATCTAATTTCCCATTTTTCGGCTCCAGCCGTTTGCCGGAAAATCCATGCTCTGCCACCGCGTGGGCAGAGCATCGTATAAAAACCTGTTTCGGATAAAAAATTCGAACTTTTTTTTAGGAATTATTTAAAGGCTCATTAAAGGCTCTACGAAAATCGAATTTCCCATTTTTCGGCTCCAGCCGTTTGCCGGAAAATCCATGCTCTGCCACCACGTGGGCAGAGCATCGTATAAAAACCTGTTTCGGATAAAAAAAATCCAACTTTTTTTTAAGAACTATTTAAAGGCTCATTAAAGGCTCTACGAAATCGAATTTCCCCATTTTCGGCTCCAGCCGTTTGCCGGAAAATCCATGCTCTGCCACCGCTTGGGGGCAGAGCATCGTATAAAAACCTGTTTCGGGGAATAAAAAATTCCAACTTTTTTTTAGGAATTATTTAAAGGCTCATTAAAGGCTCTACGAAAATCGAATTTCCCATTTTTCGGCTCCAGCCGTTTGCCGGAAAAATCCATGCTCTGCCACCACGTGGGCAGAGCATCGTATAAAAACCTGTTTCGGATAAAAATTCGAACTTTTTTTAAGAACTATTTAAAGGCTCATTAAAGGCTCTACGAAAATCGAATTTCCCATTTTTCGGCTCCAGCCGTTTGCCGGAAAATCCATGCTCTGCCACCGCGTGGGCAGAGCATCGTATAAAAACCTGTTTCGGATATAAAAAATCCAACTTTTTTTTAAGAACTATTTAAAGGCTCATTAAAGGCTCTACGAAAATCTAATTTCCCATTTTTCGGCTCCAGCCGTTTGCCGGAAAATCCATGCTCTGCCACCGCGTGGGCAGAGCATCGTATAAAAACCTGTTTCGGATAAAAAAATCCAACTTTTTTTTAAGAACTATTTAAAGGCTCATTAAAGGCTCTACGAAAATCTAATTTCCCATTTTTCGGCTCCAGCCGTTTGCCGGAAAATCCATGCTCTGCCACCGCGTGGGGCAGAGCATCTCGTATAAAAACCTGTTTCGGATAAAAAATTCGAACTTTTTTTTAGGAATTATTTAAAGGCTCATTAAAGGCTCTACGAAAATCGAATTTCCCCATTTTCGGCTCCAGCCGTTTGCCGGAAAATCCATGCTCTGCCACCGCGTGGGCAGAGCATCGTATAAAAACCTGTTTCGGATAAAAAAATCCAACTTTTTTTTAAGAACTATTTAAAGGCTCATTAAAGGCTCTACGAAAATCTAATTTCCCATTTTTCGGCTCCAGCCGTTTTCGGAAAATCCATGCTCTGCCACCACGTGGGCAGAGCATCGTATAAAAAACCTGTTTCGGATAAAAAAATTCGAAACTTTTTTTAAGAACTATTTAAAGGCTCATTAAAGGCTCTACGAAAATCGAATTTCCCATTTTTCGGCTCCTCCAGCCGTTTGCCGGAAAATCCATGCTCTGCCACCGCGTGGGCAGGAATCGTATAAAACCTGTTTCGGATAAAAAAATCCAACTTTTTTTTAAGAACTATTTAAAGGCTCATTAAAGGCTCTACGAAAATCTAATTTCCCATTTTTCGGCTCCAGCCGTTTCCCGGAAAATCCCATGCTCTGCCACGCGTGGGCAGAGCATCGTATAAAAACCTGTTTCGGTATAAAAAATTCGAACTTTTTTTTAGGAATTATTTAAAGGCTCATTAAAGGCTCTACGAAAATCTAATTTCCCATTTTCGGCTCCAGCCGTTTGCCGGAAAATCCATGCTCTGCCACCACGTGGGCAGAGCATCGTATAAAAACCTGTTTCGGATAAAAAATTCGAACTTTTTTTAAGAACTATTTAAAGGCTCATTAAAGGCTCTACGAAAATCGAATTTCCCATTTTTCGGCTCCAGCCGTTTGCCGGAAAATCCATGCTCTGCCACCGCGTGGGCAGAGCATCGTATAAGAACCTGTTTCGGATAAAAAAATCCAACTTTTTTTTAAGAACTATTTAAAGGCTCATTAAAGGCTCTACGAAAAATCTAATTTCCCATTTTTCGGCTCCAGCCGTTTCCCGGAAAATCCATGCTCTGCCACCGCGTGGGCAGAGCATCGTATAAAAACCTGTTTCGGATAAAAAATTCGAACTTTTTTTAAGAACTATTTAAAGGCTCATTAAAGGCTCTACGAAAATCGAATTTCCCATTTTTCGGCTCCAGCCGTTTCCCGGAAAATCCATGCTCTGCCACCGCGGGGCAGAGCATCGTATAAAACCTGTTTCGGATAAAAAAATTCGAACTTTTTTTTAGGATTATTTAAAGGCTCATTAAAGGCTCTACGAAAATCTAATTTCCCATTTTTTCGGCTCCAGCCGTTTGCCGGAAAATCCATGCTCTGCCACCACGTGGGCAGAGCATCGTATAAAACCTGTTTCGGATAAAAAATTCGAACTTTTTTAAGAAACTATTTAAAAGGCTCATTTAAGGGCTACTACGAAATCGAATTTCCCATATTTCGGCTCCAGCCGTTTGCCGGAAAATCCATGCTCTGCCACCGCGTGGCAGAGCATCGTATAAAAACCTGTTTCGGATAACAAAATCGAACTTTTTTCTCAGAACGCGGCGCGTGAGCAGTCATCGTAAGAATCCCAACAACAACAAAACAAAACAACAAAACAAAAATTTTTATACATAGATTTTCCTTCGGAAAAGGTATAAAAACGTTTTGATCGGGTATGTGATTGGTTTCCCTTTCGCGGGAAAGGTAATTCAATATCGAAATTGAAGTTATTATTCTCCTTTTTCCTAGATTGAAAGGGATCTAGATCATGAGGTAATTCAAATTCCTCCACAATCTAGAGAAAGGGAAATCACATCAGTTGGGGAATTAAATTCCCCGGGAAAGGGAAAATAATCACATACCCGAATAGGTAGGAATACATCTAGAATCTAGATGTATCGAAAACCCGTTACATAAATGCTCGAATTTGATTCGAATTATGTGGGGGGGGAAAATTAGTGCGATATTTTAAAATATCTTCCTTTGACACAGTGTTTAGGACTCCCCTGGCTTAGGGGCCCGGGAGATTTCAACACCCCTAGGACCCCCGATAGTTACGCCACTGGGTCGGCCTTTGCTTGTGCTTGGCTCCTAAATTCAATCAATATTACTTTTTTCTCAGTTGATTTTGTAATTCCTTTTATAAAAATTACTTACGATTTATCGTCGCCGTCGTTTTCAGGAAACTCAGAAAATTTAAAGTCGGACCTTTAACCCAAAGTGTTTGTCCAAAAATGTATTTTTTTCCTGAATGATTCCTTTCCATTTTATTGCAAGTTTAAATTCCATTAGGCGAACCTTTTCTAATTTGCAATTCTTGAAAATTCTCTCTCGGCAAATTTTTCTAAGAAATATCATAGCACCAAGAGCATTTGGTTTGTTTTGCTCCCATATTTTCAAAAATATCTTAAAATTTTCACTATTGGTGCCACTATTGAAATTAACCGATACTAGAAAGTAAGTTAATTAGTTTTTATTCCACAAAAATTTCTTCTATCAGCTTCTAAAACTTTGAAAATACATAAATTCAAATTGTCTTAAAAATCAAAAAACTTTACAAAACTTTTTATTAACAATGATCGCGTAATCACTAATCAGTTCTTCAACTATGCTTACGAATAAGAAAAAGGAATCAAAACAAATAATGTTTCTGCAATGCTCGACAGTTCGCACCCTATTTTTAGTTTCAAAATATTCTTAAGATGTATCAGTTATTAAATTCATTATTTATATTTAACTACTGAAACAAAATCACTTTAAACTAATACTTCTAGCAAAACTGCTTAAAACACTAATACAAAAAAGGAAAAATTTATTTATTCTTTTAATTTAAAAATTTTAAATAATAAAAAATGAATAAATAAAATAATAAAAGCAATTTGTTAAAAAAAAAAACAATTACTAACATTAAATATATTTCTCTATATCCGAAAGGAGGTGATAGGGGTGCTCAATATCGACCAAAAATCGTATAGGGGGGGGGGGGGGGGGGGGGGGGGGGGGGGGGGGGTGGAAAATGCTCCCCTAAGGAGTTAGAGGGCCTTAAAGTTTTTAGGCAGTAAGTCGAGAAAAAAAATTCTCCCACGATAACGGTTCATCGTAGAAAAAAAACTGTTAAGCGGTTTGAAAGCCAATTCTATGGGCTTTTAGGCAAAATTAAATTCATGGTAAGAATTTAAGCCAATGATGGTTAATTAAGCGGTCAAAGTCAAAAATTCTGAAAAAATTCTATTTTTTTACTTTGAGAGCCATTTTGGTATGAAAAAGGTCCTATTAACACAGACTTTTCTAATTTTTTTCAAAATCCTCGATTAATTTACTTCAAATCAGTGGTACATTTGTCATACCTTATTAGCGGTTTAACCTCAGGAAAAATAGGATTTAAAAACGAACTTAAACTTTTTTTAAAATCAATTTAAATAATCTCAGCAAAAATTTACCAATTTTTCCAGTTAAAGTTCGTATAATTTTAAACCAAAATTTGTCTTAAATAAGAAATTGCTGGCTGGCCATTGTAAGCCAAAGATTGCTCTTTTAAGAATTTCATCACATAAAAAAAGTTCAAGTTTGTTTATAAATCCTATTTTTCCTGAGGTTAAACCGCTAATAAGGTATGACAAACGTCGACACGTAGACAATTACAAATTGGTGTAAAATGCCCAACACTGCGTAGAGGGCGTTATGCCGTTCAAAGAGCGACGACCGACATATTAAAGTCGATGGATCAAAATGACCTCAAGCACTTCTCCGAAATGTTAATTAAACTTTTTTGAATAAAATAAAAGATGTTGCCCGAAATATTCAATTTTTATCTTTTCTAAAAGTCCTGTTTTCCGTGGGACATACACTCATACATACTGTACATAACAGTGCCGAGCATAGGTGGATACATGTTCGGCTTTTAAATTGTTTGCTTCTTATATCTCCGGCATTTACGAAGATATCGTTGTGAAATGTTTTGGTATATATTCTTCGATAATTGGGGAATATTAATGGGCAGACGAAAATGGCGTGAAGGTTGTAAGAAAGAGAAAGCACAAAAAATGCTATTAAACCCACATGTATCCACTTTTGCTCGTTTTTCAAAATTAACTCACGATTGAGATTAAATAGGTAGTGAGTGAGAGAAATTATGAATTTTGGTTGATGGTTTATTGAGATTGTGGTCAAGAACTCCAGAAAATATATTCCATATCTTTCGAATAACTTCATAGCTGTAGAGGCATCCCTTGATATCAGGATTAAATATTTTTTAAAAGAATTAAAAAAAAAAAATTAATAGCTATAAAAATTAACTGACCTAATTTGTTCAAAAAGTACGTCCAAACTAAAAAACAATAAAAATTTATTGCTTTCTTCTAAAGAAAATGTTAACAAAAACAACTACAACAAATTACTATTACTAAAATACTAATTTAATGTAAAGGATATCTTTTCCAATCTAAAATTTTTAAATTGACCTCGATCGGTCCACCAGTTTTCAAACTATAAATTTCTGATGTTGTCTGGAGTTCTTGATCACAATCCCAACAAATAATTTTTCTCACTCACTACCTATTTAATCTCAATCGTGAGTTTATTTTGAAAAAGGAGCAAAAATGGATACATTTGGGTTTAAGAGCATTTTTTTTTGCTTTCTCTCTTTTCTTACAACCTTCACGCCATTTTCGTCTGCCCATTAATATTCCCAAATAAACGAAGAATATATACCAAAAAATTTCACAACGATATCTTAGTAAACGCCGGAGATATAGGGAGCAAACAATTGAAAAGCCGAACATGTATCCACCTTTGCTCGCCACTGTATATCAAGCATTGAGCTTGGAAAAACGAATGTTTATTGAAGAAAAATATTTTCTGCCTTTATTTTTATGCGTACGCAAGAACAGAGTGTAGCTATGTGAAAGCCTATGACGCTGGGCAGCAGTGATTCGAAGGGTTGAGAATTTGTTTCTTTTTTCGAATCTTCGGAGTCCAATTCCTTATTCTCGATTACTGTTTCAATAAAAATTTGAAAACAATAAATCAAACCGTGGCACAGTGAAATAGAAATATTTTAGTACACACTTTTGAGAAGAGAGTTTTTATTTAAGTAAAAGAATTTTAACAAGTTTTTTTTTAATTTTTTGT